>CM035426.1:123231914-123389414 GCA_020310875.1 Ceratopteris richardii
GTCTTCATTCTCTGATAGGTTGAATACATGTCATAGCTTTGAATCTACAAAGCTTTATTCCATCAAGTGCCTTCGTCATCATATCTGCTACTTGCTCTTCAGTTGGAACAAAAGAAATGTCAATCTCCTTTGCCATGAGCTTCTTCCTGATGAAGTGATAATGGACTTCTATGTGCTTGGTTCTTGCATGGAAAATAGGATTTGCCGCTAGATGCATGGAACTTACATTATCTCCAAATATGTGAGGTTTGGAACTCACAAGTCCCAAATCTGTATACAATGCTTTTAACCATATTGCCTCTTGAGTTGCTATGGTCAAGCCTCTGTACTCTGCTTCAGTTGAGGATAAAGCAACTGTTGGTTGCTTCTTGGAACTCCATGACACTAGCTTTGAACCTACAAATGCTAAGTAACCAGATGTACTTTTTCTATCATCCTTAGCTCCTGCCCAATCTGCATCCGAGTAGATTTTGATATCCAAATCTGAAGAGTAAGGATAGAATATACCTTCGTTGATTGTACCTTTGAGATACTTAAGTACTCTCTTAGCCGCATCCATGTGTGGTCTTCTCGTTGAGTGCATGAACTGACTAAGCACTCCCACACTATATGAGATGTCTGCCCTTGTATGAGTAGCATATATCAAGCTACCTACCAAGCTTTGATACTCTTTAATGTCTTCAATTTTCTCACCTTCATAAACACTAAGTTTATGATTCATCTCCAAAGGTGTACCTGCAGGTTTAGTATTCTCCATTTTGAACTTGAGAAGAAGATCCTGAATGTATCTTCTTTGAGTCAAATACATTCCTTCATCTGTATATATCACCTGCATACCTAGGAAATATGTGAGCTCACCTAGGTCACTGATTTTGAACTCCTCTTGCATGTGTCTCTTGATCCTTTGAATGACATTTAGATCATCACCTGTCATAATAATATCATCTACATATACACATAGATAGATAACCTCATTGTGATCCCTTTTGATGAATAGAGAAGGATCTGAGCTGCTAGCTTTGAACCCTTGATCTTGAAGATATGTAACCAACCTGTAATTCCAAGCTCTTGGAGCTTGTTTCAATCCATACAATGCTTTCTTAAGTCTGCAAACATAAGATGGATGATTAGGGTTTTCAAAACCTGGTGATTGTGACATGTATACCTCTTCACTTATCCAACCATTTAAGAATACATTTTTCACATCAAGTTGGAGGAGTCTCCAATTCCTTGCAGCAGCTACACTTATCAATGTCCTGATTGTAGTCATCTTTGCAACTGGTGAGAATGTTTCCTCATCGTCTATACCATGAGTTTGTGAGCATCCTTTGGCAACTAATATTGCCTTGTACATGCAAACTGGTCCATCTGAATTTCTTTTAACTTTATATACCCATCTGCAACCAATTACCTTTTGATTCGGCGACATTGGAACCAAATCCCAAGTGCCCATTTCCTTCAATGCATCTATCTCTTCGTTCATGGCCTTTTCCCAATTAGGGTTTCCCTTTGCCTCTTCATAGGTTGAGGGTTCCTCTGAAATAGAGTCTTTTGCCAAGTAGATTGAATGCTTCGTAACAAATGTGGAATCATATCCATACCTTTCTGGTTGTTTCTTCTCTCTTGCTGATCTTCTAGGTGCTTGTTTGGAGCATTCTCCAATCTCTTGCATCTTTGCTTTGCCTCTTGACTTCCATAGCTTGTAATCCCTTTCTCTTTCATCTTGGTCATCGTCTGTATCACTTCTTGGATCCTAGACCTATGTATCATGCTTGCTTCCTAATTGATGAGAGTCATAATCAAGATCATATGGTAGTGTTACCTTTTGTTTGTCTTCATCATACCAAGACCTGTGTTCTTCAAACACAACATCTCTACTTGTAGTGAATTGCTTGGTTGAAGGATTGAAGAACCTGTAACCCATTTGAGTTGAATCATATCCAATAAACACTGCCTTTGTTGCCCTTTCATCTAGCTTACCTCTTATTTGTGATGGTACATGAACATAAGCTAAACAACCAAAAACCTTGCAATGTCCAAGACTAGGTTCTCTTCCATGCCATGCTTCATAAGGAGTCATACCTTGAAGTGATTTGGATGGTAGTCGATTGACAAGGTACACTGCAGTTGAAATAGCTTCTGCCCATAGATAATGTTTGCAACTTCTTCTCTTCAAGCATTGTTCGGGCTGATCCAACCAATGTCTTGTTTCTCCTCTCTGCAATTCCATTTAGTTGAGGAGAGTACCTAGTAGTCACTTCCCTTTTGATACCTTTATCCTGCAAGAACTCATCAAACTCTTTGGAGAAGTATTCTCCCCCTCCATCAGATATGAGCTTCTTTAGTGATCTACCTGTATGATTCTCCACATGTGCAAGATACTTCTTGAAGCAATCAAATACTTCATTCTTACTCTTGATAAAGTATAGAACAGTCCATCTACTATGGTCGTCAATAAATAAGACATAATACCTTGATCCTGCCAATGAAGGTTCTTGACTTGGTCCCCATACATCTGTATGTACTAAGTCCAATAAGTTGTTGTGGATGTAGCCTTTGTGGTTGAATGGTTGTCTTTGTGCCTTCCCAATCTGACATGCATCACACCTGTTGATCATGTGTTGCTTTGATATGTTCGGCAGTCCTAGAACACTTTGATCCCTGCATATATCCTTCAAGGTTCTTTCATTCACATGAGCAAGTATCTTATGCCACACTTCAAGCTCACTTAGGGTTTGAGACCCAAAGTTGAATAGAGCTATGTTCCTGGTATCTCCTACTTCAAAAGTAAAGAGCCTACCATGCTTCTCACCTCGGGCTATCTTCTTGAAGCCTTGACATGGATCTTCCACAAAAGCTCCATGTTGGGTGAACCTAACTTGCAAGCCTTTTTCAACTATTTGGCCTACACTTATTAGGTTTTTAGTGATAGTGGGTACATAGAGAACCTTACTCAGAATGTTTGTCCTACCATTGGAAGCTTTGACATTACCAATCTTCTCCACATTGTGCTTCATGTCATCCCCTGTTTGCACTTCATGTGTATGCTTTGGACTTTCCAAATCAGATAGAAGAGCAATGTTGCCTGCAACATGATTCGAGCATCCTGAATCTATGTAGAACAAATGATCATCTTCTTTACCTTCTTTGTGGCTTAGATTCATAAGAAGTAATGAGTCTTCATGTGGTTGATCTTCTGAATAATTGTTGTAGTCCCTTCGATTATAGCTTCTATTGTTGTTGTTGAAGTTGTGTCCACCTCTGCCTCTATTGCTGCCATATCCACCTCTTCCACTTCCTTTCTGGGTCTTCCCATTGAACCAGCAATTCTGAGTGGTGTGGTTGGTCTTATCGCATATGGCACAAGGTTGAACATTTTGACCTTTGGCTTTGTCTTGTTTTGGTCCTTTCTTCTTCCCTTTCCACTTGCTCTTGCTTGCGAAGTTGGCTTGGGAAGTCTCTTCTTCGTCTTCTTCCTTCTTCTTGCCTTTCTGCTTCTTATCCTTCTTATCTGCATATAGAGCACTAGTTGAACTACCATGATAAGAGTTACCTTCCTTTATGCTATTGTTGGCTTCTTGATTGAAGAGTTGTCCAAGAAAGATGTTGAAGTCTGGAGTTTGCACATCCATGATGAGATCATAAGCCGTCGTGAAGGATTGCCATTGCTTATCACTTCGAATGTCGTTGAGAATTTGCCTCATGATGACCTCTTCTTCAATCAGCTCTCCAATGGATGCTAACTGATCCGCAACCTCCTTGACTTTGGTAACAAACTCTGTGATGGTTTGTTTAGGTGTCTTCTTCATTTGGTTGAACTCGTTCCAAAGATGATTCTTTCTTGCTTTGGTACTAGCAGAAAAGAAAGTCTCAAGGGCATCCCAAGTCTCTTGAGATGTCTTGCATCCTCTAATATGTGGTAATAGAAAGTCAGAGATTGAGTTTAGTATGTACGACCTTGCTTGAGCATCCCTTGCGCACCAAAGTGTGAGCTTATCTGTCTCCTCTTGTGTAGGTCCTCCTTTGGATCTTGGAATAGGCATAGCTTCATCACCTGCTACAATTCCATAAAGATTTCTACCTTGCAAATAGGCCTCCATTCTGATTTGCCAAGCCGCGTAGTTGTGTCGATCAAGCTTCTCGATCATTGAGGGAAAGCCGTCACCCATCTTGAACTAGCTCTGATACCACTGAAAGAACTTGGAGAAGCTTGTCGAAGGTAGAAAAGTGCGTTTTGAAGCGATGAAGTTTGGTCAAGCCAACCGGAACAAGAACAGCCCTTGAGCTTATGGAGACTCAAATAGACCTCATAGGCATGCTATAAGTGCAAAGAAACACACTATGTACCTTGGAGCATAAAGGAGAATGAGTCGATACAAAACAGATAGGTTCGCGGGTCGACTAGCTCAAAAAACTTACTATCTATGGAAGAGACAATGAACTTCAAATGCTCATAGCGACCAGCGTGATTACAATTAGAAAAAATCCTTTTATGGGAGTGATACACATAGGGTTGAGTGTATGGAATGCACAAAAGTATAAGGAATAAGCCTACCACATAATTACTTCCCCACTAAAGAATACATGGTGAGGACAATCAAATTTTGGTTATCAAGGTATGCTACACCTTTGCATTAGGTTGCTATGCAAGTAAAAGACTAAATCTTTGAAGAATATTGTATAAGGAATAAGCCTACCACATAATTACTTCCCCACTAAAGAATACATGAGGACAATCAAATTTTGGTTATCAAGGTATGCTACACCTTTGCATTAGGTTGCTATGCAAGTAAAAGACTAAATCTTTGAAGAATATTGTAAAAGCCTATATCTCGTGGAGTAAGGAAGAACATTAGCTACGAGTTCATTTTGAGAGAATAAATCCTAAATCCATGAAGTCACTTTTAGCTGGAGCCAAGTTTGAATTCAAATTCAAACTTAGAAGAAAACTCTTATAAAACAGCCTTTGTAAATCTCACAGCCATGTGTGGCCTCATTCAGAGCTCTCTCCTTGATCATTTCTAGAAGCTGAGTGGCTCACACCATAGCTTACTCAGTCCATCATCATTGAGCATCATTAAAATGCCAATGATCTTGTAAAATTATGTTTTATAATACATATAGTTCATTGAACATCTCTGTCTACTTCTCTGCTAAGACTACCAGAAGATTCAACTTTCTCTGATCATATCTCAGTGAATTCTCAACCATTTTTCATAATGTTTGGCTTGTTGGAATCAGCTTGAAGTGTACTTTGTTGTCAAAATCTCAAGGCATTTGGTTTAGGCATCTGGGAGGAATCATCATCGAAGTGCTCACTAGTCATCTACTAGTTAGTCCGTAAAAAGTCGGGTGTAAGCTTTGGTTTTCTAAATTAATTTCTCATAGCATAGTTGATCATTTTAGATGATTCCACTTGCAATCATTAGATATCTAAGCTATTGAATTCCATCAAAAGGTATTTCATCAATTGTTACTATACTGTGAGCTCTAAGTAAAAGAACCAGTAGGTGTATGGACCAAAACAACAAGTTTTTCAACACTAGCTATTCTAGAAGTAGTCTATTTTGATTCAATTGTTTCAAGCATCAACTCCAAAGTACCTAAGTACTTCTTGGTATCATTTTCAATCTAAAAGGGCGTACTATACAACTCTAAAGTGTATTAGGGCAGGTACAAAGCAGGTTTTAGCAGTACCAACTCACTTTCTTGAGGTATCCATCCATCTCCTCCAACATGCAAGGTGTTGAAAAACATCCTATTACACTTGAAAACACAATTGTTGAAGGTGATGCAGATGATGTTGAAGATGGTGATATTCTTTAGGTTCTTGTTTGTGCTACAGTTCCTGCTGCACCTACTGTAGAGAAACTTTGTTGGGATGGCAGAACTGCTCAGGCACGTGCATTGATAGCCTTGTGTGTCGAACATGCCATGATTCCCCACATTCACTCTAGTAAGACAACAAAGGATGTTTGGGATACATTAACCACTTTGTACGAGGCAAGGAATGAGGCTCGTGTTGCTTACCTTCAAAAAGAACTCGAAAGTCAGCACATGAATGAAGGAGATTCCATGGACAATTTTTTGACAAAGATCAAACATTTGAAGGAGCCGTTGATTTCTGCAGATGAAATTTTTCTTGATAGCTCACTTGTGCAGACTGTTCTGAATGGTCTTCCAGATTCATATCAGAGTTTTGCATCTACTCTGAGATTGATGATGAAAGCCAATCCAAATGCCTTAATGTTTGAGGACCTAGTCTCTATTCTATTGCAGGAAGATCAGTCTAGGCAGAATAGGTCCATTATGCGTGTTGCAGATCAAGCTTTCTTGGCTAGTCAGAAGGGCAAATGTAAATGGATCTCTTCTATTAGTAAGCAGAAAGCTGCTAATTCTTCACAATCAAAGAAGGATGACAAAGAAAAGAAGAAAACAGAAAAGCAGAAATCGTTTTGCAAATATGGTACAAGAAATGATCATGTCATAAAGAGTTGCCCAATATTGGCTGCTAAAGAGGCATGGAAGAAAGAGGCTCAAATGGTTGTTGTAGAGGCCTCTACACCCAAAACAGAGTCTGCTAATCTTGTGCAAAATGAAGAATGGGCATTTACCACTGTTTGCAGTTATGACCATTCTCATGAATAGTGTATGTTTGTAGTAGACTCAAGTGTTTGGTACTTTGATAATGAGGAAACCAAACATATTACCTCTAGTGCAGTTTCTTCACTTCATTCGAGCCTACCGCTAGAGGGAATACTATCACATGTGCCAAAAACTCCTCTTATCTTGTCATGGGAGTTAGTAATATCATTCTAACTATGCCTAATGGCAGTTCTTTTACATTGTTGGATGCTTTATTTATGTCAGGGATCAAGAAGAATCTGTTATCAATTTCAGCTTTAGCCAAGATTAGCTTATTCGTGAAATTTGTTGATGATAGATGCACAGTTCATGATCTGTTAGATGGTGATGTCATTATTGCTTTTGAAATTTTATGTCATGGGTTGTATAAGCTCAAAGACTATGAAAAATCTGTGAATGATTCAACATGTGTAGTACATGATTCTTAGGCTTCATCAGATGCAAAGCTTTGGCATGCATGCTTTGGTCATCTGAATTTTGCTAGTGTACTATGCCTATAGAAATATGAAATGGGGTCCTCTCTGCCTAGACTTGAGGAACCTGGTAAACATTTATGTGAAGGCTATATTTTGGGCAAAATGAAAAATTCCTTGTTCCCAAAAGATGGTTCAGTTTGAGCTGCTCAAAAATTTTAGCTTGTTCATAGTGATGTTTGTGGTCCTATGCAAACACCCTCTTTTGGAAAGTATCTGTACTTCGTGACTTTCATTGATGATTTTTCCAAGCATGCATGGGTATATCCATTGAAAAAAAATTCCGGAGTGTTTATGTGCTTCAAAGATTTTCAGGTTTTGGTTGAAAATCTGTTAGCATGTTAAATGGGCACCCTCCATTCTAATCGAGGGGGGAATATATGTCTTTTGATTTTAATACATTTTTGGCTAAACGTGGGATAAAACATGAGTGTAAAATTCCATATACACCTCAATAGAATGGAGTTGCTGAACAGAAGAACATGTCACTTATGGAGATGGCGAGATGTATGGTCAAGAGTCAAACTGTACCACATAGTTTCTAGCTTGAGGCTGTTATGTGTGCAACATATGTACTTACCATGTGTCTGACTAAAGAATTGCAGTCTATCACTCCATATGAGGCTTGGCATGGTTGCAAGACATCTGTTGCTCACCTCTGTGTTTTTGGTTGTTTGGCATATGCCTTAGTGCCTGAAGAACAACACAAGAAATTGGGTGATAAAGCAGTGAAATGTATTTTCGTTGGGGATAGTTCTGAAAGAAAAGGCTATCATATATATCATCCACAAACTAAATGCATTTTGGTAAGCAGTTATGTTGTTTTTGTGGAAGATGCTATTCAGCCATTACTTTCACGTACTAAGGAGACATTAGTTAGCTCTAAAGACATGTATGACACTTTGATGCCCCTTTTTACAAGTGGACAGTCTAGTGTTGGTCCTAATGAGGCAACTTCTGAGCCTTTATAGGTTTCATGTGATGATGCAGATCATTCCATTTCTGATGCAAATTTACATGATGCGCTTGTTGATGAGAGAGATGATACTAAGGAGGCAAAAACTATGCAAAATATCATGGTGCAAACTTTGAGTGATAGAAAATTAGATACACCCTTCTCATACTATACTTGTTCAAGATCTCATAGTGCCCTTTTTGCATCAGATTGCTATGCTATGGCTGTCTCTGGTCTTTGTGATGAGAATTAGCCTATTTTGTTTGATGAAGCACAAAGTTCTAAAAATTGGATGACTACTATGTGATCAAAATATGATGCTATTATAAAAAATGGTACCTAGACTTTATGTGACTTGCCTCTTGGCAAGAAGGCCATTGGCACTAAGTGGGTGTACAAGCTGAAGCACAAGCGTGATGGAACAGTTGATAGGTATAAGGCTAGGCTTGTTACAAAGGGTTATGCTCAAGAAAGAGGCATTGATTTTGATCTTTGCTCCTACATGCCGAATGACTACTATTCATAGCATCTGTGCACTTGCAGATCATCATGGTTGGAATGTACATCAGTTGGACATTAAAAAATTTATGATGCTTAAATCATGAAAAATGATCAATCATACACTGAGAACAAGCTCTGAGAAGATCACTGAACTCATGTAGTCATGGCAGAGAAGTGAAGTAGAGATAAACCAAAATGTATGTATTAGATAACATATAATTTCAATGTCATTGGCAATAATCTATTGCACAATGTGAGGATAGTGATTGTGCTATGAAGTGAGCTCTCAAATCACACAGAATCCCTCTCTCTTGCTCTCAAAAAATCGGGGTATCACGTGAGTCATTTTGATCCTATCTTATAGTTAAGTTTGGAGCCAATATTTTGAATTCAAATTCAAAAGTCCACCTAAAAGTAAATCCTAAACGATAGGATATATTCTCTCATCAATCATCTACCAAATGAAACAAGATTTGATGCTTCCTAACTCCACGTTGAAGTAAGGCTCTTTTACAAAGGTAAATGTATTTGATTTTACAAGAATTGATCATATATGAGTCCATATGACATTTGCTCATTATCCAAGTATGCGGGCTTGGATTCTGTTGCACCAACAACTCCCCCTCAAGCCTCACATGTTTGGTCTTCATTCCTCCTTTATCCTTGCAAACCAATCATCAATTTGAACCTGTTCATCTTGGTTCCATCCAAAGACTTTTTTAGTATATCTGCACATTGGAAATGAGTTGATACATAGGACATTTGAATCTCCTTGCTAAGAAATTACTCCCTTACATAATGATAGTGCACTTCAATGTGCTTAATCCTTGTATGATATATAGGATTAGTAGCCAAATGAAGTGACCTAGTGTTATCTTCAAAAATTATTGGAGTGTAAGAGTATAACCCCAAATCTGTGTAGAGTTGCTTGAGTTCACATAGCCTCTTGAGTTGCATTTGCTAAACGTCTATATTCTGCCTTTGTAGATGACAATGCCAAAGTCGATTGCTTTTTAGATGACCATGATATAAGCTTTGAACCTGCAAAAGACAAGTATCATGAGGTGCTCCTCCTATCATCCTTTGAGCTAGCCCAATCTGCATCAGAATACATCTTTATGTCGAAGTCAAAAGTGAATTGATATGGAAGTAGTAGAAATTTTATTACTCTAACTAACCCAAGTTAAAGTACAACAACTAATAGACTACACACAAAGAAACTCATTCCACAGGATCACTAAAATGATGAAGATGTTGCAGAGAACAATAGACAAAGATGTACTTGAAGAAATATATCCAAATGTATATGCTAATGAACATTTGATATAGTGGAAGTGTAATGGACTACTCATACATGAATTGATCTCAATGTGTACTCACTGATGTAGCTGAACGTCTCTCAAAATGGCTCTCATAGCCCATGAATAAAATCATGTCTATTTATACTCATATTTGAGTTTGAATTTGAATTTTCCCTCACCTAAAAGTGATCTTACACTTAGGGATGATTTTAATTGATTCTTCCTACCACATGAGTCATGGATTCAACACCCTAACTTCATGAGATTCCTTATTCTCTTTGCTTTTAAAATTATCCAAAGTATATATGCCGAAAATGACTAGCATAGGTTCACAACCTTTCTATTTTCCATCTTGATTTTGGTAAGCATATCTCTAATGTACTTTCTCTGAGTAAGGAACATACCTTTCTATGTATATAACACTTCCAAACGTAGGAAGTATGTGAAAAGGCCAAGATCATTAATCTGAGCTTTGATCCTCTTGATTCTATCTGCATCATTACCTATAATGATTATGTCATCGACATGTACACAAAGGTATATGACCTTTGAGTGGTTCCTCTTAATGAAGAGGGAAGGATGTGCCTTGCTATATTGCAAGTAAGTGCCAAGTCTATGATTACAAGCTCTAGGAGCTTGCTTCAAGCCATACAATGCTTTCCTTAACGTGCATATATATTCTCTTGGTGGAAGAGAATCCAAGCCCTCATACTTGGGTAATGAGCAAATGTCTTATGGACTCATATATGATCAATCCCTTGTAAAATCAAATACATTTATCTTTGTAAAAGAGCCTTACTTCCATGTGGAGTTAGAAAGAATCAAATCTTGATTCATTTGGTAGATGATTGATGAGAGAATATATCCTATAGTTTAGGATTTACTTTTAGGTGGACTTTTGAGTTTGAATTCAAAAGCTTGGCGCCAAATTCAACTATAAAAGAGCATCAAATGATTCACGTGATACCCTGATTTTTGGAGAGCAAGAGAGAGGGATTCTATGTGATTTGAGAGATCACTTCATAGCTCAATCACTACCCTAACATTGTGCAATAGATTATTGCCAATGACCATTGTAATTATATGTGATCTAATACATACATTTTGGTTTATCTCTACTTCAGTTCTCTGCTATGACTTATACATGAGTTCAGTGATATTCTTAGAGCTTGTCTCAGTGTATGATTGAACATTTGTGATGATTTAAAGCATCATAGGTTTGGTATATTGTCTACTCTATTGCTAGAAAATCTAATTATCATTGGTTCTCTCAATCATGAGAAAATATCATATCTTTACTCTATGGGCTTTACTCTCATGCATCCCAAAAATATCGGGGAAGTTCTATGATTTTCTAAACATCATGCTCAGTGTGTAGTTCATCATTTTTATTGAAATCGCTCATGATTCGTATTTTTCTAGGTTCATTAGACACCACCAAAACAAATTAGGCTAATTGCTATCATACTCAAAGCATTGTTCATTAAACTAAACAGGTGTAGAGATAAAAATAGAAAGTCTATCGCTTTAGGTTAACTTTCTACCCATTTGTTTTCATCCATTGATTAGTGAATCATGTTCCAAACAACATAGGTGATTATTTATGATCATTATCAAGTTAAAGAGGCCCACTACAATCTCCAACACTTGTTATTGGCTGGTGTGAAGCAGGTTTAAGCAACACCACTTCATCTCTGAAGACTATCCACCATCTCCTCCAACACTGGTATCAAAGCAACAACAAGCAAGATGGGAGATGGATTTCCATCATTCATTGAAAAATTGGACAAAAGCAACTACCCAACATGGTTACTAAAGATGCAAGCCTACCCCTAAGAGATAATTCTATATAGATGCATATCAAGAGATGAAGAGATGCCAACATTTAGAAGCAAACATCAACCCACAAGGGAAGAGCAAGAAAGGCTCACCACATGGTGTGCAAACGATGCTCTTGCCACGTCTTATCTAATAATCTCAATATATGATTTCTTATTACCTCACATTAGGAATTGCAAGACCTCCCAAGAGACTTGGGAAGTAGTTTCTTCATACTTCTCATCAATTACAAGAGCTAGGAAGAACCAACTATAGATGGAGTTTACAATTAAAAAAGTGTAGCTAATTATGTAACCAAGATGAAGGATGTGGTTGACTAGCTTGCAAGCATTGGAGAGGAGATAGAAGAAGAACACATAGTAAGGTAGATCATCAATGGTATCAAAGATGATGATAAGTGGGAGTCCTTCACCACAACAATGGACCTTTATATGGATATGAAGATACCTGACCTCAACACCTTGATGGGGCAACTCTTCACCCATGAGACAAAGCTCAACAAGAATGGTGACAATTCTAGAGGTAACCAATCTTCTGCCCTTTATACAGACAAGAATACAAGTAAGGATAAGGGTAAAAGCAAAAAGAATGAAGAAGAGGCTAGTACCTCTCAAGTTAACTACGCAGGTAGAGGAAGAGGTGCTAGAGGAAGGGCCAGAGTAGGAAAGCAAGGTAGGGGGAGATCCTACAATACTCCACCTTGCAACATCTATGGCCTTATCAACCACACCACAAAAGAATGCTTCAAGAACACAAGGAATCAAAGGGGAAGAGGCTTCCATAGAGGGAGCTATGGAAAATCCAGAGGCATATTCAACAATGGAGGAAGCAATTACAATCACAACTAAAACCAAGGCTACAACAACAACAATTATCAAGGATGTTTTAGAGGTAGAAGAGATTATAACAACTACACATAAGACCAAGAGGATTCTCTATTCATCATGAACATGGCATCCAAGCAAGGTAAAGATGATGATCATCTTTTCTATATTGATTCTGGTTGTTCCAATCATGTAGCTAGAAATGTAGCTTTGTTATCTGATGTTGAAGAACCCAAAGGGAAGCATGAAGTACAAACACCTGATGACATTAGACACTCTATTAAGAAAATTGGAAATGTAAAGGCTTCTGATGGTAACATGAACCTCTTAAGCATAACAAAAAACCTAATTAGTGTTGGACAGATTGTTGAGAAAGGTTTACAGGTCAGATTCACAAGGCATGGAGCATATGTGGAAGACCCTCAACAAGGCTTCAAGAGGATTGCAAAAGGTGAGAAATTTGGTAGACTCTTTACATTTGAGATTGAAGACACTAGAAACATAGCACTCTTCAATTACAAAGAACAAACTCTATCTAAACTAGAGATATGGCACAAAAGACTATGTCATATAGGAGAAAGAACACTAAAGCAAATATGCAGGGATCAGAGTGTGCTTGACATTCCAAATGTGTCCAAGCAACTCATGATATACAAGTGTGGAGCATGCCAATTTGGCAAAGCTCATAGGAAACCATTCAACAGAAAGGGGTACATGTATGAAGATTACTTGATTTATATATAAGATGATTACAGCAGATGGACAATTCTTTACTTCATGAAGCATACTGATGAAGTATTTACATGTTTCAAAAAGTATTTGGCATTGGTTGAGAACCAAATAGGTAGAAGCTTGAAGAGGATTAGATCTAATGGAGGTGGTGAGTATTTCTGACATGAATTCGATTCATTCTTATAGGACAAAGGTATAAAGAGAGAGTTCACAAAAACATATATTCCTGAACTAAATGGAGTGGCAAAGAGAAGGAACAGGCTGATAAGAGGCTGCTAGATCAATGTTGAATGAGAAGAAACTACCCAACTACCTATGTGCAGAGGCTCTTTCCACAGTCCCATACTTGATTAACAGAATCCCATCCAAATCCTTGGATGGAAAGACACCCTATGAAGCATGGAATGGAAAGAGACCCTCATTGGACCATTGTGAAATCTTTGGGTGCATTGCTTATGCACATATACCTCACTTATTAGAGGGAAGCTTGATCCTAAATCTGAAAAGTGTATATTCTTTGGCTATGACCAAAACTAGAAGGGTTATAGGTTATACAATCCCACTAACAAAAGGTTTATAGTTAGCTAGGTTGCATTATTCGTTATTTGACAATTCCCTTATTCGCGAATAATTATAGTATTTTACGATAAGCCCTTATTATTCGATGGAATGATTCAGTGCCACGTCAGCTTATTCGGACTTGCCTGAATATTTTTTGCACGAGAATTCGAGAGTTTTCGATTGGAAAAGTTTTCATTCAAAACATTTTTGATGGAAAACATTTTCGATCGAAAAATGTTTCGATCGAAAAAAAATTGATCGAATAATATTTTATAAAAGCGTAGAACTATACTCATTTTTCATAAAAGCTACTTTGTTCCTTACCAACTTAAAGTGTCGTAGAGAGAACAAGCTATAAATTTTTGTTATATTAAATAATTGAAACTATTGTGATTGTTTGACTCAACATTGATTCTTACTTCAAAATAGTATATGTATGTGAATTTAAAATCTATTATGATTGATTCTTACTCATCTTTTCATAAAAGCTACTTTTTTCTTTATGAACTTAAAATGTTGTAGAAAGAACAAGGTATAATTTTTTACTATAAATACTAAATAATTTAAACTATTATGATTGTTTGACTCAATATTAATTCTTACATCACAATAGTATGTGCATATGATTAGGAATTTAGAATCTATTGTGATTGTCTGATACAACATTGATTCTTTCTTCATAATAGTATGTGTAGATGTATGTGCATATGATTAAGAATTTAAAATCTATTGTGACACATTAATTTATTATGGAAAGATGTAGGTAGATTATGTTTGACTCAACATTGATTCTTACTTCATAATAGTATATGTATGTGTGTGCATGAGTATGTGTATGCATATGAGTGTATAATTGTGAATGAAAAATCTATTGTGATTGTCTGACTCAATATTGATTCTTACTTCATAATAGTCTTTGTAAATGTATGTGCATATGATTAGGAATTTAGATTGTGACACATTAATTTATTATGGAAAGATGTAGGTAGATTATGTTTGACTCAATATTGATTCTTACTTCATAATAGTATATGTATGTGTGTGCATGAGTATGTGTATGCATATGAGTGTATAATTGTGAATGAAAAATCTAATGTGATTGTCTCATGCAACATTGATTCTTACTTCACATAATATGTTTAAGTGTATGTGCATATGATTAGGAATTTAAAATCTATTGTGATACATTTAAATTTATTATTGAAAGATGTAGGTAGATTAGGTTTGACTCAACATTGATTCTTACTTCATAAAAGTATATGTATGTGTGTGTTTGAGTATGTGTATGCATATGAGTGTATAATTGTGAATGAAAAATCTATTGTGATTGTCTGACTCAATATTCATTCTTACTTCACAATATTATGTGTAAATGTATGTGCATATGATTAGGAATTTAGAATCTATTGTGATTGTCTGATGCAATATTGATTCTTACTTCACAATAGTATGTGTAAGATTATGTGCATATGATTAGGAATTTAAAATCTATTGTGATACATTAAATTTATTATTGAAAGATGTAGGTAAATTATGTTTGACTCAACATTGATTCTTACTTCTTTATAGTATACGTATGTGTGTCTTTGAGTATGTGTATGCATATGAGTGTATAATTGTGAATGAAAAATCTATTGCGATTGTCTGACATAATATTGATTCTTACTTCACAATAGTCTGTGTAAATGTATGTGCATATGATTAGGAATTTAGAATCTATTGTGATTGTCTGATGTAACATTGATTCTTACTTCACAATAGTATGTGTAAGTGTATGTGCATATGATTAGGAATTCAAAATCTATTGTGATATATTAAATTTATTATTGAAAGATGTAGGTAGATTATGAGTTTACTAAACATTGATTCTTACTTCATTATAGTATATGTATGTGTGTGTTTGAGTATGTGTATGCATATGAGTGTATAATTGTGAATGAAAAATCTATTGTGATTGTCTGACATAATATTGATTCTTACTTCACAATAGTTTGTGTAAATGTATGTGCATATGATAAGGAATTTAGAATCTATTGTGATTGTCTGATGCAACATTGATTCTTACTTCACAATAGTATGTGTAAGTGTATGCACATATGATTAAGAATTTAAAATCTATTGTGATACATTAAATTTATTATTGAAATATGTAGGTAGATTATGTTTGAGTCAACATTGATTCTTACTTCATAATAGTATATGTATGTGTGTGTATGAATATGTGTATGCATATGAGTGTATAATTGTGAATGAAAAATCTATTGTGATTGTTTGACTCAATATTGATTCTTTTTTCACAATAGTATGTGTAAGTGTATGTGCA
The DNA here is from genome assembly GCA_020310875.1 of Ceratopteris richardii. NCBI lineage: Eukaryota > Viridiplantae > Streptophyta > Polypodiopsida > Polypodiales > Pteridaceae > Ceratopteris > Ceratopteris richardii. The sequence continues at coordinate 123,248,069 of CM035426.1, forward strand.
TATGATTAGGCATTTAAAATATATTGTAATTGTTTGACTTAATATTGATTCCTATTTCACAATAGTATGTGTAAGTATATGTATGTGTAAACGTATATGTGTGTATGATTGAGAATTAAAATCTATTGAGATTGTTTGACTCAACAATGATTTTTACTTCACAATAGTATGTGTAATTGTATATGGGTTTATGATTGAGAATTAAAGTCTATCATAATTGTTTGACTCAACATTGATCAAAATATCTTATTTGATATTGATTTATATTATTTTTTATGTAGGTATAGTCTTCATAAAGAAATTTGCAAGCACTATGGGAAAGGGAAAAGAATGGTCATATGTGATTGTTCATCAAGAGGGTAAAAGAGTATCCACAATAGAATGCAATTGTTTTGGACATTGTTATGTAGGAAATGCTACTCGAATAAAAGAGCATCTTTTTAGTACAGGTAATAAGGTGGCAGGATGCTCTAATCCAGATAGTGATATATGGGTACATTTTGCAAGTTATGCAAATAAATGTAAATCTCAAGATATCACATCAACAAGATTCAAAAGCATGAGTAGTTCACAACACTTTTGAAGTAGCCCAAGTGTAGAACAAGAATGAGTAGATGCATCGATGATAGTAGAGGATCATCAAGATATTTCTACTCAAGTCTCTCAAATTGTTTTTTAGAATAACCAAGATACATGTACTCCATTTTCTCCAACTGCATCACAAAAGAGTGGACTTAGTGAATGTAGTAAAAATGTGGGATCTAACACTCTGTCACCATGCTTTGTCCGTAATAAATCACAAAATACTATACCTGTAGCTTTTGAAAAGCAAGATTGTCTCGAGCTTCATCTTAAATGGACTCAAGCATTCTTAGCATGTGGGATTCCTTTCAATGTTATTCATAATCCCATTTTCAAAGATGCTTTGATGTCAATTGCTCGAAAAGGATTCACCATGCTAGATTATAATAAAATGCGAACAGAGTATGTAGATAAAGTGAAAAAAAGTACTGAAGCTATTTTAAAGCGAGCAGTACTTGATTATGTACCCATGTATGGATGTACAATAGCATTGGATGGATGGACAAGTTGTCAAAAGAAACCATTGATTAATGTCATGGTTATATGTCCAAAAGGAAACATGTTTTTAGAACTTGTTGGTACTTCTCTTAAAGAGAAAAGTTCAGCTTTTCTTGTAAAAGTATATGAACATGCTATATCATGCATGGGTGGTCCAAAGAATGTGACTCCAATAGTGAAGGATAATGCGTCTAATTTTCAAAGTGCTCGAATCACAATTAAAACAAGTATGAAGGCATTACTTGGATTCCATGTGCTACTCATACATTAAATTTATTATTGAAACATATAGGTAGATTATCTTTCATTAAACAAAGCTTATTAGATGCAAATCATGTGGTCAAATTTATTAGAGAGCATCAATTTTCATATTTGCTCTTTCGATCAAAATCTCCCAATAAAGCACTTCAGATTTTTTGTGCCACACGATTTGCAACTGCCTACATTGTGCTCAATGGATTATTGGAAGTTAAGCCAGCTCTTGTAGAAATGATTGCTGATCGAAGATGGGAGCCATGGCTAGAGAAGTATCCTTCTTATCGAGTTGCAGCATCCAGCTGCACATCTCTAATACAATCACAAAATTTTTGGCATAATTTTGAAAACATTATTGGTATCACTAAACCTTTTATGGAACTTTTATGAATGGTTGATACTGATAAATTTGTGATTGGAAAAGTTTATTGGATTATGTCAGAAGCTATTCAAAAATAAAAGACTTTAATGATTTTTCATTACGAGAGAAAATACAGATTGTATCATTAGCAGAGAAGAGATGGACAGAACTGCATACTCATTTGCATGGAACAACATTCGTTTTGGATCCAACATTTCAACTCAATGGTCAAGCATCAAACAAAGAAGTCATGGCAAACTTCAAAACCACATGTCAATTATTACTTCCAGGTACAGATGGTCGAGATGCATTCCACCAAAGAGTAGCATATGTAAATCGAGAAGAATCTTTTGGAGATCTATGGCACATTGAATTGATTCAAAAGCATCCACCTCCTATTTGGTGGAAAGAGTATGGAGGTGAAGCAGTGGAGTTGCAACATATATCTATGAGAGTGCTTTTAGTAGCAGCTTCAAGTGGTAGTTGTGAACGTAATTGGAGTGCCTATGATTTTCTTCATTCAAAACAAAGATATTTATTAAGTGTATCACATGCTAATGATTTGGTATATGTGTTTTGTAATATGCATTTGTTACATGCTCCAACCAAGATAGCTTCTATAGTAGCACAACAAACTTTTGGAGAATTAAAAACTCATGAAATTTTAACAAATGATTCATGGAGTGATCATCATTTAGATGTAGATCACAATGATGGTTCAGACATGGAAGAAATAAATGACATGGTACCTGTCATAGATGATGATATTCAAAATGAAGAAAATGATGTACTATTCTCCTTCTAATCCCTCTAGCTCTAAATCTTGATGGAATAAAAATGTTAATCTTGATTGTGCAAATTGAGCATTCTGCTCATATAAAATCCTTTGAGATCTAGTATGATCAAGATCATCATTCACATCTGGCATTCTTGCCATGTTTTACTTTCAAATCTGCAAAAGAAAAACACTAATTTTATATAAAAAGAATTCATAACATTTAATCCATATAACTCAGATGAATCCACTTCATTTAATCCATATCACTCAAATGAATCCACTTCATTTAATCCACATAATTCAAATGATACCACTTCATTTAATCCACATAATACAAATGATTACACTTCATTTCATCTGCTTAACTCAAATGATACCACTTCATTTACTCCACATAATTCAAATGAATGCACAATATTTAATTCACATATGTTAAGTGAATCCACAACATTTAATCCACACAACTCAAATGATACCACTTCATTTGAGTTGCGCCCTTCAAAAACGCACTTATGGTATCTCTCGACCATTTTATTCTCTGATCGATGTTGCCGCCCATGAACCTATAAACTAGGCATCCCTCTTTTTTCGGTGCATCCATCGTGAATACCAGACCATCATGCGACAGTTATCCAAAGGTGAATGTCCTCGTACCCATCTACTTCACCTTCGTTCATTCCTCCTCTGGTTGTGAACCTTGTCTCGAGCCTTTCATCGGCTAATATGCTATTGTGCGAAGAATCTGATCGTGTGATGGGATATGATGATGATGAAGATCTTTTCAAATTTTTCCAGGAGAAATGCAGGAAAGTGAGCCCTTCTCAGAGCACAGCTCATGCGTCAACCAGTAAGGTAATCTTGCAAGATACAACATCATCCATGCATGATCCTTCCAACCCCACCTTCTCCTAAGGATAAAACTGTAGAAGATACTCTTATGGGAGATGTTCAACACACTGCGACGACGAACACGCAACAGGAAGTCATCAGTGAGATAGCACCCAATGATACTACTCCTGAGACCACCCATCAATCTATGCAAGAAGTAATGGCTGAATCCACCAAACACCATGAAGCACAATCGTACAAGGTAGATTCAACTGTGCCTCCATCTCCACCGAAGTCCATGCCTGACAGTAACGCTATGGAGAATCGAATAACCCTCCTCCTTCACCTTATCAAGCACCCTTACCCCCTAGTTCCCTGGTACGTCCTTCTTTCCCTACTCACTCGATTGTGGTATCACACTCGCGCCCAATACCTTCTTCACCAACTTATTCCCCCCCTTCCTCTTCTACTACGGTATCGTTGAAACCTTCTCTCCCATTGTCAAACCTTTTAGCACCGGATTCTTTTCTACAATTAGCCCGCATAGTTGATTTTCTTATTCATTTATCCAAGCAACTCCCCACTCAGTTGAGTGGTGCTCAGAAGTCCCTACGAAATGAGTTTCAATCGAAGGTTGATGTATTAGAGGAAGACATCACTCCATTGCAGAAGAACTTTTGGCAGTTAAAGCAAATGAATGCTTATTACAAGAACACATTAAGGCTAAGGATGATGTCATTCAAGCTAAGGATGCGGAAATCACTCTTCTCCAGCAGGCGTTGATTGACATAGACGATGCTATGACTGCTCTCGGCTGTGAGTTGGCCAACACTCGCACCGAATTGACAGATATCGGAGAGGCATTTCAGGTACTCTCTCTTCAAGGTGAAACAGAACTTCGGCAGGTTCAAGAACAATTATTTCAAAAAGGACAAGTGCTTGATGAATAAATCGGTTGCAATATTCAGTTAAAGAAAGAGATTGAAGCTATTCAGAAGGAGCACCAAGATTTCTTTAAAACAATGCAGTTTCCGCAGCAAGAATGGGATCACCAAGAAAAGTAGTTAGGCATTCCGTAGGACCATCTTTCATGTATTGATGCAAAGATTGGTGATGCTAAGTTACACCATGATACAGCTATAGCAAATGATTTCTATCTCCAAGAAGCTTTCTTACAAAGCTAAAGTGACCTTCTAATATCTCAAATTATTGCTTCTAGTTCGGTATGCATGGATGCTCATCTGGTAGAACCACATGTTCTCCAAGAAATGTTAGAGTCTCTGAAGCAAAAGTTTTGGCGAACTTTCAAAATAGCTTACGCTATATATATTCAATGCATTGTTGATGATTCCTAGTTATTGTTTTGTAATTAACCAATTCTGGGTTCGAGTCCACCGTGCATGCTAGTGTTAGGCTCCCGGAGTGTAATAGTAACTACCAAAAAATGTAATTAGAAAATATGCACATCAAAAAGATGTAGCGCAATGTTTTTACCTTTTTGGATAATGGAAAAATTTGCAGAAACAGATGCGCGGGGAAGCAAGACGCCGGACTGTGGGTCTATGTGGTGCACCTGTGGAATGCTTCGGTGCAAGTTTGATTTAAAGTGGTGTATTGAATTCTTACTATTCTATGTGTTTAGCCATTCCGGTGATCTTCTTTGTGTGATACTTTCTTGATGAAGATATGAATCTAACTATGGTGGCATGAAATTTTCCGGTGAAGAGTCAATGTTATTTGCATTAATAAATGTCATAAGTTTATTGTGGTGACGTAATGTGTATGCTTTTAGGATGTTTTGTGGTGAAATTGTTTAACTACAAGTTTGTTGGTGGAGATTCATAGTAAAGTGACAAGTAAACTCGGTGTAATGATTGTTTTTCTGGGAAAATAATTATAGGGCCTCTGTAATACAGACCCTTGTCCATCCCAAGAACCCTGTAATTAGTTAATTCGTGATTGCCATTACCACTTCATTCATGGCTTCATTCTCTCGTGCTTGTATGTCAGCACCATGTAATTTGAATAACTTGGCAACAAATACTTCATTGTTGAATCTCAGATGGGATATTTTGACTTTATGGATCATTCCATATTGTCCTTCCCCCACAAGAGCTGCATCTTCAAAAAGAATAGAGAAATATAGGAGCAAACAAAGATTGTTTGTTGTTTGATCTCCCATATTCACATATGCATCTCTTGTATTTGGATCTACTTGTGCTCTCACAAGGTGTTCAGTTGGGTTTTAATCGCTTTCCTCTCTTCGTTTTCTGATAATGTAAATCGATAAATTTAATCTTATCAATGAATCCGAGCATACTCGTGATATCCACTGCCAATGACTCTACTACTTTGATGATTTGTCCAAAGATACATGTAAGATCTTTTGACATTTGCTCATCTAATACTTGTGCTCCACCGGACACACTGCCAAATTTATTTTCAATATTAATAAATGTTGTTCTAGATAATTGCACAATGAAATCTTTGTAACTAGATGTGTCCATGGCTACAGTGATTTCACCTTCTCTCATTCCATACATGTAGGAGCACACAAATTCTTCTAAAAATTTTCGCTCTTGCTTGTTTATTTTACCTGCCATCTGGGCTCTTGCTATCAGTAAGTGTATGGATAAATAAATCAATAGCATGTGTACACAAATGATAGACATATGCAAAATAAGTAGATTTATAATTAAATAGAAAGCGTAATTATAATCTTGAAGTGAAAATATGTAAATATAAAGAATGTGAGAGTCAAATAATCAGAAATTTATAATAGTTCATATACATTCACTATATTGTGTATGAGTTTTGTCACATTATTGTATATAACTATTGTGATAGTAAGAGTCAAACAATCAGACAATCACAATAGTTTCTATACACCTTGTGACTTACACTAAGTATTCTCATTAGAATCTAAGTGACTATTGTGATAGTAAGAGTCATAGAATCAAACAATCACAATAGTTTCTATACACCTTGTGACCTACACTAAGTATTCTCATCGAAATCTAAGTGACTATTGTGAGACTAAGAATCAAAGAATCAAACAATCACAATAGTCCCTACACACTCCCTATACTATTGAGAGAGTAGGAATCGAGGTGGCAATTCAAACAATCTCAATAGACCTATTGTTGTGTCCTATACTACTGTGAGAGTAAGAATCAATGTAGCGAGTCAGACAATCACACTAGTGTTTTTTTAAAACGTTTTTCATCAATGTATACAAGTAAGAAACACTTTTGTGAGTCAAACATGTATACAATTGATGATTTAAAGACACAAAAAAATTATATAAATAAAAACGAAGCATATGTAAGAGACTCGTATGTGAATCATACAGTATGCATGATACAATGAACAAAACAATAAAACAAACAATTAATAAAAATTAAATCAATACCTCAATGATACAGTGAAGGAAGCTCTCTATGATAAAAATTGCAAGATTTAATCTCTCTAGAATGCCAATGAAGCACGTGCGGAATTAAATTCTTGATCGAATGTAAATATATATATATTTTTTGCTAGAAATCACTTTTTGATCAAAAACACTTTTGATCGAAATGCTTTCTGATCGAAAGCGCTTTCGATTGAAAAAGTATCCATCTCTGTTTTTTTTTTTGGTGTTTATTCGGATAACCATGAATAAAACAGACACATTTGGAATTATTTAATTATTCGATCAAATAAATGCAACCCAGATAGTTAGTAGCGATGTAGTGTTTGATGAGAATAATTCATGGTTTGAAGATGATTGCAGGAAGATCAAGCTACCTTATGATTTGGAAAATGACTTTCCAACTCTAACTCAAGAAGAGCAACAATTACTAGAAGATATCAAATCAGAGGATGAAGAGCAAATTGACTTCAAGGCTTGGAAGTCAAGAGGCAAGACAAAGTTCAAGCAACTGGAAGACATACCAGAGTCCTCCAATCAAGCACTCATGAGATCTCAAAGGGAGAGTAAAAAGGCCATAATGTATGGCTATGACACATCATTAGTCACCAAGCATTCTATGTACATCACTAAAGATTCTATGACAAAAGAGCCTTCTTCATTTGAAGAGGTCAATAAGAAGAAAGAATGGAGAGAAGCCACGAAGGAAGAAGTTGAAGCACTTAAGGAAAACAACACTTGGGATTTGGTTCCCAAGAAGCCAAGCATGAAGGTAATAGGATATAGATGAATATCTAAAATCAAGAAAAATTCAAATGGTTCTATAAACAAGTACAAGGCAAGGTTAGTGGCAAAGGGGTTTTCTCAAACCCATGGAGTGTACTATGAAGAAACTGTTTCACCTATGGCTAAGATGCCAACGATTAGGTTTTTGGTAAGTGTTGCTGCTTCCAAGTATTCGAAGCTATATCATTTAGATGTTAAGTATGTGTTGCAGAGCAAAGAGGCACAAAAGGGGAGCCCCAAATTTTTAAATTAATGGGCATATTTTTCTTCTTCAAAATATTAGGAATTCCCTAAAAAGCCATGTAAATGCACTAGAGGAGTCCTCTAGATGCATAATCCCAAGTCATTGTAATATATTTTGTGTAAAGTAGTAGGAGAATAGAGATTAGTCAATAAAGTGCCCGTTGCTTGTGTGAAAGGACATTTTTTAGGGCACATGCATATAAGTCACTTTGTGACTCTTTGTGAAGACTTTTTGCCATTGTGAAGAAGGGGACCTTCAGAATTTCCAATTTGCTTCTTTCCTGCAGATTTTCATCTTCTCTTTGATCTTGTATGTGTGTGTGTAGTTTGGAATGTGTGTATAAGGCTGTTATCTACCCCATCCCCTTGTCTTTGAGCTACTGTAGTGTGTGTGTAAGTAGGCGTTGTGGAGGTGATCGCAATCCGGGTGGATCGGGTCCGGTCGTGGCACACACAGGGTGTATGAAGCTAATGAATGTTGGAAGGTTTAAAGATGTGAAGGTGAAATTAATGTTGAGTATGGAGAAGAGAGAGATGTTGAAATAATTATGGGAATGGGAATGTAGGTGTGCAAGTTAGATTGATGACATGAATGATAAGAATGAAAGAGAACCATACACACGAATCAAATTTGGAAGGAAGAATGGTCCATTGGAGGAGCTTCTTAAACACTTCCTAATTCTAATCCATATGTATAGCCTTCTTTGGATGATATGTATGCATGATGAGAATAGATGGAATCCTTACACATAAATCAGTTTCGAAAGGAAGAATGGTCCAATATTGGAGCTTCTTATACACTTTCAGAAACTAATAAATATGTATGAATTTGTATGGATTATATGCATGAAAGTGAATTATGATGATGGATTTTACTCACAAGCTCAAAGAAACATCCTCACTGGTTCAACGCAATACTGCGGAGCCTTCTCACACATAGAAGAAATAGAAGACATGTAAAAATACTTAAGAGACTGAGAGAGGTGACAAGAGACAAGTGACAAGTGACATGAATTAAAAGAATTTGAATTAAGTTACATGTAAAAGATCGTCGTGGTACGTCATGCTAAGCAGTCTACTGATCAAAGGTGGTTCCGACCCTCAAACCATGACAGTTCAACCGAATGTCACACGTAAGAAGGTGAGTTCCACTCCAGTGACCCTATGTCTGTCTAGGCTCGTAACGTCTAACTAAAGAAGTCTAAGACTCATTAAAATCAGCTCTAACTCACTCACACGCTCCACCGAGGGTGAGTCAAGATAGAGATGCTGGTTTCAAGAGCCTATCCTAAATTGGAGTTCTAACTTAAATTTGAAACTAGGTTCTATACTCATACTAGCTCACCTTGGATCCTCACTCGCTCAACCGAGGGTGATCGTCTCAAGGAAACCGTAAGCTAGCATGAGCCCTATGGATGCCTAACAATCCTGCTCTAGGAGTTTGGAGGGGGGTTTATATAGTTTTTTGAATGAATTTGGGCCCTTGGATCTAGAGAAATCAACTCTCAACTCTAGGATCACTACTTTCGATTACAACCATTTGATTAATCAAATCAATGGCTTGGAATTGTTCTTTCTATCAAATCTAGTGTAAAGGAGTGAGATTTAGGCGCCCTCATTCTCCACCATTGGATCTGGGGATGATCTGGACCGTCGGATCAGTGCTGACATCAATTCGGATAAGATAAGCCACTATTTTTGGAGAAACTTTGCATTATTGATCTTTAATTGTCAACAAAGTCTTCTTTTATGGAAAAAATTCGTGGATCCTCCTTCCTTTATGCTTTAGTGCATCTCCACCCTTGAATAGGAGCTCATCTTGACCGTACACCATGGTTCAATCATATTTTGACATGTGGCAGCCCTTCAAGCCTTCAATTTTCTTATTCTAGAAAACTGCGGTGACCTTGAAAACTGGACTTTGTGCTCTTTGACCCTCCAAAAAGACTTTGATGAAGATGAAACTTTGTAGGACTATGTTTCCAAAGATCTCCTTCAGGAATATGCAGGAAAAACTCCCATCTGAATCTCCCTTGTACAAGTTTGACTACATTTGGAAGCTTGCAAGGTGGCATTAAGGTGTCTAGGAAGCTCTGATAGCCTTGAAAATTTGTACAAATATGTAGCCACATATGATCTTTATACATGCCAAACCATATGGCTAACATAATTTTCTATACAAGAATTTGTAGGGTCAAACTAGAAAAATTACATTTTTACAAAATGAACATAGCATATCAATGTGCTACAAAATCCATTTTCTGCTGAAATTTGGGCTATAGACTGCCTTTGACAATCTTTACAAGTATATGGATTTTCATCTAATTTGGTGACAATGAAATTTTTGCCCTAATTTCCCAACTTTGACCAGCTTTGACCAGCTTTGACCGCTACCATGGACTTTCTTGATTTCTTTGAAACTTTGTATGTGACCTTCCTTTGACATCCTTGATGCATCCTGGACTTCTCGGGGAATTCTGGCTACCTTCGCCAAATATGTTTTTTGTAGGCCTTCACAAGTGAGAGAGGAGAGCAAATCTCGACGACATTCGCCCCCACTAAACCTGCGATTCCTCCGAAAGCGCCACTCTAGCATCTGTGAAAAACAAAATGTTCCAGGCATCAAATTCTTCTATAGGCAACATAAGAAAGATGGAAGGAAAATTGATTATATGCATGAATAAGTAGGTAACGTGACATGAAGCAAAATTTGCATGAAAGAAATAATTGAAACAGGCAACATGAATATGCATGAACAAATAGGCAACATATATGCAAATGAACAAGCAACATTGGCAACAAGAAAGAAAAAAAAACAAGCATCAATATGAAGTGGAAGTGGATGTATTGAGTCGTTTTAAGCATCAGTTCCTCTCATCTTGAAGAAAATTTTGTACCTTTTTCATAAAGCAATCTACCTTAAATATGATTATAAACAAAGATTTAGGATTTTCAAGAGACATCTTTCATCTTTAGCTTATTTTAGATCAACTCCTTTCCTACATAAATATGAATATGCTCTTTCTCTAATAACATGCAAGGAAATCTAACTAAACTCCACTAATGCATGAATCTGCCTATATAGCCCGTGATTTATTCTACTATGCCTCTTTATCCTCCTTTGGCTTGCCTCTTTTTTTTTTTTTTTTTTTGATGATGATGATGATGATTCGGCAACTTTATGGTTACGATCACTTTTTTGGGGTGGAAGAAAGTGTAAACTTCTTGGTAACATGTAGCTTTTTTTTTTTTTTTTTTTTTTGACGAGGAAAAATTAAACCCCGATACAAGGTACAACCATTTTTGATGACGGAGAACAGTCGTTTAAACTCCGATACAAGTGCTGTGAGATGGACTAAGGATGTAGAAACATGCAATAGCAGGAGCTAGGATTTCAACAATTATGCTTTCGATACAGGATACATATGCATGTTTATATATGAAAGTCATGTCACCAGAATAAACCTCCAAATCTACATGCCCTATCTTTCCACAATCCTAGATTATAATCAATTTCTTAGTAGATAAATTACTACTTAAGATACAATTTTACACAAGTAGAGAAATCATCATTTGCCCTTTTTTGACTCAAGTGATGTGGATATGCAATGTGATGCAAAGACTGAAAAAAACATGCATGAAACAAGCATGGAAAAAAAAAATAGAATGAACTTGAAAAAAAACAAAGCAACATGAACTTGAAAAATTAATGATGTTTTTCTTTTTTTTTTTTTTTTTTTATATATATAACATGGATACTCCTGTTTATGAATCGGCCTCATTGTTGTCATCTTCTCCAATGTCCTCATCCAAAATGTACTCGTCATTATCACGCTTCTTGAATAACTTTATCCTTTTACCTGCAATCAAAGTTTTTAGTGCAACACCATTTAATTCACAAAGAGCATACGTACCATTGTTGTTGACTTTTGATACAATGTATGGCCCAAACCACCGTTGAGTGAGCTTTTTGCATGCATCATATTGAGAGTCAAATGTACTATCATAAATGAGCACCCAATCTCCTACTTCAATTGGCTTAGGACGCAATCGATGAGTTTTATCAAAATAATGCTTGTTCTTCATTCTACATTCTCTTAATTTTTCAACAGCATCATCAAGTCTTAATTTACCTTGTTCTAACTGTTTAATACGCAAACTCAAAAAATCATCAGTAGACATGTTTTCAGACCAAGGCAAATTTGACCATGCAGAAATATGAGACTGAATTGGAAACAATGGTTTTTGACAGTACATGAGTTCAGCAGGCATATATCCAGTAGTACGTGTGCATGTCATTCTATCTGCCCAAAGTGCAAAAGGTAAGAATTTAGGCCATTGTTTGATGTCACCATTACATGCTTTAGATATGGCTTTCACAATAGGTGGATGCCCTCTCTCTATTTTACCATTGGCCTCTGGGTTATATGCAGTAGTGAGAGACAAACGAATACCGTGACGCTCAAAGAACTCTTTAGCTTCTCTCGCATTTAACTCTCCACGATCGGCAACTACTTTCTCTATGTACCCAAAGCGACTTATGACATCTTCAAGCAAGAATTTGCAAACATTGTAAGTGGTCTTAGATCGTAATGCACGTCCCTCTACATGATTAGTTAAGTCTTCTCTTGCAAGTACAATGTAACGCATTTTGTCAATACCTTTAGGCATAGTTACAAGATCTACTACCCACTTGTAGTGAATACAAGGTGGATAAGTAGGATGCAATGGATCTCTATGTTTGACTGATGAATGAAGTTGACAAGTAGAACATGTAGAAACATAGCTACTAATGTCAACATACATCCTAGGCCAATAATAGGTACTTCTAATTTTTTCATATGTTCCAAAAAATCCTTTATGACCGGCCCATAATGTCTCATGCATTTCCTTCATTACTTGCAATTGAAGACCTCGTTTTCCCAGGACTCGTTGTGGATTCTTAACCTTACCCTTAGCATGTCTCCAAAGATAACCGTTACATAGGAAAAAGTTATAAGCTCGTTTCCTAATGTTACGGAATCTATTCGTAGTCCAGCTAGGTAATGGTTGTAGTGTACTGAGATACTTTCCTATGTCTCTCCATTCATCTTCGTACTCAGACTCATGAAATTTCTCATACTCATATATATGTGGAACATAGTCAACTAAATTCACATTCTTTATTAGATCACTTTCAAGATCATCATCAAATCTAGCTCTCGATAACATATCAGCAACTGAGTTTGACTTACCTGAAATATGAACTAACTCAGGATTTATGAACTTAATATATGAGATCCATCTAAGCATGGCTATATCAGGAGATGAACAATTGGCTATCATTCCAATGAGAGGCAAACAATCAGTCTCAACTTTGACATTTGCACCAATGAAATATTCTTTGTCTGTTTTCAAAGCTGTTACCATACCCCATAGTTCTCGTTTGATCTGTGGATATTTTCGTTGTGTTTCATGTAGAATTTTGGCACCAAACCTAATTGCATATCTATTCCCTTCACTATCATCTTGACTTATGACCCAACCTATACCAATAGGACTAGTATCAACAGTCAATATAATAGGTTTGTTAGCAGAATAGTCTACACGCTTAAGGATGGGAGCTTCAAGCAATAATTTCTTCAATTTACGCATAGCTTGAGTGTGTTTGTCAGTCCAAATAAATTTTCGTTTCTTCCTCAACAAGTCATAAAGACAATCAGCAACATGAGCAAAGTGAGGGATCCAAATAACATAAAAGATGCAAGCACCAAGAAATCTACGTACCTCACTCACGTTGTTACATGTTTCAGAAATCTTGCTAATGGCATCAACTTTTTGTGGGTATGGCTTTCGACCATAATGGCCACATAAATGTCCAACAATAAGTACCTCGTTGACACCAAAAACAGATTTCTCTATGGAAAATGTGAGACCTACCTCTTCAAATCGTTGAAATATTCTTTCACAATCAGAGATATGGTCAAGAACAAATTTACGACATCCCGATGAATCTAAAGTAATGTCCTTTACACGTTCCTCACTCCCTTTAATTGGAATATCATCAATGAATGGCATAGTTATATGAGGGATAAAGTCATGTAAGACCATATTCATAGCACTCATCATATGAGCCACAGAATTAGTCGCTCCTTGAGGTAAAGTACACATTCGCACTAAGCCTAAAGGAGTTTTCATTGTGGTTATGTCACGACTATCAATTGCTAATTGGAATTGGTCATATCCAGAATATAGATCACCCATTGAATAGATAGAATGTCCTGAAAATGATTCAGCAAACTCATCTACAATGGGTCCTGTTCCTACATTCCTTATGGTGACTTTATTGACGGGTTGGAGATCTTGAATAAAACGTAGTTTCCCATTCTTTTTAGGCACAGTGAACCATCTGTTTGAGTAAGGTGCAAAAGATGGCTCTAAAATTCTCATGTTTATCTTCTCCTTAAGTAGTTTCAATAGCTCAGGTAAGTGAGCCTTTGGAACAGGTATAGGACGAAGATTCCATGGAATATGTGGAATAGTAAAGATTATCATGGGTGCAACTAGCTTAGGATCTACACAACCAATCTCATGAGGATACATAGTAAAGGCTTTTCCATGGCTACGTATGACTCCCTCAAATTTATCTCTCTCTGCTGGCAAAAGAAAGTCATCATCTCTACCAATTTTCACCTGTTTGATTGTCTCATCCGTGAATGTATGTCCTATGTTTTTCTTATCCCGAAGAGTTGGATCATTTTTCACATCAATAATTTTTTCATTACTTCCTTGAGGTAATGGTTGAGCTACGGGTTTGATTTTTTTGTCTACAGTTTTGTACTTTGTTTCAACTAAGGCATCATGTGTTCTGGTTAAATTTTGATCACTTGTCAATATTGAGAGCATACTCTTGGATTAGAGCATACTCATCAAGGGAAGAAAGAAGAATAATATGGGAATTAGAATTTTGTTGAAGACATAACTCTAACTCCTCAAGAGTAGAGAAACAATGAGATGTTTCAATCACATGCTCAATGTTCTCATCATGTTCCATGATTTTGTTGTTTTTATAATTTTTTTGGGTTTTTTGGATAAAAGACTTGGACAATTGACTCTTATGAAGAAAATCTAATCTAGAATGTGGAAAACAAAGTGACAAACTATTGTACATGTTGGTTGGATGCGAGATGTCAAACCAATATCCACTATTGTCCCGCTCAACAATGGATTCTATCCGAAATTTTGATCATATGTAGCTCCAAACATGAATCGAGGTGCACAATCACTACAAGCATGCTCATGACCATGAGTAACAATAGGTTTCTTTCTAATTGACAATCGATTCCTAGGATGGTTCACTCCTACTGTCATGACTTGAAGTGATTGCATTCCATCCTTAGACTTAAATCTAGCATAGGTAGACCCATCATCCATGGCTTTAGTTTCCATACGACTCTCACAAATAAAGGGTTGACCTAAGAGAACTTCATAGGAGCAATTATCTTGAATAAAAAAGTGAAACTCTTCTGTGATTCCTCCTATGGATATGGGCACACTAGCACAAGCTCCATACAGGGTACCTACACCATTATCTGCAGTTCTCATACGCCATCCACAATCTTTATCTATGGGCCATCGAAACTTATCATAGACTTCTCTTGAAATCACATTGATTTCAGAGCCGGAATCTACTAATGCATTTACAGTGATAGTGTTCTTATCATTTCCTATTTTAACATGCATCTCTGATGTACCTCTAGACCAAAATGTTCTTTTAAAGTGACTTTCAGGATTGTTTTCATGATTTTCATGGTCAGGTTGAATAGGTCCTAAGAAATTTTTATTAACATTTACTTCATCATCATCAAAGTCCTGTTCATCAGATTCATCAAAGTTTAATGCTTCATTCTTCCACAAGTCCTTTGTACTCAGCTTCAGTTGATGATAATGCTACTGTATGTTGTTTCTTTGAACACCAACTTACAAGCTTATCACCAATGTATATCATGTAACCATGAGTTGATCTTCTGTCATCCTGGTTACCTGCCCAGTCTGAGTCACTATAGGCTCTCAACTTCAAATCTGATGTAAAAGGATAATATAATCCTTCCTTTATAGTTCCTTTGATATATCTGAGAACTCTTTAACCTGCAATCCAATGTGGATCCTTTGGACAATGCATGAATTGTGACAAAACTCCCACTGCATAACTAAGATCAGGTCTTGTTAGTGTAGCATAAATCAAACTACCCACAAGAGATTGATACTTCCTCATATCTTTGTATTCTGCACCATCATATTTACTGAGCTTGTGATTAACTTCAAGTGGAGTTGAAGCTTCTCTGCAATTTTCCATATCAAACTTCTTCAATAGATTCAGAAGATACCTTTCTTGTGATACATATATGCCATGATCTGTATAAGTGACTTCCATTCCAAGAAAGTATGACAACTTTCCTAGGTCACTGATCTTGAATTCTTTTTCAAGTAATCTCTTTACCTCCTTGATTCCTTCATCTGAAGTACCTGTGATTATAATGTCATCTACATAAATACAAATGTAGATTGTACCTTCCTCTATTCTTTTGATGAGTAGAATTGGATCTGCTTTTGAACTTTGATATCCAAGTTCATTAAGATACTTCACCAGTCTATAGTTCCATGCTCTTGGAGCTTGCTTCAATCCATAGAGTGCTCTTCTCAACCTGCAAACAAAATTTGGATACCTGGAATCTATAAACCCTTGAGGTTGTTCCATGTATACCTCATCTGATATGTATCCATTCAAGAATGCATTCTTTATATCCAATTGACTTAGAGTCCATCCTTTTGAAGCTGCAATAGCAATGATTGTCCTTATAGTTGACATCTTAGCTACAGGACTGAATGTCTCATCATAATCTATGCCATAGGTTTGGGCATAGCCTTTCACCACCAGTCTAGCTTTGTATCTGGCTATACTTCCATCTGCAAGCTTCTTCACTTTATAAACCCATTTATTTCCAATTACTTTCTTACCATTTGGTTTAGGAACAAGGTCCCATGTCTTGTTCTCCTCCAGTGCATTGAATTCTTCCTTCATTGCTTCTTCCCATTGCTTCTTACCTTTAGCTTCATCATAGTTCTGAGGTTCTTCATCATCTTTGACCATATATGCATAGTTCTTCTGAGTTATGTAAGAAGTGTCATAAGAATACCTTTCTGGTTGTCTTCTTGTCCTACTTGACCTCCTTGGTTCACATTCTTCATATGTGTCTGGATACACCTCTTCATCAACTGTCTGTCCCACACTAATCAAGTTTTTAGGTATTGTAGGAACATACAAAACATTGGTTAGCAAATCTGCTCCACTCTTGCATTTCACTTTTCCAATTGAATGTACACTATGTCTTGTATTATCACCTGTTTGAACACTATGACTAGAAATGCCTTTTTCCAATTCCGACATCAATTCTATGTTTCCTGACAAATGATTAGAACATCCAGAGTCAATGTAAAATACCTTTAGATCTTCTTTATCTGATGTGCTGATTGAATTCATCATCAATGATGTATGACTTTCATTCTGTGTGTCATTTGCATAATTGTAGTAGGTTGTGTTGTAGGACTGATTCTGTCCCCAACTTCTTCCCCCACCTCTACCATAGCCTCCTCTTGAATTTTGTCTACCTCTTTGAAAATTACTTTGATATCTTCCACCTCGGCCTCTATTGTTGTTGTCTTGATTTTGGTTTGATCCTTGTTGATTATGCCAACAGTCATGAGCCAAATGATTACTCAATCCACAGATCCAACAAGCCTTCTTGTTGTTATTTTGATTACCTCTTCCTCTTCCAAAACCTCTTGGTCTTCCTCTGCCAGTGCCTTTACCTCTTGCATAATAAACTTGAGAATTTGACTCGTCTTCATCCTTTGCTTTACTTTTATCTCATTTCTTCTTGTTCTTCATGTACATTGCAGAACTTTGTCCTTTATCTCCATCTCCTTTCAAGTCTTGCTCAAATGTGAGCATCAAACCAAGCAACTGGTTCAAATCTGGAACATAATGAGTTAATGAAAGTTCTGTTGATAAGACAAAAGGTTTCCACCTTTCATCCCCTCTCAAACCTGCAAGTAGTTGAGCAATCAATCTGTGATCTTCAACATCTTCATCTATGGATCCAAGACTATCTGCTAGATCCTTCATCTTAGTGACATAATCACTAATACTTTGACTTGGCTTCTTTTTGAATGTTGTAAACTCCGACCATATACTTGCTTTCCTTGCTTTAGTAGTGCTTTGGAAATGATACTCCAATGCATTCCATATATCTTCAGATGATTCCAATCCTCTGATGTGTGGTAGAAAATGATCTGAGATTGTGTTTTAAATGTATGCTTTTGCACTTGCATCCTTCTTCTGCCAATGCTTTAAAGCATCAAGTTCCTCTTTCTTTGGTCGGCTTTCATCTTCAAATACTGGCTTCTCTTCTTCACCTGTTACATATAACATGAGATCCTTACTCATAAGTAAGGCTTCCATTCTCATAACCCATGCGGGGTAATTATCTCTGTCCAGTTTGTCAATGGAGATATGATCTACCATACTCCTTTCCTTCTGCTGCAACCTTTGAGCTTAAAGGATAAAGAATAATACCTTTTGGAGTTCTTTGTGTATGAGGATACTTTTGAAGTAACCTTTTGATGCCTTGTGTCTTCAAATGCTTCACCTTTCAAACTTTAATGGAAAACTTTCCAAAACTTCTCATACCTTTGTCGCCTTCTGCTCTTTACGACCTTTTTGCTCTGATACCACTTGTTGATGTGTAAAACACCACAAGAAATGAATTAATGTGACACTAGAACACCTCTATGGCCACCATTAACTCATTGCCACTCAAAACTTTGAGAAATGATAGCCAAAACCAAGAACTTTACTTCTTCAGATTTTTCTAGTCACTAAAATGACATACCTTCAGTATTTTGCTAATTTCTCCTATCTCAAATTTTATTTCTCCAATATCTTTTAATTTACAAAATTAGAAAAGTAGAGCTTTCGAACAAGCTATCATATGCATGAAACGGATCTCTAGAACTCAAGTTATGGCCTTCACAAGATGACCCTGTATGACTTTCCAAAACTGGAAATTTTGCCTGTTTTAGTAAATTTTGCTATCTAAAAATGAAAATTCGATGCCTAGCATCGACTTGCAACCGAAAGTCAATGCCGAGCATCCACTTTGAGCTTTTTCAGCCACTTTTTCAGCACCAGAATTAGCCTCTTGAACACACACATGAAGAAGACCACTTTTATGTGGGAAGTCGATGCCAAGCATCGACTTTATGCTGAAACTCGATGCTAGGCATCGAGTTGCTCCACAAACATCATCTTTTCAAAAGGATTTAGCAAGAGTTGGAACTGAGAAAATAAAACACAGACTTATCAGCACAAACTCGATGCCAGGCATCGAGTTGCTTGGAAAACTTGAACTTTTGAAATCATTTCACAGAAGACAAGCATGGAGATGATGGAGAGAGTCTCATACACAAAACTTTAACTATTTCTTCTCATAACCAACTTAGAAGTTTACAGATGCTTTCTCACTCAGAGAAACTCGACTATACTCAGTCGTACAAAATGAACTCCTTCTCACTTCTATCACTCTCTTCCACTTCTTCTCTCACTCCGCCAGTTGAGACGAACTAACTTATATAGATTTTCTCATTCTCGTGACTTTTAAAAAACTTCTAGAACTAAAGTGAACTAACTTTACAAATATAATACACTTGTGAATTTGTCCCTTCACATAGGCATGTAGTTTTATTCTAAAGTTTTGATCTTCAAATGTATGTCCAATTAGTGATTGTTTCTCCAAGAGAAAGGAACATCTCTTCCGAGATTGCCCAAAAAATCCCAACAAGGCTCAAGACACTACACCTATTAATGTAATCAAAGTGATAGAAACACCAGGGAGTGACAAGGAATACACCGTACCATTAAAGGCCATTACATGAGCACGAACAAAGGAACAAAAAAGAAAACAACCGGACCTTGAACAAGAAAATAGTAAAACCTTAGACCCCAAAGTTCAAATAGTGGAAGATTCAGAAGACCCTCGCGAAAGTGCTCGGGCAATGAAAAGCCAAAAGTGGAAGGAAAGAAGAGAAAAGCTCAAGGAAAAATGGACGAAAAACAAAAATCAGGAAAATAAGAAGCATACACGAAGCAATAAGAAGCCTAAAGAACCAGAGATTCGGGAAGAAGTTCCCATTCCACCACCTATCTCAGATTCAGAAAAGCTAGGATCAATTCTAGCCGACCCAAAATCGGATGATTTGGACATGTGGTTGAAAGCGTACCAAGCTAGAATTAAGACTGGACCGAATGTGGAGCAACATGAAAAGCTTTACCCACTAGGAGAGTTAGAAAAGGAGAGGCTTGCGATATGTAGAAAACTCATAGAGGTAGCCCAAACAACCCTAGAAAAGACTATCCCGACCCTCCCCGAGACAAGGATAGCGGAGGATCAATACAAGGATTGTGTTAAAGCCAGGGACAAGAAACCAAAAGAGAAGCCTGATAAATGTGAGCTAGTAAAAACTCAGGACAAACCTAGGTCAACAGTACCAGATTTAGAGGCTGAGTGGCCAAAAGAATTGTGGAATAGAATCCAAGAAGAACAATGGAAAATGAATGGAGTGGCTAAACCTGCTTTTGAGGAATTAGATGTGGAAATTTATCAACCAAATCCCAACATGGAAGAAGTATATGAGGAAGTATGAATACTAGAACGAAATAGGGAAGAAGCTCAGAGCATTTTGACCCTACCTAATTACATGGGAGAGTACGAAAAAGAAACCATGATCTTCCGTGCACCCACAGTACGAGGAAAAGGAAAGGGAAACTCAGATAAAAATTCACACAATCTAATAGAACTTAAAAAGACAAAAGTACAATGCCAATTGACTATGGAAGAACTACTTCGTGTCAAACCACAATTATGGAAACAATTAGCAGGTCAACGGGAGTTAGGACAAGAGGAGAATGAAAAGGAAAGCAAGGGAAATGAAAACCCACCTAAGGTACAAATTCTAGTGGACAAGGTTGGAGAATTTAGTGAAGGAGATGAAGGTAACACATGTCTACCTGTCACCTGCAATGGCTATATGACCAAATCCATGTCACGAGGAAGGAGATAAGGAAGAGAGCTCACACACACACTCTCACTCTCAAGGAGAAGCACACACACAAATTGAGATAGGGAAGAATAATCTTCTTCTTTTTCTTCTATTACATAAAAGGAATGTACAAGAATGACCTAAAAACAAGAATACAACAAGTGCAATATATAAAGACCAGTACATAAGGAAAAACCTAATGTCCGTGAATGAGTGAGTTGGCAAGAAACAAATGTGCCATCATTCTCGGTAGATAAATCTAATAAAGCTCAATGAAGTATCCCTAGCATATACCAGCGTGACCACTATACATGTTAGAGAAACAAAAAATTGGTACATGTCTTCCTGGATCATCACATGTTGAGCTTGTTATCTCAACACTCCCCCTCAAGCTCAATGCCATATTCTGTAATCCAAGCATCTTCCGAAACTTCTTCAACTTCTCAGCTCCAAGTGCTTTGGTGAAAATATCAGCAACCTACTCATTTGTTCTCACATAAACAAGATCAATATCACCTGCTAATACCTTCTCTCTGATGAAGTGATAATGTACCTCGATATGCTTTGTTCTAGCATGGAAAATAGGGTTCCGTGCTAACTGTATGCTGCTAAGATTATCACAATAGATAGTGATAGGCTTTTGCACTTCCACACCTAAATCTGCAAGTAACATCTCCAGCCATGATGCCTCACATGCTGCCATTGCAGCACCTCTATACTCAGCCTCTGTGCTCGACAAAGCAACAATGGGTTGCTTCTTACTGCTCCATGTAATAGCTGCACCTCCAAGTGAGAAAAGAAAGCCACTAGTAGATCTTCTATCTGAAGTACTACCAGCCCAATCTGCATCGGTGTATCCATGAACCTGTTAGTCTACACCAGCTTCATAAAACAATGCATAATCCAAAGTAGCACTCACATAACGTAGAGTGCACCTTAGAGCATCCAAATGTGGCTTCCTGGGAACCTGCATAAACTGACTTTCAAGTCCACTAGTGTAGCTTAAATCAGGCCTTGTAATTGTAAGATATATAAGACTTCCCACAATTTTCTTGTACATAGTAGCATTTTCCAATGCTTCACCTGATGTAGTATCCAATTTCAAATTCTGATCTAAAGGCATAGAAATTGGCTTACAATCAGCCATACTGTACTTTTGCAGCATATTCAAGGCATATTGCCTTTGCGGCATCCATATACCTGTTTTTGTATGTATAAACTCAATGCCCAAGAAATAGTGCAGCACACCAAGATCTTTCATGTCGAATTCCTGCATAAGAAGTTTCTTTACCTCTTTGATGCTTTCTTCATTATCACCACCTACAATCAGGTCATCAACATAAATAGCCACAATAGTGATGCCATCATCAGCCTTCCTTGCATATAGTGAGTGATCTGCATCACACATAGAAAACCCAATGCTGGTTAAGTAATCAGCAATCCTTGCATGCCATGCACACGGAGCCTGCTTCAGCCCATACAAAGCCTTTTGCAACCTGCAAACATATTCTCGATGCTTTGAATCTTCATATCCTTGTGGCTGGTCCATATATACTTCTTCCTGTAACTCACCATGTAGGAAAGCATTCTTCACATCCATCTGATGCAAAGTCCATCCTTTTGCTGTAGCTAATGCAACAAGTGTCCTAACAGTAGACTTTTAGCTATAGGGCTGAATGTGTCCTCAAAATCAATGCCATATGTCTGTGCATATCCTTTAGCTACCAATCGTGCTTTATACCTACTTATGCTACCATCAGCATTATGCTTTACCTTGTAAATCCATTTACAGCCTATGGGTTTCTTTCCTTGCAGCAATGGAACGAGCTTCCATGTTTCATTTCCATAAAGTGCAGCCATCTCCTCATCCATAGCTTTTTCCCAATCTGCATTACCAATTGCATCTTCAAAACAAGAAGGTTCAACATCTTGTATTACCTTTGTCATGTAGGCACAATGGCGAGCCATGTAACTATCATATGTCAATCGTTGCACTGAATTACACATCCTCCCAGATCTTCTTGGTCCTGGGTCACTTCTCCTTGTATCATCTGCATGTGCCCTTCCTACTCCTGGAGTCTTCACAGAGGGCAATCCAAGTTCCTCATCAAGACTCTTTTCTGAACCACTTGAATCTCCATCAACGTCTTCAAAACCTGCACATGTTTTATGACCAGCAGAAAGCTTTTCTTTACCTTTCTTGGATGTATTTGATGAATTTGCTGGATTGAAATTCCCACGTAATCTTCCACTCCATGGATTTGAGTTGGAACTATTGCTTGGTGATGCATCCGGTCCACTCAAAACCTGAGATTCTACACTTGATTTTTCAGCATTTTCTTTGTCATTTGGTTCAAGACTCAGTCCTTCTTTGGCATCTGCATAGAAGCTTGACATTTCATCAAATACCACATCTTTGCTCAGCTTTACCTATCGTGTGAGTGGGTTATAACATTTATATCCCTTTTGCTCAAGGGAGTATCCAATGAAGACACACTTTTCTGCTTTTGGATCAAGCTTCGTCCTCAATTCATCTGGGACATGTACATATGCAATACAGCCAAAAACTTTCAGATGTGATAAGTTTGGCTTTTTACCTATAAACTTCTCTTCAGGTGTAACTTGATGTACAATAGAAGTCGAAGTTTTGTTCATGATGTATACAGCAGTATGCACAACTTCTGCCCAATAACAATGAGGCATATTCTTCTTAGCCATTAAGGCTCTTGCTATTTCTGCAATATGTCTGTTTTTGCATTGAGCAACACCATTCTGTTGTGGTGTGTACCTGCATGAAAACTAACGCCAAATTCCATGATTTTTTAGAAAACTGCTGAACTCATTTGACATGTATTCACCTCCTCCATCAGATCTTAATGTCTGAATGTACTTCCCTGTCTGCTTGTCCACCATAACTTTAAAATTCTGGAAGTGAGTAAACACCTTGCTCTTTTCTTTCATGAAATATACCCATACTTTGCGTGTATGGTCATC
This sequence comes from Ceratopteris richardii, assembly GCA_020310875.1. Taxonomy (NCBI): domain Eukaryota; kingdom Viridiplantae; phylum Streptophyta; class Polypodiopsida; order Polypodiales; family Pteridaceae; genus Ceratopteris; species Ceratopteris richardii. Next base: position 123,271,940 of record CM035426.1, read on the forward strand.
AATGAAAGTAACATAAAACCTACAACCACCCATAGATGTGGTTTTTGCTGGACCCCAAACATCTGTATGTACTATTTCTAGTACATTCTCACTGCATGTGGAAATGATGCTCTTGACTGTTTTCCAAATTGACATGCTGCACATACCTTTTGCATTTCTGCAACTTTGAAATTTGGTAGTCCATGGACAATCTCCTTTGACTGCATCAATTTCAGCCTTTCCAAGTTTGCATGTCCAATCCGTTTGTGCCATATCTCTATATCTACAATAACTCTTGCACCTTTTGCAAACATGGCCGCATTCATTTTAGGAATCTTCACATTTAAGGTGAACATCCTACCCACTTTGTTTCCTTTGGCAACCAATCGTCCATCCTTCTTGTACTCTTCTACATATAATCCATCAGCATTGAACCTGACTTGTAATCCCTAGTCAACCATTTGTCCAACAGAAACCAGATTCTTTGTTATATTTGGAACATGCAGCACAACAGCGAGATGTTTTACCTTTCCGTCCTCCATAGACAATGCTATGTTTCCTGTATGCTCAATAGGATGCGATGTATCATCATCTGTTTCAACGTATCTAGGAACTGGCATTTTCTGCAAACTACTAAACCATTCTGCATGACTGGTCATGTGATTTGAAGCACCTGAATCAACATACCAGACATTATCATTCGATTTTGAAACACCAGCAGACATCGTATTCATCATGTGATGTTGAACCATAAACAGCTTCTCAGAATCATCTACACTTGTGGATGCATATTTGTTTTGCTGCCTTCTGTTATTTTGATTCTTCAACCTGCAATCACGTTCAATGTGTCCAGGTTTACCACAATTCCAACATCCTTTACTATCATTACCTGAATCATTTCTTTGGAAATTTCTGCGACCTCTTTGACTCCCCCTGCCTCAAAACTGTCCTCTTCCTCCTGCATGATTCTGTTGTTGACCTTGGTCTTGGTTATTGTTTCCTCTTCCACTTCCAAAACCTCTACCTCTGCCTCTTCCTCTGCCAGAGTAGAATACCTGCTCAGAACTGGGCTTTCCTTGGGAGTTTGAATCCTCACCAAGATTCTTTTCTTCAATAATCAGCATAGATACCAAATCAGCAAAATTTGGAATATTTTCCCTGGTCTGTATAGAAGTTCTGAACTGCTTATATGCAGCTCCTAAACCACAAAGGCACACTTCCACCTTATCATCATCATCTACATTCACGCCAATAGATGCAAGTGACTCACATATGCTTTTGATCTTTAGAGTGTAGTGACTTACCGACATGCTCTTTTTCTCCAATGTATGCAGCTCGTTCTTGTGTTGCAATTTTCGTGCCTTTGTATTGGTCTCGTACAAAGTGACCAAACTGTTCCAAGCCTCTTTTAGAGTCTTGGCATCCTATATGTGTCCAATCATGCTATCCTGTATGCTAACAGATAGCCAATAGATTACCTTTCGTGCTCCTTGATTCCATTCCTCATATGCTCTTAACTGTTCTGCAGTCCGATTCCTTTCTGGTAGCTGCGGAGCATTTTCATTCTCTCCTTCGATGTACTTCCAGTAGCCTTTTCCCATCAAGAAATTCGTCATTCTGAATCTCCAAGCATGGAAGTTGTTCTTGTCCAGCTTATCGCTCATAAGCTGACTCATTCCATCTGCGTTTGCCATTTCTACAACAATTCACAACACCGCAACACACTACAAGCAGCACTTCTGCTTGAACACTGTCGCACTATGACGTGACAGTTCGATCTCAGAAAAACACAGTTTTCGTGTATCAACAGTACACGGAATCGCTTGAAATTCTGGATCTGGAATATATGAGTGTCGTCGAACACAACGCAAGTTACAATTTTTAAAACTGACCTGGTTTTTCTGTGGGCCCCACCTTACGGGCTCCAAATGGAGGTCGAGATGGCTTCGAAACTTCGATCTCACAAAAACAAGTGACCCTAAAGGGCTAACTCGCGAAAATATTTTGAGGTCTTCTACCTTCACGCCGATTTTCATAGCAAACGGAGGTCGTTTGTGAAATCGCGTTTTCTCCACGCCTTGCCGCACAATCTTCACCGTCGCCTTCTCCACGAGCTCTCTACAACCACGCTGGCTCTGATACCATGTCACGAGAAGGAGATAAGGAAGAGAGATCACACACACACTCTCACTCTCAAGGAGAAGCACACACATATTGAGACAGGGAAGAATAATCTTCTTCTTCTTCTTCTATTACATAAAAGGAATGTACAAGAATGACCTAAAAACAAGAATACAACAAATGCAATATATAAAGACCAATACATAAGGAAAAACCTAATGTCCGTGAATGAGTGAGCTGGCAAGAAACAAATGTGCCATCACTCTCGGTAGATAAATCTAATAAAGCTCAATGAAGTATCCCTGACATATATCGGCGTGACCACTATACATGTCAGAGAAACGAAAAACTGGTACGTGTCATCCTGGATCATCACATGTTGAGCTTGATATCTCAACAATCCATACTAGACACAGGAGCAGGAGTAGGTATTGCCACGAAAGAGATTTGGGAGAAATAGGGAATTCCTGCCTTATGACCCACTCGCATGAAGCTTCAATTAGCAGATGGTCATGTTGAAAAACCATTAGGAATATTAGAAAAGATCAAATTAACCACTTGTGGAGTTGAATTTGAGAACACTTTAGCAATCTCTCAATTTGGAAAAGCAAATAACTATGAGATGATATTAGGACGACCCTTCATGAGACAGCTTAGGGTAGTGCAAGATTGGGGACGAGATTGTTTATACCTTCAACATCAAGGAAACACCACCAAAATAAACTTGCGTACCTTTGCGTACAGAGATGTACCACCACTACAATGGAACCCCATACATAAAGAAGAGGATGATTTGTCTATCCATAGCGCTGGATCAAGCAATCAATCATGGATGCATGAGGACGCCCAATTATGGATGTGTAAAGAAGCTAAGAAAGAGGATAATAAAAGGCAGTTGTGGCCAATAGGACATCCTAATTACCGGCCCATAGAAGATCCAATGTACATGCCTCAAATCTTCCCTGATGAAACATTTGAACCAGAGGGATGAATGGAAATCCTAGCAACCTTGGATGTATGTGTGAATGAAGAAGTTTTGACAATGAATGAATGTGTGGACGAAGAAGGCTACGACGTAAATTTGTACATGGTTGTGCTTCAAGAAGTAGAAGTGGGAGAAATATTGGAAAAGGAATGGAAAGAAGAATACGAGGGCATAGAAATGGAACCAGAATTTGATTCTGAAGAATGTTACCTGAAGCCATTCGAACCGAAGAAAAGTATGGAATGACCAAAGTGTTAGCAACAGAAGCAGCCCCTATAATGCCACAACCGGAAGAAAGTGTGAGTAAGATCGAACCAAGCCCTGATCTTTTTGAGGTTCCGGAGCATTTTAAAAGGTACAAAGTAGAGGAGAGAAAAATAGCTATTCAAATGCCTCAAAGAGAGGCAAGAGAAGGAGAAGTGTATGACAACAAAGAACAAACAGAAAAGATCATAGTAATTGTAGAAGATGGAGAAGAAAGATGTACCTACATAGGAAAAGACGTGTCGACCGAGGAGGAAGAGGAGTTAATACAGTTGATCCGGGAATCCCGATGTATTTGCATGGACCTACAAGGATCTCAAGGGTGTGGAGCCCTCCATTTGTTCCCATAGAATACCAATGACATCTGAGGCAAAACCATCAAAACAATGCCCTTACACCTATAATGAGGTCTATGCTGCAAAAATAAAAGAGGAAATAGACAAGCTATTAGCAGCTGGATTCATTTATGAAATAGAACATACTGAATGGGTATCACCACTAGTGGTTGTACCTAAAAAGAATGGAAAACTCAGAGTATGCATTAACCTGAAGAAAGTGAATGCAGCCACGATCCGTGATAGCTATCCATTACCTGTCACCGACCATCTATTGGAAAGAGTCGTAGGAAAAGAAGTTTATAGCTTCTTGGACGGATTCTCTGGATACAACCAAGTAGCCATTGCTACTGAGGATCAACATAAGACCACATTCGCGACTGAATGGGGAGTCTATGCTTTCGGAGTGATGTCTTTTGGACTCACTAACGCGCCTGCTACTTTCCAAAGGTTGATGTATCATGTTTTCAAAGAATTCCTAAAGAAGAGTATGGAAGTGTATGTAGATGACCTATGTACATATTCAAATCAAAGGCAAGACCACAGTCCAAAACTGCGAAAAATATTTGATAAATGTCGACAATACAGAGTTTGCTTGAACCCTGAGAAGTGTGCCTTCATGGTAAGACAAGGGAAGATCTTAGGACACATAGTGTCGAGGAACAGAATATCTACAGATGAAGACAATATCAAGGTTATTTTAGAACTTCCTAGACCGAAGAATGCAAAAGAAGTGCAAGAATTTATGGGACATTGTGGATACTACCGTCGATTTATCCACATGTATGCCATAATTGCCAAACCCTTGTATGGACTTTTGACCCAATATACTTGGACTGATGAATGTGAAAAGGCATTTAACGAATTAAAAAGGTGACTGAGCATGTCTCCAATTCTAAAAACCCCAAATTGGAACAAGCCCTTCCACATTCATGTGGATGCTTCAAATTACGCAATACGATGCATCTTAGCTCAGCCTGCAGACGAAGGAAAGTTAGATCACCCAATTGCCTATGCGAGTAGACAACTGAATCAAGCCGAGAGAAACTAAACGACTATAGAAAGAGAGGGATTAGGAATGGTGTATGCTGTAAAGAAATTCAGACATTATCTCTTAGCCAATAAATTCAAGTTCTTCATAGATCATCAAGCCTTATTGTATCTAGTCAACAAGCCTTGTAACACCGAAAGACAGGTGAGATGGTTTTTGCTATTGATGGAGTTTGATTTTAAATTAATAGTGAAAAAGGGGAATACCCATATGAGAGCAGATCACCTATCTAGATTAACACATGGAGAACCACCAAGTGGAGTGCCAGACGATTTGCCAGACACTTACTTGTTTAATTTGAAAGTGTGCCCAAAGTGGGCAGAGAAGCTAATTCCAATACTCACTCATGGCACACAACACTCGATTAATAAAGAGAGTAAATAGAAAATTCTACAATCACGTAACTTGCACATTATTGCAAGAAGTGTGTACCATAAGGAACCCAATGGTGTATTATCTAGATGTGTTGAGGAAGACGAACAAGTGAAGTTGATTGAACAAGCTCATGTAAACAAATGGAGGACGCACAAAGGAATTCACGAAACTCTAAGAGAATTGAAACGACTAGGAGTATACTGGCCTGATATGCCTAAAGATGTCCATGATTATGTCAATAATTGCGCAGTTAATCAGGAAACCATACCCGATGATCACACATCCTTACCCTTCTCTACAATAGCACCCAAATGGATTGAAACGTTAGTGAAATTCCTAAAGACACGAGCACACGAAGAAGGAGTTAGCTTAGCAAGGAAACGGTCCCTAGAGGAAATGAGTAAGGATTATGTAATCATGGGAAGACACTTGTTTAAGAGAGGGAAAGACAATCAGTTACGGTTATGTGGGCATGAAGGAGAATACTTACCCATATTAGAGATGGCACATGCAGGTGCTACAGGAGGTCATTTTTCAACTGAGAGAACTATAAAAATGATCCTCTTTGCGGGCTTGTGGTGGCCAACTCTACATATGGATGCAAACACCTATGTACGAAGTTGCGAGACATGCCAAAGGGCCAAATACCTGATTCGGTGAGATGACATGCCATTGAGACCTATGGTTTGCACTACAGCATTTTCCAAATGGGGTATTGATTTCATAGGACCCATTAACCCACCAGCCAAAGGGTCACATGCCGAATATCATAGTAGCCACAGATTATTTGACAAAATGGGTGGAGGTAAAGGCTACTAGAAAGAATGATGCTCAGACCATTGCTAAGTTTCTTTTTTAGCACATTTTCACTCGCGTTTCAGATTACCAATTGAGATTGTGAGTGATCGAGGAACGCATTTCATTAATGAAGTAATAGAGTCTTTAATGAATGAGTTCTTGGTGATCCATAAAAAATCAGCCCCTTATCATCCTCAAGCCAATGGTCAAGTGGAAAGTTCCAATAAGATGTTATGCACATTATTGACAAAGATAGTCAATAGTGGAAGGTCAGATTGGGACAAACAATTGCATCATGCAATTTGGGCCTTCCGAGTCACTTACAAGACTGCCATTGGAACTACCCCATTCAACCTAGTGTACGGATAGAATGCGATCCTGTCAATTGACTTTTTGGTGCCAACTTTGAGAGTAGCCAACAATATGAATGGACAGGCCACGAATTATCCAAGCAACTAGACCAAATTGAGAAACTACATGAAACTAGAATACAGGCTATAGCAGGTATTTATGCACCCAAGAGAAGACAAAAGGCATATTATGATGCACACATCAAAGACAAGGGATTAAGAGAAGGAGATATAGTTCTGGTCTACACCTTGAAACAGCATGCTAAGAAGTTACAAAAGTGCGGATATGGGCCTCTAATCATCAATAGGATTTCCACTAGTGGAGCAGTTAATCTAGCTACTCTGGATGGAGATATTCTTCCTAACTACATAAGTGGATGTCAAGTGAAACGATATATGGAGCCATTGATGGATCAAATGTTAGCACACCTCGTAGGTGGGCGAAATAGGAAGAAAGAGGAAGAACGAATTAGAGAGGAATGGCAAGAAGCCTTAGAGCATATCAAGAAACGAAAAGAGTGGATAAGGCAAAGAGATGAACGGTGCCTACAAGGAGAAGAGCCTATTCCCATGGCTAATTATCAGGTTCATAAGTCTGACACAACCAATGTCTGCATGTCCCAACCGTACTTAAACCTAGGAGTTGGAACGAAGGAGTACCAGTTGATAGACGCTTTGATAGATTCAATAGGAGCACTCAGTTGCATATGAAATACGGTCATCATGGATCTTCAAACGATTATGACACCCACGGAAGCACATATGATAGGTGTGGGAGGTCAAGTTATAACATGCATTGGAGAAGCCATAGTATCCCTCCAGCTAGGAAATTCAACTATCGAACAACGAGTTCTAGTGTGTAGAGATGAGGATCTAATAGAAAACTTGATCCTAGGACAAGACTGGATCATTGAGAATGAAGTGAGCATCCACCTAGATCAAGGATACATCTCAGCCAAAATAGGCCACAAGGAAATCTTTAGTCTATTCGGAGAGAAACCCTCACATAGACCAGGAGTCACCAGAAGTGTTGAGCAAATCGTGCAAGAGCACATAGCAAATGATTCCAGCACAAATCAATGAGAAGCAGGTCTGACAGAAGAAGGGACTTCAAACCCCAATGTATCCAAGGAGAAAGTAGATTCATCCTACTTCATTAATGAACAGAAGGAAACCGAGGAGGACAATACTCTTAAAGTCTTCTATGCAAAAGAGCGATCAAAAACCTGGAAATCCACCATCAACTACTCGCAATCAGGAAATGTTAACTCCAAATGGGTTCGCAAGGATCGAGTGAAGGAATCAGAGAACACAACACCAGCACACGTCATTTCTCATAACAAGACAAGGGTGGGCAAGAATTCTTCTTCACCGAAATCAGAACCAAAACGACTCTTGAAAGTATGGCTTCCTAAGCCTTTGATTGAAGCTCAAAAAACACGACAGCAAATGTGGATTCCCAAGAAGGTTAGACAAGTGGCTATTCAAGAGATAGACAAGCACGAGGAAACATTATATCGACACACCAATACCATAACGACTAGCGATATTTGTCTCTGATACCCCAAGAGAAAGAACCCCACAACTCGGATAACAAAACAGAGAAGGGATACACATGCAACACGACAAAATGAGGAGAAGACAAGACTTAAAACCCCTACTATGAAATGGATATGGAAACCAAAGCAACAATTGACCAAGGTGCATAGATATAGAGAACTAGGGTTAGTAAACTCAAGTTCATCTTCAGATGCACAAGAAGAAACGGATACCTCCTTGTTGAATGTGGACATTCGAAGTGACTCCAAAGATGATGGACAATGGGAGGAGTTAAATGAAGTGAACAAGAGTGTGGAAGAGAAAGGAACAAAGGTAAATCAACTGCCCATCAGCCCCAGCCAAGACAAAGCAGAAAAGGAGGCCTCTCAAGAAAGAATATATGTCATCAAATAAATGAAGCTTCCAACCTTCAAATCCAAGAGACTGGGCTTAAAAGAGGGGGATCATTCAAAAATCCCAAAGAAGAACTAGAAGATACTACGGTGGAAGAGTCAGAACCGTTCACACCTATAAGGGTAGTGGAAGAACCCTCCCTTATGGATGTTACATTTCAAGGGAGCACCACGAAGATTGTCAACAGAGAAGAAGAAAGAAAAGAATAGGAAGTACAACTCCAAATTAGACAACCACATAATGAGACTATACAAGTGGAGCATGGAAAGGATGTCCAAAGAGGAGAAGCTCCAAGCATCCCAAGAACTTGGTTATATGTGGACGTTGCTCAACTAAAGCCAGTGGTGCAACATTTGATCAAAATTGCCATGGACACTCAACAGTTAATGCTTGAGGCTGATGCTGACTATGACAAGGCAATGCAAGAGAAGAATCAACTTCGAGAAATGGGTGAGAACCTCTCTGCCCAATTGATTCAAGCTCAAAAGAACACAAACGCATTGGAGGCACATTTAGCTAAGTATGAAGATCAGCTCAAGCAGGAGCAAACCACCATTGCAGAATGGGAAAAAAGGTACATGGATGACACATCTAAACTGAGACGGAAGTGGAAGGAGGCAAAAAACAAATATTTTGAGCAATGCGATGAAGATGCAAATCAACTCACGTAACTACAAGATCAACTAGCACAGAAGACAACAGAGGGGACACCAGTAGTTCCACACTCCACAGCGGCTACTAAGGAGATTGAGGTATGTCCTCTCTCTCCCCCCTTACATCATTTTCCAATAAGGGAGGAAACAGAGATCCACTCTGAACGAACTCATCGGGATATTTCAGAACTAAGCCGGGATGAGAGGGCACTACTGGTGTCCCAACTTACAGAAGATTTTAAAGATCAAGTGGTCAAAGTCATGAAGGAAGCGAAGATAGACAGCAAGAATCTGGAACAAATAATGAGACCATTCAACGTATCATATGGTTTACTTAAAGAACAGACATGGCAATATATAAAGAACACAACCAACAAAGAGCCTAATTGCAACCTCCAATTTAGCATGCAAACATTCACCTACACTCAAGAAGAATTTGACAAAGTTGATCCCATATGGAGGAGGAACTTCTTGGAGAAAAATCTGACCCTAAGGGTACACTGGGAATCCTCACCATACATACTTCAGGTAAATCCATCCTTTTGCCCAGTACCGAGAAGATGCTCCTGGATGCAATTTTGGGAACGTCAGCGCCAGGGAAGCATCGATAATCAGTGGCTCAACTATCCACTACTACCGAGTCCACCTCGCGATTATTTACCGAAAGAGGAATACATGATCAAGACAATCAAATTTTGGATAGCTCGCTATGCCACTGTACCAGATCTAGCCATTAAGATGGCCAATAAGATTTTGAGCATGTTACTTATAGCTATTAAAGTATTTCAGCATGCTCAATATACTTTTTGAACTTCATCGTCATTTATCAGGAACCCAATGCCCTCATTTTTTATCTATAAACTATACCAAGCCGATTACACTTATGGCTATATACTCGAGGCTTATGTTTTTGCAAAGCACTTACATGCAGATTTTCAAAGAAGCATTCTTTACGGGATTTTTTGAAATCGACTCCGAGATTTTTGTAAAAATGTTTTCGAATCTTAATGCTAGGATGGTGGCCTATGAATTGAGTTTCTTTGCAGAACATCGACAAGCACCAGAAGATGGAGTCAAATCAAACCAATGGAAAGAATTTATGGTATGTCATGCAAATATGCTAAATCAACGAGAGCAACAAGCCATCCAAACATACTCATGTCGCCACAAAAAGCCTGTCGGGGACGATAGAGTTCAGGAGGAGGAATGTGTGGAAGGGGAATCAAGCAAAAAGAGAAGAAGAAGAAGATCAAAGAATAAAGCTGCTCAATAAAGAATAAAGATTATCAAGAAAACGAACAACTCTCTGCCCAAAGCCCCGCAGGGGCACACATAAGGCAACAACGCCAAAGATCCAGATCCTGAGAAGTGGAATTGAAGAAAGATAACAACCAGGACATTTCATGGGAGGTTGCACACAACTTCCTCATCCACTGGGTGTGTGCGGTGGGAAGAAATGGAACAGGTCCTAGAGGATGACAAAGAAGATTCAAGAATAGGACCTTTAAAATGTAATGCTCTCTTAAAAGAGAGTAGAGGTCAGCAAATTAAGGTGTGCGGTGACAAAAGGTAGACATGCTCAAAGCAATATGGCAAGGTATGTAAGTGACAAGGGCGGATCAAGGCAAATAAGTATCCATGCAGAAGTTCAAGAAGATATCTGGCAGATCCCAATCCTTCCACTGATGGCGTGCGCGACAGCCCGACTTAATACAACAACCCAGATTTGTGATGTATGGAATACCAAGGGGCAAACAGAAGGAAAGGACATACATATATGTATATGTATATGTATATGTATATGTATATGTATATGTATATGTATATGTATATGTATATGTATATGTATATGTATATGTATATGTATATGTATATGTATATGTATATGTATATGTATATGTATATGTATATGTATATGTATATGTATATGTATATGTATATGTATATGTATATGTATATGTATATGTATATGTATATGTATATGTATATGTATAGGCATATGTATATGTATATGTATATGTATATGTATATGTATATGTATATGTATATGTATATGTATATGTATAGGCATATGTATATGTATATGTATAGGTATATGTATATGTATATGTATATGTATATGTATATGTATATGTATATGTATATGTATATGTATATGTATATGTATATGTATATGTATATGTATATGTATATGTATATGTATATGTATATGTATATGTATATGTATATGTATATGTATAGGTATATGTATATGTGTATGTCTATGTATATGAATATGTATACATATACGTATACATATAGGTATATATATATTTATATGTATAAATATACATATATGTATAGGTATATGTATATGTATTTATATACATATACATATACGTATATGTATATGTATAGGTATATGAGGGACAAAAAGAGGGATTGACTTGTAATAGATATGGTGCCTCTTGTCAGTGCACTTGCAAAGTTGCATTTTTCTCCAAAAATTTCCGTCTCCAAATAGGATCGGCAGCTTCGAATTCATGTTGAGTATAATTAAAAGTGTTTGTCGTGAAATTGAGTTGCTCATCCGAATCCTTCCCCGTAGTCTTCTTGGTGTACCTTCAGATCTGCTCTTTCATAATCCCATATGATAGATTGAAGGGCTTCATGATCTAATCTAAATCTTTGCTCTTGATCTTAGCCTCCTTCATGACTTTCACCACTTCATTTTCAAAATTCTTTGTAAGACAGGACACCAATAATGCTCATTCCTTCTAACTTAGGTTTGCAATATACGGCATTGGATGGTCGTCAAATTCATCTACCACATGCTCCCTTATTAGTGAATGAATTGTTGGGGGAGAAAGAGGGCATATCGTATTCTCGTCAGTGGCAAGGGTGGATGGTTGCATTAATAGTGTCCCCAAGTGCTTTGCTTGATCAACATTGTAAATGATCCTTACTTGATCAGCATCTTGCATGCATTGCTCTGAGTACTTTTGCACTGCCTCTTGCCACTTAAGTTCCAGTGGTTTTGTGTATGATGTATACTTTGCTTCTAACTCAGCATGTTTCCTTTGCTCTTATTTTATCTGATCTTCCATTTCTAACAACTTTGCTTTCATTTCTTGTATTCTTTCATCTTTTGTGATGGTTGTGTCAATAGGTTGATTTAACATAATAAAATTCATTAATTCTTTGTTCTCGATATGCAGATTGTCTGCTTTCTCCATCTAGACTTTTATTTGGCTTTCTAATAACTTGCTTCAATTTTTCATGCACACCTTCTCCAATTCATATGCTTCCTCTTGCTTTTTCAATGTTTTTACTTCATTTTGAAGTTTGGATACAGATATTATTACCTCTTCCAGTTTCCCTTTGATCATGAAGTTCTCCTCATTTACATGATTCAACTCTTCATGCTTGGCCTCCAATTCAGTTTTCTTCTGTGTGCGTTCTCACTGAGTACTTATGTTTCTTGCCGAGAGCTCTTTGCTCATGATCTAGAATCTACTTTTGGCCTCAAATAGTTTTGCTTTTTCTTTATCTTCTTCCATCAAAATGGTTTGAGCAATCATGGCCGTTTCAATCATTCTTTTGACTAATGGCTTCAACTGATTCACAATGACATTAAGCCATGTCTTTGATATAATGGGTTCTTCACCTATTCGCACATCTTTACCTTGGCTACCCGATATAGAGTTGCACTCGTGGCTCAATCCCTTCAGTTGATGTTGTTGTTTCTCATGGCTCTAGTTCCTTAGATTGCACTTTGTGAGAGCCAACTACCACATCCAATGGTGATGGTTCTACAATCACTCTGATTGGTATTGTAGATCCTTGCTCTTCATTGTTTCCCACTTTGAATTTTTACTCAAAGCCTCCCTAAAGTTCTTATCCTCTTCTTATCCAAATGTACTTCAAAATCTAAAGTTGTATGTAATCTATTCAGAAGAATACATCTGATTAAGAGGAAAAACGATATGTAGGTCTAAGGTAAATGCCACCTCATTCCATTTACCTATCTATAAACATAGCAAATTGTATTTAACTAGTTCAATAGGTGTTTCTCTGCACCTCTTCATGAACTTAAGACCTTTGTCTTGGTAGTCTAAATTGTACTTGAAGTATTATCCTAACATTTCATCATATCTTAGGTATGTTTCCTCTCTGGACATCAAAGAAAATTCTCAAAGGGATTTAGTACCCTACTTTCCCATACCATTAGCTCCTTTCTCCAATCTTTATAAAGCATCCTACATCCTTTATCTTTTCACCTTCTGATCATCTTCTATGATTATGAATTCAAGCTTGGAATTCGTTGGCACAATTTAAATGAGATCAAGGACTAGGGTGACATTCACATATCATGTAGCCTTATATCTCGAAGATCATCTGATCGGCCATTAGCTTCTCATTGGTGTGACTTATCAAACCTAAAATTTTGACCCCAATGATCGATCTAAGTCATTTTGACTTTCGTCAATCACTCTAACCAAATTCATTATAGATAAGATAGCCTTTCCCTTTAGATACCTTCTTCATCATTAATTTTTACTAATGGGATTCACTTGGGATTTACAGCATACCTTCAGGATTCATATGATGCTTAATTTTTAACATCCTATTGATGTTTTCAAACCCTTAGCTTTTCATCCTCTAGGGATCAACAACTTTATGTCATAAGCTCTACTCAACCAGTAGCAAACTTTGAGGCAATTGTACCCTTGGACCAAAACTTGTATATATGTTTGACACAAAAGGATGAAATTTCCTACATAGTCACCATAATGCATTTGGAGGACGAAACAAGCTCATATCAAAATCTCGATGCCATGAAGGAAGCCATTTTGAACTTCTAATTGTTCCAAGTATTTTCCCCAATTTTTGTGTGATTTTGAGACTGTGATTGGAGGGGCATCATAGACCTTTAGATGAAGCACTGACCTGCTTTGATACCAATTGTCAGAGTTGGAGGTCTGTGAAAGCACACAAATAACATAAGGAAGAAGAAGAAGAAGCTTGGAGCACAACACTATACATAATGTATTACCAAGTGAATGTACAGAGATAAGTGACCCTTTAGGGTTATAGGCGTATATACAATTCAAGAGGGAGAAAATTTCTCCAACCATCCTAGGTGTGTTCACACACATCAATATTGAAATATATGAATGGGTTACTTAGGTCTTGATGAATCCAATTTTAAAGAAAACAAAAAGAAATCAATGATGAGTTTTTGAGATTCCACTCAACAACCCCAATAAAAAGTTTAACTCTAGGTTTTAGAAAATGCCTCAAGAAAGATTTCAAGCTAGAATACAATCACAAGATCAACGTGCTCAAGTAGCACTAACTTCAACCATCCTAAGTGGTGAAGTTCATGAAAAACTATTGTGAAGGGTCTACAAGTCCTTATGATCATGTAATCAAGTTTTTTCCTAAGAGTAGAGCAAAGAACAAATAATTAATTTTTTTACACATTATGAAACCTTTTGCTTACCTCTTATAGGGATTCCACTTTCATGGTTCCAACCATTGGCAATCTATAAAATTGTCAACCTAGAGGCTGTAATTGAAGATTTTATCAACATTAAAAAGGTGTCAAGCATGACTCAACGTCTTTGATCTATAGTTTCAAGCATTCTCATCATAAGACTGTAAGAGTTGTGGCTAGAAGGTTTAAGAAGTATGTGGACGAATGCCAAAGTGATGAATGACAATGTATAGGGATTAAAAAATGGGCATCCACACTCTCATGTACATCAAAATCTTTGAACCTTGAATGAATGCATCCAAGAGCGTGTAGACCTATAGGAAAGACTAGCTGTGAAACTCAAGATTCCACTTACAAATACAAGGATTGAATACTCTGCTTCATCTGTCTCATCGAGATCTTTAGTGGAGAAATAGTCAACTTGGTAGTAAAGAAGTTATGGATGGATCAGGTCAAAGAGCAATGTGATGTACCTTATGGCTATAGATCTCAACCACTCAGAAGATGCCAAAATTGTAATAGTAACTATCCCACCTATATGTGCAATAGGATGCCCACATATCAGTCTACAAACTACAATAGGCTACCTCAACATCAATAGCAATAGCCACAATATCAATAGAGACAACAATATCAACCTAGGATTATGTATCCACCTAGTGGAAACCCAACCAAAGGCCAGCAAGAATACTACAAGGAACCTTATTATGGTTTTCATAGGCATAATCAAGGCAATCAAGGACCTACAAGGCCTATATTAGATCAACAGTTGCCTTCACCTCCAAATGTTGTACTAGCCAAGTATGTTGAAGAAAACACAAAAAGTTCCATTATATTGTAGAATCAACAATGGTACACACAAGACCTAGGTATTCAAAATCATACCCAAGAGATAGAAATGAGTATACAAGAGATACATATAATGAAAGTAAATGGTATCAAGAAGAGACTTATTATTCTACAAGCACTAGTGATAATCCAACTTGAATAAAGAAGTATAGTGCATGATTCAACTACATTGAGAAAGAAGTTTCAATCCAAAGACAACAACTCAGTAAGTGTGAACTCTCTCAGTAGAGAATCCTCTTGGTCCTTTGTGTAGTTGTTATAATCTCTTCTACATCTAAAGCCTTCTTGATAGTTGTTGTTGTACAATTCATTCCTTGTGTTCTTGAAGCGTTCATCTGTGGTGTGGTTGGTTAGACCACAGATGTTGCAAGGTGAAGAGTTGTATGATCTCCCCCTGCCTTGCTTTCCTCCTCTACCCCTTCCTCTATACCTCTTCTTCTTCACTATTTTTTATGCTTGGAGTTCAATTTGACATAAATTTTGGTCAAAAGTTTGGGCTCTAGAGGTCATCAAAAAGCTTGGTTTGAACATACATGATGGCAAAACTTTCTTCTTAAGAATCTTATTTCTATTTCTAGATATGGTTTTTTGAAGTTGACCTTGGAGTGATTGTGGGATCACTAGAGCTCTCCTAGTAAAAATTTGGCCACCAAAAGGGGGCACAAAGAGTTCAAGCAAGGACCCCTTTTCTAGACTCAAAATGGGTTGGTTTTTATGACACTCATGTATCCACCAATGGTTTTTGCTTCATGTTTAGGTAGCTCATGGATATCTTCGTTGAGCAAGAAACAACCTACTATGGCCATTTCGAGTTGTGAGGATCAGTGTAGGGCAACTTTCACAGTGAATGTTGAGTGTGTGTGTGTGGCTCAGAGGGCTTTTGCCTAATTTGGATGTTGGTCAATATTCTATTGCCACCATCTTTAATGACAACCAGAGTGTGTTGGAATGTGTAAGGAACATTATGTTTCCATGCTCACACAAAGCACATTGAGGTGCACTATCATTATGTCAAGGAGAGATTCTCTGTTGGAGAGATCAATTTGAGTATGAGCCTACACCGGATAATGTTGGTAGAACTTTTCACAAAGGCTCTACCTCGGGAGAATTTTAACACTAGTGTTGTACCAAAATAGGACACTATAGTGTCCTTTTTTCTAATAAATAAAAACAATCACACATACTAATCAAATAAAATTTTGAAAAAACCTTAAAGCCCCAATTGTTTTTATGTAAACTTATATATGAGAAGAAAGAAATATCTCCATAAAAAGAATTTTCCTCCTCTTGGAATCATTTTTCTAATGTTAATCTACTGTCATATAATAATTTAAGACAAGTCTTGGGAACTAGAAAAATCATTTTTTTAATAAAAAAATTAGTACAATATAGGGTGCTCATTATATAGCTATACACTTTAGCAACCTTCTATAATAAAAAAAGATGCATGTTCATACCATCACTTTGCAAAATAATTCATAGATGATAAGACTGTCATATCACAAATGAGATTCATTTTATGCCATAAACCTAGTAAAATTCATTACAAATCTCTAATTATGGATAAAAACATGTTGACATATATAAAATAAAAGATTTTATTGCATTTGGACCAATGAAAATTATGAGATCATGATTTTAATAAAAAATAACCACTAACTTATATCATTGTAATTTATGTGCCAGTATTGAAATTAGCATCATAAAATTAGTGAATAAATATTATTTTTTATATCCTTTAATAAAAACTATATTTTTCTAGAAATATTCAACCCTTATGCCAACATGTTGCATAGTTACATTTATCAATGGTTCTTTCTAGTAATCTAAAAAATTCATCAAACATTGTCTCTTTTTCAGGACACTAAAGTGTGCAAGTACAACACTAGTGTTAAAGTTTTTTGCGAGGTTTTGATCTTAGTTCCTTTTGTGAATTGATCTCTTTCCACATAGTTTGGCACTGCCTTATACATGAGTGCTAGCTTCTTTTTCACGGCATCACTCCCAAAGGGGATTTGTTGATATATTTTGATAGTGATGTGTGTGAACACACTTAGGGGACACTTTTTCTCTGTTTGGGAGGTTTTTATCCCTTGGCTATCAACCTAAAGGCTCACCTATCTTTGTACATTCACTTGGTAATACATTTTATGTTGTGGTGTTCTCCAATCTTCTTCTTCTTCATTGTGCTCTTCGTGTGCTTCCACAGATCTCAAACTCCAACAAGGGAAGAAATAAATATTTTGTATGGTATAATGAGTTTCCAAGATTTTCTTTTAATTCTTTTGAATCTATAAAAAATATATTTTTTTTGTGTTGCATTGTTTGATATTTTTAATAAGGTAGTCTATTCCGTTGTCTTCTACCACTTGTTTGATAAGATACTACATTTTCACTATGTTACAATGACTTTTTGATCTTCGTGTATTGTAAAAGTGCACATAAGTTTTGGAGTTCTCTGAGTGTTCTACATTGAACACTTCTTGCATCGTTTCCGAGGAACATGTCTCTCTTGACCATCATGCTTGGAGTTTGAACTTTGCAAGATAAGAGCTTTTGAGTCTTATTTTCTTGTTTGGGAGTGCATTTCCTTCATTTTTAGTCCATTTTTTTTTTATAGATAGATGAGAAAAAGATAGCCTTTTTTTTTCTTTTTTTAGGGCTAGGGTTTTTATGTCGAAGTCTAATTTTACCATTAAACTTGCAAGTTCGTTATCACCTTCATTCTGTCCTTTGAATTTCTTCATCATTTCCCACTAAATTTTTTACTCTTTTATCTTCATTGTTTTTTTCTCCACCCGTATCAGTAGTTTGTGAGGGTGTGGGAGCCTTAAAGACCAAGAATAGAGCTAGAACCTCCATTTTTCAAGGTCTTTGGAAGAGGCAAACAAAGCGGGTTGCTTTGCAAGGGGAAATTTTGGTGTCTTTCACGTGCATTTTTAGTGCCAAGTGCCTAGATCTACAACCCTAGGAAGGAAGACTCCAAGAAACTAAGCATCTTGCAAATTTTGCAAAGACCGACTTATGTGAGGAAGGAGATGAGCAAAGAAGTTTAAAAATTCCCAAGGTTTCATTTTGTGAAAATTGATGCATATTTGAAGCCTAATAGCTAAAAGAAACCAACTCTAAAATTTGACCTAAAAAAAGATCAAGGGTTATGGAGTTGAGAATTTTGATTTCCTTGGTAGTTGCTTTTGGCAAAGCAGTTCATAGTTGTGTATATCACGATTTTGGGGAAGATTT
Organism: Ceratopteris richardii; assembly: GCA_020310875.1. Classification (NCBI taxonomy): domain Eukaryota; kingdom Viridiplantae; phylum Streptophyta; class Polypodiopsida; order Polypodiales; family Pteridaceae; genus Ceratopteris; species Ceratopteris richardii. Next base: position 123,290,375 of record CM035426.1, read on the forward strand.
TGATGAATTACTAGTGCACAGGGGCTAGATAAGAAGGCCTAAGAGAAAAAAACAAAAAAAAAGATCAAGAAATGTTGAGTTTAATTTTTCAGTTTCTTTAGAAATTAAGAATTTGAGGTCATTATTGAGTTCAGTTTAAGCTGAAACTTTAGACTATACAGTCCAAAAGGTGAAAAGAAGAGTGTAAGTGTCAAATAGATAAGAGAATTCAAGTGTTGCAAATAGTGGTATCTGTGAGCTAGGGGCATCGAAAGTTGCAAATATCTTTTTTTTTTATTTTGAAATTTGACAAAGAATTTGGAGCCTCAAAAGTATCAACACAATTATCCGAGTGCTTTGGAATCATAAAATTCAAAAATACATTGGGTTAAAAGATACTTTGCAGAGATATTGGAGATTTCAAATAGAGGATTTTCTTGAGGATTTTGAGCTCTTTGGAAGTAAGTTCAACTTGCAAAAAAAGGTAAATTGTAGGGATACCAAAAAGTGCTACCTTGTGTTTTTCAAGGCCTACTAGAGTGTTTGAAACATCTAAGTCATATCCAAGGAGAAAAAATGCTAAAAAAAATGACTATAGGGAAAAACTGCTAAAAATTTTGACAATTCGTTAGTTGAGATAGGCTTGATTTGAGCCATCAAAAGCATGTTGATTGAAACAAGAATATCATAGAGGCATACAAAAAACCCACAATAAGAGCAAAAGAGTGAGAAAATATTCATTCCACAAAAAACAATGACGTCCTTGGACACGGGAAGACATTAATTTCACTTGAGTTTTTTTTTATGTTTTTAGCTTTCAAGTGCTCCATGAGCCCAAATAGTGTAGAATTCCTTAACAAAACAAGGGTGAAAAGAAACAAAGGGTTGAAAAATTTGTCTACCTACATAGAGCTTCTTCTCTATAAGAAGGGAATCTTTTGTGGGGAAACACGAGATGTAAGCGATATACATCATTAGGGATCCCGAAGAAGCATATGACATAGATAAGAACTCAAAATTTTCACCAGTTGTAAAAAGCAACTTCCAGGGGCATTGTTCTCCATTTTTAAGATCAATTTGACACAAGCTTTGAAACTAAGCAAGTTCATAGGCTAAGAAATTTTTCACTAGGGCCTTAAAGCATCCAATAGCATTCCTAAAATCGTCCTATAGAAGGAAGCCCCTTCTCACTATTTTTTATGCTCAGAGCTGAATTTGACATAAATTTTTGGTCGAAAGTATGGGCTCTAGAGGTCAAAAAAAGCTTTGTTGAACCCACATGATCCCCAAATGTTTTTTTCTTAAGAATCTTATTTCTATTTCTAGATATGGTTTTTTGAACTTGACATTGGGGTGAGTGTGGATCTCAAGAGCTGTCCTAGTAAAACTTTGACCAGCAAAAGGGGGCACAAAGATCTCAAGGAAGGATTGTTTTCCTACTATTTCTCCCTAGACCATGAGAAGTCTTTAGACGGATCATGGAATCATTCTTCTCTTATCTTTTCGGTGAAAATTCTATGGCATCTGGAGATTAAAACTTATCTACCCCTACTTGAGTGGTGCTAGCTCACAAAGTCCAACAAGATAACTCCCTAGTGGAATTATACTTTGCCTTAGAATTAAGCGAATCATTTTTGTGCTTCCCACATCCACCAAGGCAAGAGACTGATTGGGCATAGATTCATGAGATGAAAAATCTCACTTTTTTGTGAGACAAAATATGGAGACATGGAGGGATGGAATTATTTCACCCTCTCCACTCTCTATCACTATCAATACTCTTGTTAGGGGCAATTTTTCAACAATCGAGTGTCATTGATGTTCACAAACTTGACACAAAACACTTAGAACCTATTGAATTGATAGAAAATGCATGATCAAATCCTATCCTTATAACTTGCAAAGCCCAAGCCAACAATCAAAAGGAATCTCTAGGGAGACCCCTCCAACCCACTGAAGTAGCAAAAATGGTGTGAAACATTCTTGATGGAAGTAGTGATCCTACATCCCATGAGGCTAAGTTCTACCAACTTATCAGAGCCAAGCAAGTGGAGGATTTCTTCACACAATATCACATTTTTGGCCTAACCTAGAAAGGACCCACCATGATTTCTTGATGACCTAAGAAATTCCAAATGAAGGGCAAGCATCTTCTCCATAAAATTAAGTTCATCAATGGACCATGAGGAAAAGCATCAAAATGGACAATGATTTAGGCCTTGTCCTCACCATGCCGGAACCTAGTGATAAGGAATTGTCACTGCCACAAACCACATTAGGAAAACCCACTAAAGATGAATTGGGAAACATGATTGTAAACACCTATAACTAGGGGCAAATGTTAAACACCCCCAAAATATTTCATGGATTAGCTATATGAGAAATATCAACAAGCCCCATAAATACAAACCCCACCTCAAATGGTAGAGGTACCACATAGTCATATATCTCCAAATCCACTTAAAATATGTTTAGGGACTCCTTCTAGATTTCATAGACTATCTTCCCTAGATCCTAAGCAAGTGAAGTATTTGCATTAAGCCCTAGAGCTTTATCATATGAATCAACATCGCCCAACTACTTTGACAGTTTAGCAAGTTTCAATTCACCAAGAGCATCTCCTTTGAGACAATATAGCCCATCCATCACACTCTAGGAATTCCACCCATGAATAGTTGGAAAACCTCACATTTACAACAATACTTCTAGATATGCATGATTACAGAAGGCCAATACAAAACTCATAATGCATGTAGATACACGACACAAAATTGTGCAAGAGTTCAAATCTTAGCCCTACCACCATTATGAGTAGTGCCCAAGAAGGAACCAATTGTGAGAACAATCCTCCTATGTGAATTTCCTTAGTATCTTAGGTGTGTGATGGATCATTTATTCAAGGACTATCCTTACCACCTAGAGAGAGCTCAACAAATATATGTAAGGATGTCTACTCTTGATGTAGAGAAACCCACACACAAAGATTCATATAAAACAATCCCAAAGGCTCAAGTGGCAAAGCAATTAGTCCAATCAAACCTTGATTAGCTCTTGGAAACTTAGCTACCTCATACTAAACCACCCCATTGGACCCGATAGGGCAAAGGCCAGGAGGTTGTTGTGATTGTGAAATCCTCCATTGGCTCAAAGATTTCATAGCTAGTTGAAGAAGAATAAAAATGTCTATCCATCCCTACCAATTTCCTAGCAATCCAAATATGAGCAATACTAAGGAAGAGGATGAAGTTCAAATCTAGTTTGTCACTATTAATAAATCCAAGAAGAGAGTGTAGTAGAAATTGGGAGGCTATGGTGTAGTAGCTATGGTAGAGTGACAGTGTGTTTTATTATGCCATAGAGAAGCATGTAAAAGAGGAGAGTAGAAAGATAAACTAGAGAGAGAAACTCTCATACACATAGGTAGCTAAGACGGAGCATATAAATTAGAAAGAGAATGTAGAGTATTTTTTTGTATACACACAAATGGATAAATAAAAGTGCGCCTTAAATTTCCATAAAAATAGATGTCTCTTTATACAAAACTAGTCAAATTTTCTTCCAATCAAATAGGAGATAAGGGGAGGATAAGATTGCTCTCTTCTAGAGAGGAGTCACACTAGGATACTACAAGCTCATAGCTAACAATCCCCTGCTTGAACTTGATTTTACACAGGTGCTTATGGGAACTATTTTTTTCCTACATGCAAATGAGAGTGGTAGAGGTCCTTCCCATGTATAAAAGAGAGTGGTACAATATTTTGTCCCTCAAATGCATGGGTGGAACAATATATTTTATGTCCTTCACTCACTCGATGGTTGTACATGGATATCTTCCTTCTCTTGGGGAAACTAGAGTGGTACAAAGATATTGAAGGATGGCTTGTGCCATTGCTTTGTTGTTGGTGGTGATGTAATAATTAATGTTTCTTTCTTTTGGCTCCCTCTTTTCTCTTCTTTTCTTTGTTCTTTGTCTTGCACTTTGTTGTTGAGATTCCCAACTTTGTTTTAGGCACTTGTTTATGAAAAATTGTAGATAAAAACAAGTAGACGATCACCTTGGGAAAGGTGCTTCTTTTTATGAAGAGGGTTTTTTATTCCCATTATTACATAGGTAAAAACAACAAAAGAAAAGGATGCATGCTCAAACCTACACATCTAGGACTTATTAAAGAACACTAGAGGCTTGAATATTGTTTCTCACTCTCTCATATTCTCTAATGCAATGATACTCATACATTCACAAGTAGTTTTTTGAATGTCCAAAGTATAATTCAAGAGAAAATGAAGACCCTTCTCTCCTTCACCAACAACCATTTGAACCTCCTATACCTCAATAGTTGAAGCACTCTTTGCTTCTTGCATTTGAACACCAAATACAATTTGTGTTGCATCAAGCTTCACAGCATATGTCATGAGTTTGCGAAGGGATGGTGACAAGACTCTCAAAACTAGATTTGAGGAAAACCAATCCTTGATCTCTCTTGTCTTCAAGTCAAAGGTGCTATCTGTCAAAGGGAAAATGATGCATCCATCTTGTGTAAGTTTGGCATTTACAAAGTCCTCCACTCAAGAAGTGTTTTTTATTGCAAGAATTTCATCTTTATACCACAAGAGTACATCATGTGCATCTTGACTCATGAGTCTCCGTTATCCCTTTGGAAGAGTTGTGAGAGGGATAACTAGATCCCATGACCCCCCATCTTGCTCTTGTTTGAGGGCGATACTAAAGCAATAGTACCTTCACAAATGTTGCAATATACTACAAAGTTGCTTTTTTGTCTCAGCCTCACAACTGCCGTAGATGAGGATGATAGCAAGGCCAAAGGAGTTCCTCATAAGAACCTTGTTCTTCAAACTATAGATTTAATGAGGCATGGTCTCGAGCTATCTTGGTGATAATGAACTAAACCAATGTGGACGGTACTTTCTATTGCCATCACCATTGCCTTCCAGACTCCCATGAGAGTCCAACAACAATAAATTGAAGCTTTGATTTGGAAACAATAAGCAACCTCGCTCTGATACCATCTATCGTAGAAATTGAGAGGCTATGGTGTAGTAGTTATGGAAGAGTGACATTCTGCTTTATCACGTCCTAGAGAAGCATACAAAAATGTGGAGCAAAAAGAGAAAGTAGAGAGATAAATTCTTGTACACATGGGTATCTAAGATGGAGGAAATAAATTAGAAAGAGAAGCATAGTATTCTCTTTATGTATACACACAAATGGAGCAATAAAAGTGTTCCTTAAGTTTCCATAAATATAGATGTCTCTTTATACAAAACTAGTCAAGATTTTGACCAATCAAATAGGAGATAAGGGGAGGATAAGATTTCTCTCTTGTAGAGAGTGTTCACACTATGATACCACAAGCTCATAGCTAACAGAGAGTCCAAGCCAAACATAAAGGAGCATACTTGTCCACCTATGAGAAAGAGAAAGGAACATTGGGAAGGAAACAACACAAGACATGATCCAACAAAATGAAAAAACATTGTCGGGTATCTACATGACCATAAGTTTCATGAAGAAGTTGATAGATTAAGAAAAAAATCCAAAGGAAACTTGTTAAGACTATGCACAAATAGACAGTGAATAGTATAGACTAGGTCGAGGTAACTTCTTAAGATTGTATGCACATGAAGATGATTACCTTCTAGTTCTAGAGATGGAACATGCAAGTGCAGTTAAAGGCCACTTCTCCGCTGAGAGATGTGCAAAAATGGTCCTTGTTGCAGATTTTTGGTGATCCATCTTGCATCAAGATATAAAGGAATTTTTCAAGTGATATGACATGTGTGAACAAGCAAAGAATCCTATTAGAAGAGATAACATGCCATTGAGGCCCTTTATTAGTACTAGAGCCTTTTCTATGTGGAAAATAAACTTTGTTGGTTCTATTAGTCTGCATGCACGTAGCTATCATGCAGAATACATAATTATTGCTACTGATTATCTAACAAAATGGGTCAAAGCTAAACCCACTACCAAGAACGATGTGCATACCATGGCCAAATTTTTGTTTGAAAATGTTACTTCGCTATGTTTGACCTACTCACAGCAATTGTTATTGACGAAGGAACACATTTTATTAATGAGGTGATTGAGTGCTTGCTAGAAACGTTTTTAATGGTTCACAAGAATTTTGAACCATATCATCCGCAAGTGATGAAAAAGTAAAGAGTTCCCACAAAGCCTTATTAACAATGTTTATGAAATCTCTAATAGTAGAAGGTCCGACTCAGATAAATAGTGTCATCATGCCATTTGGGCATACCATGTGGCATATAAGATAGTTATAGGTGCCATACCCTTCAATTTTTCCCATGAGAAGAATGCCATACTCCCTGTCGGCTTCCTACTTCCAAGTTTGAGAGTTACATGAGATTATCAGTGGACTAGTCATGAACTCTCACTCTTAGTGGATGAGTTAGAGTAGCTACACAAGACACATCCAAATGCAGTCACAAGCATTTATGTTTCCAAGAAGTAGTAGAACAACTTTTAAGATGCATATATATGGGATACAGATTTGTAAGTAAGAGATTTTTTCCTAAAATATACACTAAAGAAACATGCTAAAAAGCTTTAAAAGAGGGGCTATGGGACACTCACAGTCAACCATGTATCTTCAAGTGAGATAGTTAGTTTGACCCCACTTGAAGATGATGTCTTGCCAACCTATGTTAATGGTTGTAGAGTGAAGCTCTATTAGAAGCCTCTTATAGAAGAAATGTGACCCAAGATTCATAACGATAGAGATGAATAAACATGAACACAAATCTTTGATGAGGTCTATGTAGTTGCCACATACCATCAATGTGGACCCCAAAATTATTCACACCCACTCATAAAACTCCAAGATCACTTCTATTTTGTGAATATGTTCAAATCAAAAACTAATATAGGCACCTCAGGTATACCATCAAGCAATCATTAGTGGCCACATGGATATCTCTTGTTCAACGAGCATAAGCTTCACTAATAGGTATCAGTGGCACACATATGCAATGTTTAGGGAAAGTCTATATTTGGATATTCACATTGATAAAAACCCCATTTGTACCACCTTCTTAGTTTTTCATGACCATGATCTACTTGAAGATGTCATTTTGGGACACCAGTGGTTGGTCAAGCACACAGCCTCTTTGGACATAGCTAAATGTACACTACCTATTCATGCAACCACCAAAACAATCACATGCTCCCTTGAAGGCATTAATGAAAATGTCACAGATGAATAGGTGATGGTGAAGGATTCTCCTACCATGGAGTTCACTCCCAACTCTCCATGTCACACAAAATCAGAATTGGATCTCTCTGAAGGATAGACATTGCTAGATATAGATCTATATGAACATCTTGTTCTAGGTGAGTTAGCACGTAATGAACTCTACTAGGATGAAGAAGACGTAATCAACTCTACTGGGATGAAGAAGAAATGGGGCTTGATGCAAACTTTGATTATGTGGATCGCAAATACCACTCTAGGTATGATTGTGATGGTACATAATGCGTTTGTCAACTTAGTGCTCACATTAAGGTGAAAAGTTCCCTCCTAAAGAATGTCTCTAATGGTTACTTGGTCAAGGAAGGAGGGACTAAATTTCTCTAACATGTATAGTGGTCATGCTGGTATATGAGAAAGCTTCTTTAATTAGTCGTGGGTGAATTGTATGATGACCCACTCACCTGCTGCATCGAGGACTCTAGCTTCAGGTACCAATGGATCATGCAATGCCAGTTTTAAGGTGTTCATGACTTGTGTACAACGCTGGAAATCCGGTTTGTAGATCAAGAGTTCAAAGTAATTCTGGATACCCGCTTTCTTCATAATGTCCACCGTCGATGGAAGTTCATGCACTACTTTGAAGTCTTGGGACATTACTGGGAACTGATGATCCGTGTCCATAATTTTAATTGTCACCAAGAACAAGTAGTCCCTAGTAGGTTGATCTTCTCTAAACCAGTGACCCTTTGCCTTAGTCACGCTCTGTAGAGGGAATTGCAGCATCTCCTCTTGAATGGTTGCTTCAAAGTCTTCAGAAGCCATTTGTGCTTATAATAAGGAGAGCATCAGCTTTTTATAGAAGTCATGTCGTTAGTGATGTGTGTCTTGTGACATGTTGTTTAGTTCGTCACTCCGTTTCCCCTTTCTTAAGTAAGTAAGATCTCTTACCACATCTCTTTTCATTTTTATTCCTGAAAGAGAACAAGAATTAATGTACCCGAAGCATTCATTTATTTACATAGTGGATCCATTCCTATGGAAGTAGAATCTATGATCTATTCCCAAGTGGGAAATGTGCACCGCTAGTTTTGTTTAATACATCATGTGGCGAGTGCATGGCCTCGTAGTGTGGCCTGTCATGCATACTTTAGGTGCATTCGATTCTTCATGTGTGCAATCGGAATCCTATTGAATCTGTTGTTGATGTCCTTGCTGCCTCTTGGGTATCCATATCCATTTTATAGTTGAAGTGTGAGGCTTCGTCTTCTCTTTGTTTTGTCGTGTTCTCAATTTTTCCTCTTTCTTCTTTGCAGTTTGATTGGTTGATATCATGTTCCTCTGGTACCTTTGGTGAGTCTTGTTTGGCTTTATGGTCCTGCTTTGTTGATGTAATATGTCTTCTTGCTTGTTGATCTCTTGACTGCAGAAGAAGAGTCTAGAGTCACATACCTAGACAAGAACCAAAGAAGATATTGACTGGTTGATGCCATTGATAGGGCTCAACTGAAGGATATGGGGTTGCCTTCGACAGCAGGCAACTACCTCTCAAAATTCGTTTGGAACACAATAGGAGTTGGAACATACAATGTTGGGACAGACAAGCCATCGAAGCATTCCAAACCGAACCCATGTACAATTCACAATGCCAGGGCTGCAATCACACAATCAAACTCACCCAGGATTAGGCAACCAACATCGGCCACCAGTGAGGCCAAGACCACCACTAGGAGTGCAGCCTAGAATGCCTCCAATTAGACCAGCAATCCCTGCAATTCCTAGACCACCCAAACCTATAAGAATACTAAGACCGATTCAAGTGGCTAAGTGTATGAGAAATCATTATGACAAGATGGGAGAACCTTACGATAACATAGCTGAATTTAAACAAGTTTTACGGGCTGAGCAAGTGGATGATTTCTTTGTGCAGTATGAGTCCTTCGGACTCACTCTCACAGGAACAGTGTTGACTTGGTTCTATCCATTAGATCCCAATCAATTTGGAGATATTGAGCAATTCTTTCAAGAATTCATAGGGGAATTCACTAAAAGAGGAATTAAACACAACTCTTCATCTTTGATCCATAGCTTCAAACAAAACCCAAATGAAACTGTGAAAACAGATGCTCGAAGGTTCAATCAATATGTCGATAGATGTCGAATAATAGAAAGATCCACGCAGCAAAAAATGATATCATTATTCTTAGATAGGCTGACAAATGGGACTTTGAGAACTTTAGTATATGTAAAGCAGCTTTAGACATTGAGCGAGTGTCTTCAAGAGTGTATTGATCTAGAAGACAACCTAACTGATAACCTTAAAAGCACACCAAGCCCTACGAAATCAGAAGACACTGGAAGTACTATGACATCCAACTCTAGTCACGTGGAGGAGCTAGTGGAGCTGGTAGCCAAGAAGTTAGGAGTTCATGGTTCATGGAACTACCAGCATCCATCACTGAGAATACCCATGTTGCGAAGATGTAGCTTTTGTGGAGGAGACCACCCAACTCACATGTGTGTAAGAGGAGGAACGGGCTTGCCTCAAGCTTACCCCTACAATAGGTAGCCTCATCAAGGAATCGCACTGTATTGCCATATAGAACAAAAATACACCAATCATACCACTGAGAATTGTCCATTCAATAGGCACTCACAACCTTTAAATCAACATCAATATAGACCATATGGATACCCACCAAGAGAGCCGGGAAGGGAGATTCCCCGATATAATCCTATTCAGGACCACAAGGAGCACCTAGACCATATGAGCAAGGGTAGTACGCACAACCTCAACCAGTGTTAGGACAACAACCACCATTTCCACTGAACCTGGTACCAGTTAAATATGCTCAACTAGAGGAAAACTTAGAGAGAGCCATAGTGCCAGCATCGCCATTAGCGAGTACAGAATCAACGAACCTAGGATACAAGAAAACCCAAGGAGAATACTATCCCTATGACACTAGTATGATGGAGTACGATTCGGCTTATGACCCGCAATACTATGAGTATGAAGGATATGACAATGTCTATGGACGAGAGCTGGAAACACTAATGTACACAGCACCCAAGGCACCAGCACCTGTAAGACCACCCATCAGACCACCTATGCCAAAAGGACCGTGCTATAGATGTGGAGGAGATCACTTCATAAGAGAATGCACTCGGCCATACAACCCACCACCCCCCAAGACTTGGGAGGGTATTGCAATGATTGTGGGAAGGAACACCTCTTTAGAGATTTCCCAAAGAATCCCAATAAGACTCATGACACTGCACCTATTAATGTAATAGAAGTAATTGAAACATCAGGAAGTGACAAGGAATACACAGTACCATTGAAAGCCATCACACGAGCACAAGCGAGAGGATAGGAAAGGAAACCAGTAGACTTGGAACAAAAAAAAGAGTAAAACCCTAGAACCTAGAGTACAAGTAGTGGAAGAATCGGAAGATCCACATGAGAATGTCCCAACAACGAAAAGCCAACAGTGGAAGGATAGAAGCGAAAAACTCAAGGAAAAATGGATGAAAAATAAAAATAGGGAAGACAAGAAGGACACAAGAGGCAACAAGAAACCTAAAGAGCCTGAAATTTAGGAGGAGATTCCTATTGCACCGCAGATACTGAAATCGGACAAGCCAGGATCAATTCTAGTAGATCTAAGACCCGACAATTTAGATATGTGGTTGAAAGCTTACCAAGCTAGAATCGTGAATGGACCAAACGTAGAGCAACATGAGAAATCTTACCCACAAGGAGAGTTAGAAAAGGAGAGACTATCGATATGTAGAAAACTCATAGAGGTGGCTCAGGCCACTCTAGAGAAGACTATCCCAGTCCTCCCTAAGCAGAGAATATCTGAGAATCAATACAAGGATTGTCTTAAAGCCAAGGACCAAAAACCAAAAGAGAAGGATGATAAGGAAGAGCTACTAAAAACCCAAGACAAATCCATGTCCTCAGTCCCTGATTTAGAGGCTGAGTGGCCAAAAGAGTTGTGGACTAGAATTCAAGAAGATCAATGGAAAAAGAATGGAGTTGCAAAACCGCCTTTTGAGGAGTTAGATGTGGACGACTATCAACCAATGCCAAATCTGGAGGAAGTGTACGAAGAAGTCTCTAGGCTAGACCAAAATAGGGAGGAAGCACAAAGCATGTCCACCTTACCAAACTACATGGGAGAATATGAGAAGGAATCCATGATCTTCCGTGCTTCCACAGTATGAGGAAAAGAAAAGGAGCCTTCAGACAAGACCTCACACAATCTAGCAGAACTCAAAAAGACCAAAGTTCAATGTCAGTTGTCTGTGGAAGAATTACTTCATGTCAAACCACAATTATGGAAACAATTGGCGGGACAATTGAAGTTAGAGCAGGAGAAGAACGAAAAGGAAAGCAAGGAAACTGAAAACCCTTCTACTGTACAAATCCAGGTGGATAAGGTTGGAGAATTTAACAATGGAGATGAGGGAAACACATGTTTACCCGTCACGTACAATGGATACATGACCAAGGCTATACTAGACATAGGAGTAGGAGTAGGTATTGCAACCAAAGAGATTTGGGAGAAATGGGGAAAGCCAGCCCTACGACCAACTCATATGAAGCTTCAATTAGCAGATGGCCATGTCGAGAAACCCCTGGGAATATCGGAAAAATTTAAATTAACCACCTGTGGAGTCGAGTTTGAGCATACGTTTGCTATATGTCAATTTGGAAAGGCCAATAATTACGAAATAATATTAGGACGACCTTTCATGAGACAACTCAAAGTAGTGCAAGACTAGGGACGAGACTCATTATACCTCCAACATCAAGGAAACACCACCAAGATAAATTTGCATACATTTGCTTACAGGGACACACCCCCATTACAATGGAACCCCGTTCACAAGGAAGAAGACGATTTGTCTATCCATAGTGCCAGATCAAGTGATCAATCATGGATGCACGAGGATGCCCAATTATGGATGTGTAAAGAAGCAAAGAGAGAGGATAAAAGACTTCAGCTATGGCCCATTGGACATCAAAATTATCGACCCATAGAGGACCCAATGTACATGCCTCAAGTTTTCCCTAATGAAGCATTAGAACCGCACGGTTGGATGGAGATCCTAGCGACCTTCGACGTGTGTGTAAATGAAGAAGTATTAACCGTGAATGAATGTGTGGACGAAGAAGGCTATGACATAAACTTTTACATGGTAGTCCTTCAGGAAGTAGAAGTAGGTGAAGTGTTAAAAAAGGAATGGAAGGAAGAATATGAGAGTATAGAGATGGAACCAGAGTTTTATTCAGAGGAACGCTATTTATAAGCCATTCAAGCTGAAGATAAGTGTGCAATACCCAAAGTGTTGGCAATAGCAGTAGCCCCTATAGTGCCAAACTAGGAGGAAACCACGAGTAAGACCGAACCAACCCTGCTATTTGAAGTTCCAGAACATTTCAAAAGCTACGAAGTAGAGGAAAGGAAAATATCCATTCAGATGCCTAAGAGAGAGGCTAGAGAAGGAGAAGCTTATGACAACAAAGAACAAACGAAAAAAATCATAGTGACCATAGAAAATGGAGAAGACATATGCACCTACATAGGAAAGGATGTGTCACCTGAGGAGGATGAAGAATTGATAAGACTGATTCGAGAATATCGAGATGTGTTTGCATGGACCTACAAGGATCTCAAAGGTGTGGAATCCTCCATTTGTTCCCATCGAATACCAATGACACCTGATGCAAAACCATCCACCCTTACACTTATAATGATGTCTATGCAGCAAAAATTAAAGAGGAAATAGACAAATTATTAGCGGCCGGATTCATTTATGAGATAGAACATATCGAATGGGTGTCACATCTTCAAAACCTGGTGGTTGTGCCATATACATCTCTTCTGATATCCATCCATTTAAGAATGCATTCTTGACATCTAACTAATATAAATTCCAATTTTTAGAAGTAGTCACACTTAGCAAAACCCTAATTGTTGGCATCTTTGCCACAGGTGAAAAGGTTTCTTCATAGTCCACTCCATGAGTTTGGGCAAATCCCTTTTCCACCAAACTTGCCTTGTACTTGTTTATAGAGCCATCTGAGTTCTTTTTTATTTTGTATATCCACCTAGATCCAATTACCTTCATGCATGGCTTCTTGGGAACTAGATCCCAAGTATGGTTTTCCTAAGGTGCTTCTACTTCTTCTTGCATGGCTTCTCTCCATTCTTTCTTCTTCCTACCCTCTTCAAATGAAGAAGGCTCTTCTGCCATAAATTATTTAATGATATACATAGAATGCTTGGTGACTAATGATGTATCATAGCCATACCTTATGGGCTTTTTGCTTTCTCTTTGTGATCTCTTGAGTGCTTGATTTGAAGACTCTAGTATGTCTTCTAATTGCTTGATTTTGATCTTGCCTCTTGACTTCCAAGTCTTGAAATCAATCTGCTCTTAGTCCTCTGAGTTGATATCTTCTAGTAATTGTTGATCTTCTTATGTGAGGGTTAGAAAATCATTTTCCAAATCACATGGTAACTTGACTTTCCTGCAGTCATCTTCAAACCATGAATTATTTTCATCAACACTACATCCCTACTAACTATAAATGCTTTGTTAGTGGGATTGTATAGTGTGTACCCCTTTTGGTTTTGATCATACCTAATAAATATACATTTCTCAGCTTTAGGGTCAAGCTTCCCTCTAATTTGTGAAGGAATGTGTGCATAAGCAATGCACCCAAATATTTTGCAATGGTCCAATGAGGGTCTCCTACCATTCCATGCTTCATAGGGTGTCATACATTGGATGGGAGCCTATTGACCAAGTAGGTGGCTTTGGAAACAGCCTCTACCCATAGGTAGTCAGGTAACTTCTTCTCATTCAATATAGACCTAGCAGCTTCAACAACTAACCCATTCCTTCTCTCTACCACTCCATTCAATTCAGGAGTGTATCTTGTTGTTACTTCCTTTTTATGCCTCTTTCCTGTAGAAATGAATCAAATTTGTGTGAAAAGTACTCATCATCTCCATCAGATCTGATCCTCTTCAAGCTCCTTCCTATTTGGTTTTCAACTAGTGCCCAAGTACTTTTTGAAACATGTAAATACCTCATCCTTATGCTTCATGAAAATAAAGGATTGTCCATCTCTTGTAATCATCAATAAATGAAACATAGTACCTTGAACCTGAGATTGATGGATCTTTGCTACGACCCCACACACCAGTGTGTACAAGCTCCAAATAGTCTTCATGAACGTATCCCTTCCTATTGAATGGTTTCCTGTGAGCATTTCCAAATTGGCATGCTCCCCATTTGTATATCATATGTTGTTTGGTCACATTGGGAATGCCAAGCACACTTTGATCCCTACATATTTGCTTCAGAGTTCTTTCTCCTATGTGTCCTAGCCTTTTGTGCCATATTTCTAACTCAGATAAGGTTTGATCTCTATAATTGAATAGTGCTATGTTCCTTGTGTCTTCAATTTCAAATGTGAATAATCTACCAGACTTCTCACCTTTAGCAATCCTTTTGAAGCCTTGTTGAGGGTCTTCCACATATGCTCCATGCTTAGTGAATTTGACATGTAAACCTTTCTCAACAATCTGCCCAACACTAATTAGGTTTTTGGTTATATTTGGCACATATAGAACTTTACTCAAAAGGTTCATGCTACCATCAGATGTTTTTACATTTCCAATTTGCTTGACTGAGTGTTTAGAATCATCACCTGTCTCTACTTCATGCTTCCCTTTGGGTTCTTCAAGGTCCGATAATAGAGCTACATTTCCAACCACATGATTGGAGCAACCTGAATCAATATACAAAAGATGCTCATAATCATTACCTTGCTTAGATGTCATGCTCATGATGAGTAGTGAATCTTCTTGGTCTTCAGTATAGTTGTTGTAGTCCCTTCTTCCTCTAAAACCACCTTGATAATTGTTGTTGTTGTAGCCTTGATTGTAGTTATGGTTGTAGTTGCCTCCTCCATTGTTGTACCTGCCTCTGGATTGTCCATAGTTACCTCTATGGAAGCCTCTTCCCCTTTGATTCCTAGTATTCTTGAAGCATTCTTCTGTGGTGTGGTTGGTAATACCACAAATGTTGCAAGGTGGATTGTTGTAGGATCTCCCCCTACCTTGCTTTCCTCCTCTACCCCTTCCTCTAGCACCTCTTCCTCTTCCTACATAATTAGCTTGAGAGGTACTAGCCTCTTCTTCATTCTTCTTGCTTTTACCTTTATCCTTAGCTTTATTCTTATCTGTATAAAGGGCAGGAGATTTATTACCTCTAGAGTTTTCACCATCCTTGTTGAGCTTTGTCTCATGGATGAAGAGTTGCCCCATCAACGTGTTGAGGTCAGGTATTTGCATATCCATGTAGAGGTCCATTGCTGAGGTGAAGGACTTCCACTTATCATCAGTCTTGATTCCATTAATGATCTGCCTTAGTATGTGTTCTTCTTCTATCTCCTCTCCAATGCTTGCAAGCTGGTCAGCCCCATCTTTCATCTTGGTTACATAATCATCTACTCCTTGCTTTCGTTGTTTCTTTAGACTTGTAAATTCCATCCATAACGGATTCTTCATAGCTCTTGTATTTGAGGAGAAATATGATGAGAGCACCTCCCAAGTCTCTTGGGAGGTCTTGAAATTCCTAATATGTGGTAACAAGAAATTAGAGATTGAGTTTAGTAGATATGACCTGGCAAGAGCATCCTTTGCACACCATGTGGTCAACCTTTCTTGCTCCTCCCTTGTAGGTTGATGCTTGCTCCTGAAGATTGGTGTTTCTTCATCTCCTAAGATCTATCCATATAGGATTCTCCCTTGAAGGTAGGCTTGCATCCTTAGTGACCATGATGAGTAGTTTTTTCTGTCCAATTTGTCAATGAAGGATGGAAATCCATCTCCCATCTTGCTTGTTGTTGCTCTGATACCACTGTTGGAGGAGATGGTGGATAGTCACAAGAGATGAAGTGGTGTTGCTAGATCTTGCTTCACATCTGCTAACAATGATTGCTGGAGAGTGTAATTGGCCTCTTTAGCTAGCTAATGATCACAAACAATCATGTATCTTGCTTCGGACATGATCCACTAATCAATGGATCAAAATAGATAGGTTGGAGTTGATCCAAGGTCAAGAAACTTGTTATTTCTGTTCCTATACCTATTCAATGTTTTGAACAGTTCTCTGAGCACAGCACCAATTGGCTTAATTCCTTTTCGGGAACTCTAATTAACTTAGCAAGCTATGAGTCATGAGTGATTTTATCAAAAATGATGGACTACACATAGAGAAAGATGTTTAGCAAATCACAGCACCATCATGATATTTACAGGGTTCAATAGTCAATAGACCAGTAAGCAAAGATAAGTTAATATCTCACGATCCTGAGAAGCAATGCTAATGAAATTTTGTAACCATGTACTATGACAGTGTGATGAATATACCATTCTTTAAACCATGACAAATGATCACCTATGCACTGAGAACAAGCTCTGAGAAGATCATTGTTCTGATGGAGTTATAACAGAGAAGTGAAATGATAATGTAATGATCATATATGTATTAAATCATATACAAATACAATGCCATTGGCAATCATACGTTTCTCAATGTGTGAGAGGTGAATGAGCTATGAGATAAGCTCTCACTTCACAATGAATGTCCCTCAAAATGATCTCATGGGGTCGAGATGCATGTGGGTCTTTTTTATCCCCTTTTTATAGTTGTACTTGCAGCCAAAGTTTAAATTCAAATTCGAAGATCTACCTAAAAGGTGAATCCTAAAGTATAGGATAGATTCCCTCATCATTCAACAAATAAATGATTCGTGACTTAGAGCTTCCTAACTTCACATGGATGTGTACCACTTTTACAAAGGTAAATGTAAATAACTTTTTGCAAGTGGTTGATCATATGAATCCTTGCATAATATATCATGTATGATCTGATTAACCAAGTATGTGGGCTTGGTTTTAATTACACCAACATACCTTTCTCTCATACAGCATTTCTCTTAATTCTTTCATCTACCTTCAATTTTCAACCAAAGAACATGATGTGAATAAGCTTTAGAGAGAGAATATAAACTTTTCATCCCTAAATTTTACCAACATGCATAAAAGGATTTAATTATTCATCCTAAACATTATCCCCACAATGTATTTTGAAAAATTCAACATGAATTATTTCACTATCGAAAGGCCTATTACAGTATACATGGAAGAATGCTATTCAAAGCTTTTTTTAGCATTTTTTGGGCTACCTGTATCATATATTGGCACATGGGTAGAAGTTCTTTTTCAAGAAAGCTTTTATCATATTGCTTCACTGATTGTCTTACTTTCAATTTATCATGATAAGCTTTCAATAATCCTTCTAACTTAGAGGTCAGAGGGTGAGAAAGGACTAATCTAGGTTTAGCCATGGATTTAGGTAGGGATCTAAGTATGGATTTTGATAAAAATGTAAGCATGGATGTGATAGTGCCAGTGCATTATGTGTTAGAACAACAAGCACACACCATGCTTGGAAGAAAGACTTATAATAACCCAAGTACATTCTTGGAGTGAATCTTAGGGTTGTGATGATCTATGTTATCTTTATCTTAGTAAGAAACCATAGATACTTATGGATCCTAGGTACTTACTCTTGATTAAAAGGTGAATATAAAGACCTAAAAGCCACAAGATGAAAGGTTGGTACTCAACCAACAATCCAATTCAATTTTAAATTGAATCCACTATCTCCTAGATTATAGGAAAAGTAAAGGGATCTCATGAAACCTATCTTGCATGTGATTAGAATTCAAATATGGCTGTTCGAGTCTTGAAAAACCACGAGAAGAACTTATGGAGGGTAGATAACAACTCCATGTATCTGTATTTGATAGATAGATGAATATACGATCACTTGATATCATCATCTTTCTTGCTACCTATTTCTCTCTATCTCCTTCTTCAAAACAGTTGGATTGCAGAAGTTTTTCTCATAGCTTAGATGTTCAAACTTCATGACTAAGGGCTCATTGGAAATTTATTATTTTCTATTTGGTTGTGTCAAAGTTTCATAGCATTTGGATTCTCCTATTGTGAGATAGAAAAAATTCTCTACCTCAAGGTCTATGTCTTCTACTTAGTGAAAAGTTGGGGTGGCCCTCTTATGGTGCTAAGCTTCAAATCAGAGCATATCTTGTTAATAATTCGGAATTCCACCTCTTGTGCAAAATAAATTCATCACACTATTAGAAAACTTCCTAAAAGAGGAATTATACTAATTGTAATCAAGTTGAGGGCACTAAGCATTTGAAGTTGACCTTCTCTTCCAAAAATAGAAGGTAGTTTCATAGTCACACTTCAATTTGATAGTGTGTTTTGCATCAAAAATTTATTTATGATGATCCAAAGTAAATATAGTGGTTTATTCCACTAATCACTTGCCTCTAAGTTGAATAAAAGTTTCCAAGTAATAATAGTCTGATTATGTACTGGTAAGAAAAATCAAACTCCATTATTGTGAGCTACACATTCTCTTCATTCTTCTCCTCTCAAGCACTTTCAGTGGTATGATAGAAATCTTCTTCAAGATGGGTGAAGGATTTCCTTCCATAATTGAGAAGATTCATAGGAATAACTATGTTGCTTGGCAAATTAGGATGTAAGCTTATCTTCAAGCAAGAAACTTATTTGGAGTAGTGAAGGGGCATGAAGTCATGCATATACCAAGATCCAAAGGAGGACGTACACAAGAGGACACTGAGAGGCTCACACTATGGTGTGGAAGAGATGCTCAATCCAGGTCTTATATCTTTAACTCTATCTTTGATTTCTTGCTACCACACATTAGAGGTTGCAAAAAATCACAAGAAACCTAGGATGCACTTGAAAAATTTTTCTATGCTAGCAGCAAGGCTAGGAAGAATCATTTGTGGAATGTGTTCAACCGAATGAAGAAGAGACCCAAGAAAACAATCAAAAAGTTTGTTACCAAGGTCATGTCACGAGGAAGGAGATAAACAAGAGAGCTCACACACACACACTCTTACAATCAAAGAGGAGCACACACACAGATTGAGGGAAGGAAGAATGATCTTCTTCTTCTTCTATTACATAAAAGGAATGTACAAGAATGACCTAAAAAACAACCATACAACAAGTGCCATATATAAAGAAAAGTACATGGGGAAAATCCTAATGTCTGCAAATGAGTGAGCTGGCAAAAAAACAAATGCAGCATCACTCTCAATACATAAATCTAGTAAGCTCAATGAAGTATCCTTGACATATATTGGTGTGGCCACTATACATGTTAAAGAAATGAAAAATTGATATGTGTCATCTTAGATCATCACATATTGAGCTTGATATCTCAACTTCCCCCCTAAAGCTCAACATCATATCTTGTAATCCAAGCATCTTCCAAAACTTCTTTAGCTTCTCTACTCCAAGTGCTTTAGTGAAAATATCAGGAATCAGCTCATCTGTTCTCACATAAACAAGATCAATATCACTTGCTAATACCTTCTCTATGATGAAATAATGTACCTCAATATGTTTTTTTCTAGCATGGAAAACATGATTCTGTGCTAATTGTATGCTTTTAAGATTATCACATTAGACGGTGATAGGATTTTGCACTTCCACACCTAAATTTGCAAGTAGCATCTCTAGCCATGATGCCTCACATGCTGCCATTGTAGCACCTCTATACTCAGCCTCTATACTAGACAAAGCAACAGTGGGTTGTTTCTTAATACTCCATGTAGTAGTTGCACTCCCAAGTGAGAATAGAAAACCTCTAGTAGATCTTCTATCTGGAATGCTACTAGCCCAATCTACATCAGTGTATCCATGAACCTGCAAATCTACACCAACTTCATAAAACAATGCATAATCCAAAGTAGCACTCACATAACGTAAAGTGTGCATCAAACCATCCAAATGTGGCTTCCTGGGAACATACATAAATTGACTTTCAAGTCCAACAATGTAGCTTAGATCAGGCCTTGTAATTGTGAGACATATCACGCTTCCCACAATTTTCTAGTACATAGTAGCATTTTCCAATGCTTCACCTGATGTAGTATCCAACTTCAAATTCTAATCGAACGGCATAGAAATTGGGTTACAATCATCCATACCATATTTTTGCAGCATATTCAAGGCATATTGCCTTTGTGACATCCATATACCTCTTTCTGTATGTATGAACTCAATGCCCAAGAAGTAGCGCAGCACACCAAGATCTTTCATGTCAAATTCCTGCATAAAGAGTTGCCTTACCTCTTTAATGCTTGCTTCATTGTCACCTCCTACAATCAAGTCATCAACATAAATAGCCACAATTGGCATGGCATCATCACCTTTCCTTGCATATGATGAATGATCTGCAACACACATAGAAAACCCAATGGAAGTAATCAGCAACCCTTGCATGCCATGCACGAGGAGCTTGCTTAAGTCCATGAAAAGTCTTTTGCAACCTGAAAACATATTCTGGGTGCTTTGAATCTTCATATCCTTTTGGTTGGTCCATATATACTTCTTCTTGTAACTCACCATGTAGGAAAGCATTCTTCACATCCATATGATGTAAAGTCCATCCTTTTGTTGTAGCTAATGCAACAAGCGTTTTGACAGTAGAAATTTTAGCTACAGGGCTGAACGTTTCATCATATTCAATGCCATATGTTTGTGAATATCCTTTTTCTACCAATCGTGCTTTGTACCTGCTTATGCTACCATCATCATTGTGCTTTACCTTGTAAACCCACTTGCAGCCTATGGGTTTATTTCCTTGTGCCAATGGAACTAGCTTCCATGTTTCGTTTCCATAAAGTGCAATCTCCTCATCCATAGCTTTTTCCCAATGTGCATTTCCAATTGCATCTTCAAAACAAGAAGGTTCAGCATCTTGTATTACCTTGGTCATGTAGGCATAATGACGAGCATATAACTATCATACGTCAATCATTGCATTGAATTCCGCATCCTCCCAGATCTTCTTGATCCTAGATCACTTCTCCTTGTATTATTTGCATGTGCCTTCCTTACTCCTAGAGTCTTCACAAAGAGCAATCCAACTTCCTCATCAAGACTCTTTTCTGAATCCCTCGAATCTCCATCAACGTGTTCAAAACCTACACATGTTTTACTACCAGCAAAAAGCTTTTCTTTACCTTTCTTGGATGTATTTGATGAATTTTTTGGCCTGAAATTTCCATGCAATCTTCCACTCCATGGATTTGAGTTGGAACTATTGCTTGGTGATTCATCTGGTCCACTCAAAACTTGAGATTTTGCACTTGAGTTTTCAGCATTTTCTTTGTCATTTGATTCAAGATTAAGTCCATCTTTGGCATTTGCATAGAAGCTTGACATTTCACCAAATAACACATCTCTGGAGTTCTCTTCATGATGTATACAGTTGTATGCACAACTTTTGCCCAATAACAATGAAGCATATTCTTCTTAGCCATCGAATCTCTTGTTATTTCTACAATATGTCTATTTTTGCATTCAGTAACACTATTCTATTAGTGTGTGTACCTGCATGAAAACTAACGTCAAATTCCATGACTTTTTCTAAAAGTGAGTGAACACCTCACTCTTCTCTTTCATGAAATATACCCACACTTTTTGTGTATGTTCATCAATGAAAGTAACATAAAATCTACAATGGCCCATAGATGTGGTCTTTGTAGGACTCGAAACATCTGTATGTACTATTTCTAGCACATTCTCACTAAGATGCTTGTCATGCAAAAATGATGCTCTTGAATATTTACCAAATTGACATGCTACACATACCTTTTGCATTTCTACAACTTTGAAATTTGGTAGTCCATTGACAATCTCCCTTTGATTGCATCAATTTCAGCCTTTGCAGATTTGCATGTCCAATTTGTTTGTGCCAGATCTCTATATCAGCAATAACTCCTGCACCTTTTCCAAACATGGCTGCATTCATTTCAAGAATTTTCATAGTTAAGGTGAACATCCTACCCACTTTGTTTCCTTTGGCAACCAATCGTCCATCCTGTTTGTACTCTTCTACATATAACCCATCAACATTGAACCTCACTTATAATCCATGGTCAACCATTTGTCCAACAGAAACTAGATTCTTTGTTATATTTGGAACATGCAGCACATCAACAAGATGTTTTACCTTCCCATCCTCCATAGATAGTGCTATGTTTCCTATATGCTGAATAGGGTGTGATGTGTCATCACCTGTTTCAATATATCCAGGAACTAGCAATTTCTGCAAACTACTAAACCATTTTGCATGACTGGTCATGTGATTTGAAGCACCTGAATCAACATACCAGACATTACCATTTGTTTTTGAACCATTAGCAGACATCCTATTCATCATATGATGTTGAACCATGAAGAGCTTTTCATAATCATCTGCACTTGTGGATGCATAGTTTTTTTGTTGCCTTCTATTATTTTGATTCTTCAACCTGCTATCACGTTCAAAGTGTCCAGGTTTACCACAATTCCAACATCTTTTACTATCATTTCTTTGGAAATTTTTGCAACCTCTTTCACTCCCCCTGCCTTGAAACTCTCCTCTTCCTCCTGCATGATTCTGTTGTTGACCTTGGTCTTGGTTATTGTGTCCTCTTCCACTTCCAAAGCCTCTACCTCTCCCTCTTCCTCTACCCGAGTAGAATACCTACTTAGAACTAGATTTTCCTTGGGAGTTTGGATCCTCACCAAGATTCTTTTCTTCAATGATCGGCATGGATATCAAATCAGCAAAATTTGGAATATTTTCCCTGGTCTGTATAGAAGTTATGAACTGCTTATATGCAGCTCCTAAACCACGAAGGCACACTTCCACTTATCATCATCATCTACATTCATGCCAATAGATGAAAGTGACTCACATATGCTTTTGATTTTCAGGGTGTAGTCACTTATCGACATGCCCTTTTTCTCCAATGTATGCAGCTCGTTCATGGGTTGCAATTCACATGCCTTTGTATTGGTCACATACAAAGTGAGTACTGGTCACATACAAAGTGACGAAACTATTCCAAGCCTCTTTTGGATTCTTGACATCCTATATGTGTCCAATCATGCTATCTTGTATGCTAATAGATAGTCAATACATTACCTTTTGTGCTCCTTGATTCCATTCCTCGTATGCTCTTAACTAGTTTGCAGTCTGATTCCTCTCTGGTAACTGCGGAGCATTTTCATTCTCTCCTTCGATGTACTTCCAGTAGCCTTTTCCCATCAAGAAATTTGTCATTCTGAATATCCAAGCATGGAGGTTGTTCTTATCCAGCTTATCGCTCATAAGCTAATTCATTCCATCTGCATTTGCCATTTCTATAGCAATTCACAACACTGTAAAACACTACAAGCAGCGCTTCCGCTTGAACACTATCGCATTATGACGTGATAGTTTGATCCCAGAAAAATGTAGTTTTCGTGTATCAAGAGTACACAGAATCGCTTGAAATTCTAGATCTAGAATATATGAGTTGTCGAATGAGATGCAAGTTACGGTTTTGCAAACTAACCTAATTTTTTTGTGCACCCCACCTTGCGAACTCAAAACAAAGGCCGAGATGGCTCCGATTCTCTGATCTGACAAAAACAAGTGACCCTAAAGGGTTAACTCCCAAAAATATCTTGAGGCCTTCTACTGTCAGACCAATTTTCGTAGCACTCTGAGGTCATTTGTGAATCACGCTTTCTCCACACCTTCTCGTCTACTCTTCATCGTTGACCTTCTCGACAAGCTCTTTGTAGCCATAGTGGCTCTGATACCATGTCACAAGGAAGGAGATAAACAAGAGAGCCCACATACACGCTCTTACAAGAGGAGCACACACACAGATTGAGGCAATGAAGAATGATCTTCTTCTTCTTCTATTACATAAAAGGAATGTACAAGAATGACCTAAAAAACAACAATACAACAAGTGTCATATATAAAGAAAAGTACATTGGGAAAATCCTAATGTCTGTGAATGAATTAGCTAGAAAAAAAAACAAATGTGCCATCACTCTTGGTAGATAAATCTAGTAAGCTCAATGAAGTATCCCTGACATATACCTGCGTGACCACTATACATGTCAGAGAAATGAAAAATTGATACGTTTCATCCTAGATCATCACATGTTAAGCTTGATATCTCAACAGGTCAAGGAGTTTGCATATTAGTTATCTTCAATATTAGTTATCTTCACTATTGCCTATGACCTCATCATGGATATGCAGACACCTAATTTCAACATATTTCTTGGAGAAATCTTCAACCAATAAGCCAACAACAACACAAAGGAAGCTAACTCTAGAACTGCTCTTTATACAGATAAGAAGGACAAAAAGAATAAAGGAAAGAAGGAAGGAAGATGAAGAAGTTTCCCAAGTCAACTATGCAAGCAAAACCAAGTGGAAGGGAGAGAAGAAAGGAGAAAAGCAAGATAAGTCCAAAGGAAAAGAAGGTTAGCCTTGTGCCATCTGTAACAAGACAACCACACCAGTCAAAATTGTTGGTTCAATGGAAGGACTGAGAAAGGAGGAGGTAGAAATGGATTTGGAAATACAAGAGGCAGAGGTGGACAAAAATACAACAACAATAGAAACAACATGAGAAGAGGTTACAACATCTACTCAGAGGATCAACCACATGAAGATTCTTTATTTCTGATGAATATGAGCCATAAAGGAGGTAAAGAGGATAAGCATTTGCTCTACATAATTTTGGTTGCAGCAATATTTCTCTCCTATCTAACTTGGAAAAACTTAAGCACAAGCATGAGGTTCAAACAAGGGATGATACCAAGCACAATATGGAAAGGATTAACAATGTAAAAATCATCAAATGGGAAGACTAACATTATGAGTAAAGTTCTCTATGTACCAACTATCACCAAAAACCTAATAAGTGTAGGCCAAATTGTAGAAAAAGTCTTGCATGTTAGGTTTACTCAACATGGATCTTATGTGGAAGATCCATGTCAAGGCTTCAAGAAGGTAGCCAGAGGTGAGAAGCATGGTATACTCTTCACATTTGAAGTGGAAGAAACCAAAAATATAGCTCTCTATAACTTTTGGTCTCAAACCCTAAGTGAGCTAGAGGTATGGCATAAGAGAATTGCTCATGTGAATGAAAGAACACTTAAGGATATGTGTAGGGATCAAAGTGTTCTGGGGCTGCCTAACATCTCAAAGCAGCATATGATCAATAGATGTGATGCTTGTCAGATTGGCAAATCACAAAGACAACATTTCAACCACAAAGGATACATCCACAACAATCTCTTAGACTTGGTACACATAGATGTGGGGGAGCAAGTCAAGAACCATCATTAGCAAGCTCAAGGTATTATGTATATTTTGTTGATCAAAGTATATGGAAAAATCTATACTTTATCAAAAAAAGAGTGAAGTGTTTGATTGCTTTGAGAGGTATCTAGCACATGTGGAAAAGTATACAAGTATATCATTAAAGAAGCTCACATCTGATCAAGGGGGAGAATACTTCTCCAAATATTTTTATTATCACTTTCAAGATAAAAGTATCAAGAGGGAAGTCACTACAGGTACTCTCCTCAATAGAATGGTGTTGCTAAGAGAAGGAAAAAACCCCTAGTTGGGATAGCAAGGACCATGCTTGAAAAAAAGAAGTTCCCACATTGCCTATGGGCAGAAGCTATATCTACTGCAGTGTATCTTGTTAAAAAAGTACTATCCAAATCACTTCAAGGTATGAATCCCTTTGAAGCTTGGAATGGCAAGAAGCCAAGTCTAGGTCATTGTAAAGTCCTTGGTTGTTTAGCATATGTGCATATGCCTTCACAAACCAAAGGGAAATTGGATGAAAGAGCAACCAAAGTTGTGTTCATTGGAATTGATTCAACTCAAATGGGTATTGATTCTACAATCCAATAACAAAACAATTCACTACAAGTAGGGATGTTGTATTTGAAGAACATAGGTCATGGTATGAACAAGACAAGCAAAAGGTAAAGTTACCCTATCATCTTGATACAATTTTCTTCCATTAGAGAACAAGCATGATACACAAGTGCAAGACTCTAGAAATGAATCAAAAGATGAACAAAATAAGAAAGAATGGGATGCAAGAATTCCAAGATGCAAGAATGTGGAGAACCTGCCAAACATATTCCTAGAAGATCAACAAGGGAAAGAAAGCAATTTGAAATGTATCGTTATGACTCTAATTTTGTAACCAAACTTACCATTTATTTGGCCAAAGATTCAATTTTAGAGGAACCCTCAACATATGAAGAAGCAAAAGGTAACCCTAATTGGAAGGAAGCCATGAAGGAAGAAATTGAGGCTCTCAAAGAGATGGATACATGGGAGTTGGTTCCTATGCAAATGAACACAAAGATAATAGGTTGCAAATGGGTTGATAAATTGAGAAGGAATTTAGATGGCTTGATTTTCAGCTACCAAGCCAGGTTGGTTGCTAAAGGATGTGCTCAAACTTAGGGCATACAATATTAAGAGACTTTCTCACCAGTAGCCAAGATGACCACCATCAAAACCTTGCTTAGTTTTGTAGCTACAAAGAATTGGAAGCTACTTCAACTTGATGTGAAAAAATGCATTCCTCAATGGGTGGATTAGTCAGGAGGTATCACAAACCCCAGGGTTTGAAAACTCTAATTATCCAACTCATGTATGTAAGATTAAGAAAGTATTGCATGGTTTGAAGCAATCCCCTAGAGCTTGGAACTGCATACTGGTGACATATTTACAACATCAAGGATTCAAACCAAGCAATGTCGATCCTTCATTCATCATCAAAAGAGTTCATGATGAAGTAATTTATTTATGTGTCTATGTAGATGGCATAATTATGATAGATGATGATGTGATTGGGATAAATAAAATCAAGAAGCATATGTAGGTGGAATTCAAGATTAGTGATCTTGGAGAACTTACATTCTTCTTACAGAAGCAAGTAATCTACATGGATCAAGGAAAGTACTTGACTCAAAGGAGGTATATTTAGGACCTACTCTTGAAATTCGAGATGGAGAATGTTGAACCTATAGGTACATCTATTGATATGAATCATTAACTTAGTGTTTATGAAGGTGAACAGATTGAAGATATAAAAGAGTATCAAAGTCTTGTAGGTAGTCTAATCTATGCTACAAATACAAGGGTGGACATCTCATACAGTGTTGGAGTGCTAAGTCAGTTCATGCACTCTCCAAGAAAGCCACATATGGATGCAGCTAAGAGGGTACAGGGTACAATCAATGAAGTTATATTCTACTCCGACACATCTAATCTAGATCTCAAGCTATATTCATATGCAAATTGGGCAAGATCCAAAGATGATAGAAGGATTATATCAGGTTTTCTAGCATTTGTAGGATCAAAACTTATTTCTTGGAGTTCCAAGAAGCAACGTGAGGCTGAGTATAGAGGCTTGACTATAGCTACACATGAATCTATATGGTTGAAGGAGCTATATTCAGATTTGGTACTTGTGAGTTCCAAAACTCTATATTTGGACACAACAAAAGTTCAATGCATTTAGGAACAAATACTGTGTACCATGCAAGAACTAGACACATAGAGGTTCATTATCATTTTTCTAGAGAGAAACTCATGTTAAAGAAAACCGATGTATCATTTGTTCCAACAAATATGCAAGTGGCAGATATGATTACCAAATTCTTGATGGATTGAAGCTTTGCATATTCAAATAAATTTTAGGTATTCAAATCATCCAATGTTAAAGACTCAAGCATGCATTAGATTGAGGGGACCTATTAGAACAACAAGCTCACAACTATGCTTGGAAGAAAGACTTATATTAACCCAAGTACATTCTTGGACTGAACCTTAGGGTCATGACAATCTATGTTATCTTTATCTAAGTAAGAAACCATAGTTACTTATTGATCCTAGGTACTTAATCTTGGTTAAAAGGTGAATATGAAGACATAAAAGCCACGAGATGAAAGTTTGATACTCAACCAACAATCCAATTCAATTTGAATTTGAATCCACTATCTCCTACATTATAGGAAAAGTAGAGAAATCTCACCAAAACCTATTGCACATGTGTTTTAAATTTAGATATGGTTGTTAGAGTCCTCAAAAACCACGAGAGGAACTCCAAGGAGTGTATATAACCACCCCATGTATTTTTGTTTGATAGACAGATGAACATACAACCACTTGATATCATCATCTTGCTTGCTACCTATTTCTTTGTATGTCCTTCTTCAAATGATTAGGCTTTTAAAAGCTATTTCTCACAGCTCAAATGTCCAAATTCATGAGTAAGGGCTCATTGGAAATTTATTAGTGTCTACTTGGTTGTGTCAAAGTCTCATAGCATTTGGATTCTCCTATTGTGTGCTAGAACAAATTCATTACCTCGGGGTCTATGTCTAGTATTTCCTAAAAAGTTGGGTGACCCGCTAATGGTGTTACGCTTTTAATTAGTGTATATCTTGTCTATAAGGCATAATAGATTCATCACAATATTATAAAACTTCTTATAAGAGGAATTAGACTAATTGTAATGAGGATCATAGCACTCTGCATTTGAAGTTGACCTTCTCTTGCAAAAATAGAAGGTTCATAGTCATACTCCAAGGCACACCAGAAAGGGCCAAAACAATTCCAACAATATCTCTATAGGGACCTCGTTCCCCAAGAGGTGGAATATTTTAGAGAAACTGAGATTCAAGAGGGACTAAAGAGCCCTACAAAGTCTAGGGGAGAGAGGAGAGGACTACCATCTGCAACCAAGTTGAATGCAAATGTAATCAATGGTGGCCCATGAAGTGCTAAATTATGCACGAAAACATATTTAATGTGTCCTACCACCTTGGATTATTTCATACAAAATTGCATTCAAACTAAGGATGACTTAAGTAACTCAATTCAAGCCTTGTCACTAGTTGTGAAAGAAGTTCCAAGTGAAAAATTTAGTTCCTTATCTATTAATGAAATGGGTCCTTGCCAAGAAACTAAGTATAAGAGCTTCTAGATCTCCACTTAGAAGGTGTTCATGTTGCAAACGAGAACATCATAGTTATATATGCAAGACGTGACCACCTTCTCTAGCATACCTATACTACCCTCCCTAGCAAGGCCAGTACCAATATTGAGTTGTTATGGGGTAATTATCAAGCCCAAATGTCTTTTTCTCAATACTAATAGTGTCCACCACAATACTCGTACTAGTCAGACAACAAATGCAGTATCCACATAGACCCACACAAGAGTACCAAGCGTACTTGGACCGAACTGTGTTGAGTCAGCAACCACCTCCCCTTGAACACATAATACTAGTTAACTATGGAAAACCACAAATGCATATGGAGTATGTATGGATGCCCTTGAATCTAATCATTGCAAAATTTATATGGTACACAAGCTCTCTTCTAAGTAGTAAATAGGATACTTATGTATGACATTACAATCAATCCATAGACTATTCATGTTATCTAGATTGTTCATGTGGATATAAGAACTACCATGGTCAAAATTATTATTACCAGTATAACAAAATTGAGTGTACTCAAGTGTATTACATGAACATTCTAGAGCAAAAACACTTATGTTACACCTATTTAGGCGAGAGGTTCATGCTATAGGTGCAATGGGGACTTTGTAAGAGATTTTCCACATGCACAAGTTACCTAAACATTATATGTACTTTGGATCATCATAAAGAAATTTTTGATACAAAACAAACTATTGAATTGAAGGAAGCATGTAAAGCAAACTATGTGCAAGGATAAGTGATGCTGAACCATATTTTTCAATTACTTAGGTATCAAAAGTCAATGATTCCATCAAAACACAAACGATGATTTTCATCACTACCCATGTATTATAAATAATCAATTTTGTAAGTAAACGCTACATTTTGGGCAATTCAAGGACTTGAGCTTTAGAAGCTTATGTAGAGTCTACCCGCCAATTTTCATAATTTTTGGAGTCTATTAGGTACCTCAAAATAGACTTAGAACCTATCTTTTAACTAGGTTGGACACTAGGTTTGAAACTAAAGAAAGCTAGTAGAAAACTATAAAAAGAGCTAGAGAGCGCATTTTTTTGTTCGACATTTGAGGAGAGAAATCTTGTATTGTGTAAGAGAATTGATAATATAGAACTCATTCCCTTCCATTGTGCTCCTTCTCAAGTTAGATGCACATAGATTCAAGCAATACATTTAAAGATGCCTAGTCCCAAAGCTACCTACATAGGGTTAATAGGTTTCCTTGTTTTTAGATGGTCTCTTGAGAGGAAAACTACGATCATATGTCTACTTGAAAGAGCAAACACCCTAGACTAGTGTATGAGAATGCGCATAGCCATAGAGGACAACTTAGGAGAGGAGCTAGAATTGTCAAAGCTCTATAAAGGCTCAGAGTGCTTAGCTAGTGTCACATCTAAACCATCTTTAGTGGAGGAATTACCTAAGTTAGTTGTGCAAAAACCAAGAAACTTGCAGAATATGTAGAATCAAAAGCTTACAACTATCTAGAGATGTTATAGTTGTGACGGTTATTGCATGGCTAATGCTTGCCCCATGCAAAACCATAATTCCTTAATTCTAGGTGTTGGATCCATCTATGAGATTGAGCATACTAAATGGGTATCCCCCATTGTGGCAATGCCCAAAAAAATCTCAAATTGCATGTCTGTATTAATTTGGAGAAAGTTAATGCCACACAATATGTGATAGTTATCCACTTCCTATCACATAACATCTATTGGAGTGTGTAGCGGGCAAGGAAGTGTATAGCTTCCTTACTAGATTTTCAAACATTACAACCAAGTAGCCATTGCCCTTGAAAATCAAGATCAGATGGTCTTTGCCATAGAGTGGGGAATATTTGCATTTTGTGTAATGCCTTTTGGGCTCACAAATGCACCTACTACATTTCAAAGGCTCATGATGTCATGTCAAAGAGTTCTTGTGTAAGAAGTTAGAACCTAGAAATCTATGTGGATGATTTATGTGCTCATTCCCACAGAAGACAAACTCACATCCCAAAACTCAAGTAGATATTCGATAAATGTAGAGAATACCAAGTGTGTATAAACCCAGAAAAGTGTGTATTCATGGTTAGACAAGGAAAGATCTTAGGTCACACAGTATCAAAAAATGGAATATCAACAAACAAGGAAAAGGTGAGAACCATAGCAAAGTTATTAAGACCTAGAACGATAAAGTAAGTACAAACATTTATGGGTCAAGGTGGATACTATCAATGATTTATTCACATGTACGCAATCATAGTTAACCCTTGTAAAGCCTTAATTTCGAGTGGAACAATGAATTTGAAAATTCATTCATAGAGCAAGAAGGACTAGGGATGGTCTGCATGGTGAATAAGTTTTGAAATTATTTGCTTCTTTACACACCATCAATTCATACTATACTTGGTGAATAAACCTTGCAATACTGATAGATTCGTAAGATGGTTTCTCTTCTTAATGGAATACGATTTTCAAGTAGTTCTTAGGACAGGTAAGCCCACCTGAAGGTAGATCACCTTTCATGAATTACTTCATGAGAATCCCAATAAGGTGTGTTAGATGATCTTCCTTATGCATATTTGTTCAACCCTTAAGTAGTTTCAAATTGAGCAAAACAATTAGTACCAATTCTAACATATGGACCCAAGAACCTGTAGTAAAAGCAAAATAAAAAGAAGTAATCAAGTCTCAAAGTATCACATACTCACACGAACCATCTATAAACAAGATGAACAAGGAGTTTTAACTTGTGTGGATGAAAAAGAGCATGATAAGTGGTTGTGATTAGCACATGTAGGTGCATGAGGGCAACATCACTCTAAGCAACAAACGCCTCAAAAATTGAAGCGATTAGGCATATATTGGCTGACAATGGAAGCAGATGTTATAAGGTTCTTCAGGATTGTCCATCTTGTATTAGTAGACTCCATGTTGAACACACAACCTTATATCAAGTGTCACGAGTACCTAATTGGAGTGGCCATTTAGTTCACTTCTTGAAAACAAAGACTTTTCCCCAAGGAATGATAGTAGTGCTACAAAGAAGTTTAGAATAGGAAGCCCAAAACTATGCACTCATTGGTGATAGTTTGTACACATGTGGGAGAGATGAGTGTTTGAGACCATGCATGTATGAAAGTGACTATTCGAGAATACTAGAAATTACACACAGTGGTGTTACAAGTGGAAACTTTGGATATAGTGGTGTGATCAAAACCATTCTATTTTCAGGTCTTTGGTGGCCCACTCTTCACATGGATGCACATACCTATGTTAAATGTTGTGACACATGTTAGAGAGCACAATATCCTATAAGAAAGGACAAGATGCCACTACCATGATGGGAGGATGCACATTCTCCAAGTGGGGTATAGACTTTGTAGGTCCTATCAATCGCCCAACTAGAAGCTCCCATGCAGAATACATCATATAGCCACAAGTTATCTTACCAAGTTGGTAGAAGTGAGAGCCACAAGAAAGAATGATGCATAGAACATGTCTAAATTTTTTTTGAGAACGTGTTCACAAGATACAGACTTTCCATAGAATTGGTGAGTGATAGAGGAACCAACTTTTTGAATGAAGTAATTGAAAATCTGTTACAAGATTCCATGTTGATTCACAAGAATCAGTGCCATATCATGCACAATCAAATGGACAAGTGGAAATTACTAACAAGGTCTTATGTAATGTATTGATGAGGCTCATAGATAACAAACATTTAGATTGGGACAAAAAACTACACCATGCTCTTTTGACATATTGAGTGGCCTATAAAGCAGTAGCCAATGCAATAGGAGCATCAAAGGATGGGCCACAAGCTATCTTCAAGGAATGGATTTAAAACATCTAGGAGAGACAAGATTAAGAGCAGCAGTAGGGAAATATGCAGCAAAGAAAAGACAAAAGTCTTATTTTGATGCCCATGTGAAAGACAAAGGCTTAAAAGTTGGCAATTTAGTATTTGTATACACCTTGAAATAACATGCTCATAACTTTAAAAAATGCAGTTATGGACCTATGCTTATCAATATACTTTTCACTAGTGGTGCAGTACAACTAGCCACCTTAGAAGAAGATGTAAAGCCAAATTACATGATTGGATGCAAAGTCAAGCTTTTTCAAGAACCCCTGTTGGAAGAGATTCTTAAACAAATAAATGTGTCTAAGAATTTTAAAGAGGAAGAAAAGAGAATTAGAGAAGAAGCCTAGGATGAAGCCCTAGAATGCATTAAATGCATGAAGCTAAGATGACAAGGCTTAGGTCATCACTAGAATACCAATGTTGAGAACTAGACCTTGTAATTGTCGATTCCCAATCAGATGCCCCCAAATATCATATGGCAATGCGCCAAACTAGAAAGAACACATCCCCTAGCACAGTGGATAGAAGACCATTTATTTTGGTAGAGCTAGGATAGGGCATTATAATCAAGATTATCATAGCCCTAATTGATTCATGAACTGATACTAGTGCCATAAGGTATTCATGCTATCAAGACATGAAAATACAAGTGAATCGGATTGAGGCTTACCTTATAGGACTAGGAGGTGTGGAAACCCCTTGCATTGGTGAGGTAGAAGCTCCCATGCTCATACAAAACATCCCCTTGAATCAGATAGTAAATCTATTAGTTCTCCATGATGAAGATCTCAAAAAGCCTTTGATATTGGGCCAAGATTAGATCTATGATCATGTAGTCAACATGAACCTTTGAAGATGCCTTCTTCAGCTTTGGGTTAATAAACAACATCTTAGTGTAGATTTGGAGACTTTTGAGTCCCCTAACTCTAAATTTATAGCAAAGTTGAAGACTCTTGGTTCCTTTGGCTCTCTATCTATAGTAAAGTTGGGATCTCTTGAGTCTTCCAGAACTAAATCTATAGTAGAGTTGAAGACTCTTAGGTCTTCTAGTTCTATATATGTCCTAAAGTTGGAGACTCATGTTCTCTGGTTATAAGTGCACTCATGATGCATGTACCCCTAAGTTTGTTGTGCAAAATGCAGCCCTTCTTGATGGGCAATTCATGCAAGTGATGGAACCCACTTCTTTTCAAAAGATGATTTTATTGATGCCGACTCAAGCACAATAGCATAAGAAATAGGTACATAATGATCATAAGAAGCGATAATGACTTGCAACTCCACAAACCAATCAATGCAAAAAACAACTTATTTTGGGCATGAAGCTGGTATGGGTGAAGGAAGGTTAATATCCGATTGTTTCACCAAAACCCTTGCTGACACAATAGATGCAAAAACTAAACTAAAGCCATAAAGGAAGATGGCAACCGCAACTCATTTGACAAATTTGGATACCCAAGCCGTCGAGGATGGCATGCACTAATATAGATCATGCATTTGGGTGCATAAGGCTTGTTTTGCAAGCCCAAGCTTCCCCTTTTATATCATTGGACTTAGGGTGCCAAAAGTCTTTATGTCTTTACTCTCCACCTATAAGAAAATCCACTTTGTACAATAAGCCTTGTAAACATTCTCTTAGAACTGTTTGGAAATGGGTGCCTAAACAACCCTAAGACCACCCTCTTTCATTGTCATCTAACAGAATGTATTAATCAGTCATTTCACCATGTAATAAAATAAGGGAACCACTATCTCATAAGCAATCTTGTAAACAACCCATGTCTCATGAACTTTTTAATATACATTTGAATCATCAAAAACATGTTGAGCTCATGCATTATCCCAAGTATGCATATAAACAGTCTAGGGATGTGCACTAGGCACCAATACAAAAAGTGCACCACCAACACACCATGAGGGGCTACTCGGGAATCATGTTAGTATTGGAAAGGGGCTAAGGTCTCATCATAGTGGGGCTAAAGTATGTTTCCATATTAATATGTTTTCCTTGTGTATCAGATCTCTCTAGCCATCAGCAATACAGTATGCAGACATTGAGTCCCTCAGTAGCAAGCTCAAGTCATGGGTTAGTTGATTATAGATCCTTAAATGTGGACATCTATCCCTTACTACTACCACCAAAGTCGGTAGGTTTCCAAGGCCCATTGGTGATTGAAGATCCACCTGCAGGTTGCACTGAAAGAGTTCACACTAAGTCATACTAGTTTCAAGGCTTAATAGGAATACTAGGAGATGTTATGTACATATAGGAGTCTAAATTGGAATTCCACAATAGATGGGTCACTTTCAATTCTTTTCCCAGGAGTTTGATACACTACAAAATGCTAAGGAATTGAAACCCGTTTGGGATCGGGATGGACTAAACAAATACTTTTGCATCTCTTCCAAAATCAGACTTTTTGTCATGCTATTGGCTAGTACACACGCTACAGCTAGACACCAACAAAGACATTCCATGGACCTTGCTTCCCTCACTATTTCCAAAGCAACCACCCAAATGGTTTAAATTGTCACACAAGTTGGTCCAAGAAGCCTTGAGAATGGGAGGCACAAACATACCAAGGTGATGCAGATGGCATTGAACGTGACAATCTTGAAATTCCTATTCATGTTGCGATTCCTACTGCACCTACTAAAGATCAACTTTGATGGGATTGCACAGATGCTCATGCACATGCATTGATAGCTTTGTCTGTCAAATGTGCCATTATTCATCATATTCACTTATGTGAAATCGCAAAGGATGCTTGGAGTATACTTACCACTTTATACCAGGCAAGAAATGAGGCTCGTGTTGCTTACCTCCAAAAATAGTTGGAGAGTGAGCATATGAATGAAGGAGGTTCTATGGAAATTCTTTTTTACAAAGATCAAAGTTTCGAAAGATCAATTGATTTCTGTAGATAAAGTCTTGCCAGATAGTTCACTTGTGCAGATCGCTCTTAATGGTCTTCTTGATTCATATCAGAGTTTTGCTTCTACTTTTCAATTGATGATGAAAGGAAATCCAAATGCCTTAGCATTTGAGGAGTTCATCTTTGTTTTATTGCAGGAAGATCAATCTAGATAGATTAGGTCAATTATGCATGTTGTAGATCAAGCTTTCTTAGCTAGTCATAAGGGTAAAGGTAAATAGACCTCATTTATGAGTAAACAAAAATCTGCTTATTCTACACAATAAAAAAGGGAAGAAAAAGACAAGAAGAAACATTGTAAATGAGTAAACAAAAATCTACTTATTCTACACAATAAAAAAGACAAGAAGAAAACAGAAAAGCAGAAACAATTCTTCATCAAATGTAACATCTTTAAAAATAAGAAATTGTTTTGTGGATGGAATCCACAACCTATAACCCATTTGTTTATCATCATACTCTATGAAGACATACTTTTTTGCCTTGGGTTCTAGCTTATGTCTCAATTGATAAGGAACATAAGCATATTCTAAACATCCAAATATTTTGCAATGACCAAGAGTGGGTCTCTTACCCCACCAAGCTTCGTAATGGGTCATATCATCCAAAGCTGTGCAAGATAACCTATTCACAAGATAGGTTGCAGTGCTAATAGCTTCTTCTCATAAGTCATTTGGACAAATATTTTGTTTTTTCATGGATCTAGAAAAATCCACAAGAGTTCTTTTTCTCCTCTTTACAACTACATTTTGTTGTGGAGAGTACTTGTTAGATATACTCAATACTCCACCCTCATGTCACCATAAATGATCCACAGTGCTCTAAGTTGTAAGGCCTTCATTATGAGGAGAAGCCATTGTGAGAGCCTAGACATTTGTGGAACCCTTACTTCCAATTTAGATGAGTTCTATGTGTGATTGTTGATGGTAATAGGTGATCTTGGTGAGCATGGCCATTAGGTTAGGTAGGGCATAAACTTTTGGGCCATTGGGTTGCCATTCAAGGGGAAAATAAAAGCCTTGTGGTGTCATGCAGTTTCCCCATAGAAGCTTAATGGGGGAAGTGCAGAGGGGGGCTTGCCTCCTTCTATGGGAGATATTGTCAGATTATATCTTTTGCAACCTATTTTGTATCTCTCGACTATGTTTATCTATACCGAATCCCCTTGTAAAATCTATATAAGCATGGCCCATGTTGAGATTTATATAGTAATGCACACTAATAAGCCATTCATCTAGAGTCTATCTAGATTGCCATCTAAGCTCCACATTGGGAGTGCACAGGTAGATACCACCATCATTGTAATTGCATTATTCTTGACAATCTGAGAATTTGAGTTCTCTATCTTTTAGTATGCATCTATCTTTGTTTGTGTTTTTCTCTCATATCTATCTACTGGTCTATTTTACTGTGCAGTTATTTTCTTAGATTACTTGCATGTTACTTCCTTTCTTATGCCTACATGCCACAAGTAATCATCAAATTCTTTGGAGAAATACTCTCCCCCTCCATCTAATTCAAATATTTTGAGCTTTTGACATGTAATCCTTCATACATAAGCATGATATTGTTTGAATGTATTAAACACTTTAGAGTTATCCTTGATTACATAAATTGTGATCCATCTTGTTGCATCATCTACAAACAAAACATAGTATCTAGATCCATTGATACATTGTTTGAAGGACCCCACACATATGTGTGTATCAATTCAAGCATGTTTGAATGCATGAATCCCTACTTATTATATGATTACTTATGTGCTTTACCTAATTGACAAGCCTCACACTTGTATGTCATGTGTTGACTTTGAATATTAGCTAAGCCTAACTTTTGCCATGTCCTTTTGTTGACATTGTTGCATCACAACTTATATTTGTCAAACCAAGGAGCATCTCACTAAACCCAAATGTTGTGTAGAAGCATTCAGTAGATGCAATGGTGCTTTGTTAGTACGTATTAACAACAAAGTACTTAGAGAATTAAGATGAAAGTATTGTTAACAACACACACAAGCTTAAACACACATATAATCACATCCTAATTAGGAAACTAATGTGTCACAAGCATGTGGCAAGAAAGGAACAAGAACACAAGCATGTCAAGAAGAGAACAAGAACTCCCCAAGCATTCAATAAACTAGCATGATCTCATTATCTCAAAGAATGCTCCCCAAAACAAGAGGTAGTGACCTCTTTAGATACAAAATGCACAAAGTCCATGCTATGTGGGATTTCTCAACTAAAAGAAGAATGAATCTCACTTATTGGCTAGTGTGGCACTCGCACACACCTATATAAGAATGCTTATAAAACTAATTTAAAAATTATAAAAACATACAAATGGTTGAATACGAGTAAGATCCAAGTAGTATAGTTGAGTTGTCAACACCCCCCCTCCTTGATTTTGTTGTCCTCGACAATGCCTTTGCAAGTGTGGAGCTTTTTGTGGAAGAGCATTTAGGAGCCCTTTTGAGTCAATGATCATGTGTCATTGGAGTGTGTCACCTTGGTTCTTTCCATGATAATCTTGCTTTTAGCATGTTTTGGGGTCAGCCACCTTTTATCTTTAGTCTTTTACGTCCTATAGGTGAGAAGAATGTGCTAGAATGTTTCTTTCTTTCTTTATGTAAAGGTGAAATATGGATGGTGTATGAGAATGCAATGATGGAATGTAGATGATAGATACATATAGATGAAATTAACTCATCTCTTGTTAGTCTATGTGCATGAGTAGGGACTAAGGGTGCATGGGTGGTAAATAAAAAAGTGTATATGCATAGTCTTATGATGAGATCCTATCTTATGCGTATAATAAAAGTGCATACAAAAAAACATGGTGAAAAATGCACCTCTTTCATATCATACTTGTCCTGGCTCTCATAGTGCTTCGTTTGCATCAAATTGCTATGCCATATTTGCCTCTAGTCTTTGTGATGAGAATGAGCCTATTTTGTTTGATGAAGCATAAAATTCTGATTATTGAATGGTTGTTATGCAATCTGAATATGATGCTATAATGAAGAATGGTACCTGGTCTTTATGTGACTTGCCTCTTGGGAAGAAGGCCATTGGCACTAAGTGGGTATACAAGCTGAAGCATAAGCCTGATGCAACAATTGACAGGTATAAGGTTATGCTTGTTGCAAAGGGTTATGCTCAAGAAACGCGCATTGATTTTGATGAGACCTTTGCTCCTACATGCTGAATAACTAATGTTCATAGCATATGTGCACTTGCAACTAATCATGGTTGGAATGTACATCAATTGGACATTAAAACTGCATTTTTGAATGGTGACTTGCATGAAGAAGTGTATGTTTTTCAGCCCTATGGCTTTATGTAGAAAGGGCATGAAAACAAACTGTGCACATTGAAGAAGGCATTATACGTTTTAAAGCAAGCCCCACATGCTTGGTATCAAAAGATACATGCCTATCTGATTGCACATCATTTTGAGAACATTCCAACTGAAAACACCTTATATGTTAAGCATGCAAATGATGTGCTTCTGATTATTGTTGTCTATGTTGATGACATGATGCTCACTGCTCCTCATGAAAAGCATATTGCTGATTTTAAGGCTAATTCGCATGCCTCATTTGAGATGTCGGATTTGGGGTATTTGCATTATTATTTGGGCATTTAGTTTATGCAAGTTGATGGCGGAATAGCTTTGTGTCAAACAAAATATATCGACACATTATTGCAGTGTTTTGGCCTTGAAGACTACAAACCTATTGCCACTCCTATGGAGACAGGTTTATGATTGAGTCTTCATGGTGTTGGAGATGCATTTGATGCTTTTCTCTATCAACAAGCTGTTGGATGCTTGATTTACTTATGCATTACTCAGCCAAATATTTAGTTTGTTGTCTCACAGATGAGCAAGTTTATGCATTGCCCAGGTGTCAAGCATTAGTAGGTGGTTAAGCGCATCTTTCACTACTTGAGTGGTACCCAACTACTTGGATTGTTTTATCCCAAGGGGGGAATCACTATTGCCAAATTGAAATCTTTTTCTGACTCTGACTAGGCTAGTTGCTATGACACTCATGTGTCCACTAGTGGCTTTTGCTTCATGCTTGGTAGCTCATGTATATCTTGGTTGAGCAAGAAGCAACCTACTGTGGCCACTTCTAGTTGTGAGGCTAAGTATAGGGAAGCTTTCATAGCGATTATTGAGTGTGTGTGGCTCAGACGCCTTATGGTTGATTTGGGTGTTGGTCAATATTCTACCACCACCATCTTCACTGACAGTTAGAGTGCATTGGCAGTTGCAAGGAACCTTGTGTTCCATGCTCGCACTAAGAACATTGAGGTGCATTATCATTATGTCAGGGAGAGGCTCTGTGTTGGAGAGATCAGCTTGGCATATGTGTCCACGTAGGAGAATATTGCAGACCTTTTCACGAAGGCTCTATCTAGGGAGAAGTTTGAATCTTTCTGCAAAGCTTTAGGCTTACTTCCTTTTGTGGATTGATTCCACATAGCTTGACACTTCCTTATACATGAGTGTCATCTCCTTGTTCACCGCATCACTCCCAAGGGGGATTTGTTGATATATTTAGGTAGTGATATGTGTGAACACACTAGGACCATTGGGGAAATTTTTTCTCTCTTTAAAATTTTTTTCCCCCAGCTTCTATATATGCCTATTGCCCTAACGGGTCACTAATCTTTGCATTCTAGTGGTAATACATTCATTATTGTGCATTGTGCTCCAAGCTTCTTCTTTTTCCTTGTTTTGTTCATGTGCTTCTATAGACATGAAACCCAGCAGGTTAAACTTAAGGTGCCTAATGTGTGGCCTTTGAATGATGCCCTAGATAGATGCATACTTGATGTACATCATGAACATATGTTGTGCATTGAGAAAGGTTGGATTTGACACCCATGGATGCCATATGAAGAGGTTTTAGGCCACCAATATGTCTTTGATTTACTTGTCCTTGCCTTGAAGTTCTTCTTAGGATCTCTTTTAGTTTTTGACTTGATTACTTTAGATCCTTTGGTTGGAAGTGGTCTTTCTTTAAGATAGGGCATGATGGATCTAGACCATGGATAATGGGGTTTTTTGTGAACTTGTTGATTTTGTAAGAGGGGTGTCTTTGGTACCCATATCTTAGTGCAATTTGGTTGGGTTGTGAGTAAATTCTTGGCCACCAAAATTTGTTTGGCATTGCAAGGGAAATGGGTTTTCTTCTTCTTGATGTAAGGGTCTTTTGGGCCTTTTATGTGATTCCCTAGGTAAAACTCATCCTTACATGAGGAATTCAACAAAACGTATTCTTTGGATTGATTTGCTCCTCAAAAGACATACGACTATTGTTCAAGGGATCAAATATGGGTGAGGTAAGTTCTACGTGATCTTCTATACATTTTGTGGTTTGGGATTGATCTAGGGATTCATCAATGAATGTAGAATCTCTAGAAATAGAAATGGGGAATGGATCTTTATGATTGACCAAAGAAACCATAGTATCTTCCATAGAATTGGTACAAATTAATTGCTTATCTCCCTCTTGATGATCAAAGTGTGGACCATCCTTGCTTGTGGGTTCATGAGAAGATTCAAAACTTAGAGGAAGAGAGCACCCTTCTTCATCATCCAAGCACTTGACGTTCTCCGTTGCTCCCTTCTTCAGAAATTCCTGTGACTCAAGTAAATCAAACTAAGATGAAAAAATTTCTTTTAATGCAACATGTGAATCATTATGGACTTTGGTTTCACCTATGTGGGAGAGTTTATGTGGATGATATGGACAATCAACAAACAAATGCTCATGCCCACATTGGTTACTGTGAGGATGCAAATTAGGATCATCAAATACATCATGAGTAGGAAGGGTTTGAAAGTTTTCATAAATGAAGTTTCTTTCCTCTACCATATATTTTGTGAGCCCTATGGAACCTAACATTACATATTCATGCATACAATCCAAAACGTTAAACCTTTTTATAGAGCATACCTAAACCACTTTTGTTTCTATCATACCTATGCAATTCAATGAAGATACATTGGTAGGAAGAATATGTTCACTAATGTGGGGCACCACATCAATACTCACAAAATTCCATTCGCATTTTAGGTTAGAAGCGGCATAAAACACCTTAGAACAATTTCCTAATTGTGCATCCACAAATATGTGTTGGGATTTCTCAACTTGAATTTCATTTGACTTTCGTTTAGGTGAGATTATTTTTTTTATTCTTTGTTTTTTCTATAAATTTCAAAGTTCTTTTTTTCCTCCACCTTTGTTTTCTTCTTTTCCCCTTTCATTCTCTCTTTAGTTTTCTTTTTTCCCATCTTAGATGAAGCAATTTTTTTTATTAGTTTGAATGTTTTTAGAATTTCTTTTTAGTTTTGAGTTTTTGTTTTGAATGTTTTTGACATGGGTTCTTCTAAAAACTAAAAAAGGAGATCATAATGTACATCCATTACACTCAAATTAGGGGATTTATATGGTGCTCTTATGAAAACAAGTAGGTTTTATCATACATTTCAAGAATGCATACCTGATTAAGGATGTGCATCACTCTTAGAAGAGCGAAATTGGCCTTCACATAAAAAAAGGGAGCAACTAATAAACTCATACACTTCCAATCATTACATATGGTTCCCAATAATCCTAAGAGTAAGAATTCACAATCGTAATTCTTGTGAATGGAGTGCTAGAAGAATTCCTTCATAAGCTTCAAGGGAAACACTTCCTTTTGTGTTACTTAAAAAATTACTTGAAAAATACCGAACTTTGAGGGGGTTCTTGTGCACAAAAAACATGCCACTACCTCCTTGATATTGGACTCCACATGTGAGGGTGAAATTTTGACCTCGAAGGAGACCAATGTAGTAGAGTACTCATAATCTCTATATCGCATCATTGCTTGATTTCCAATGAGAACACAATATGCAACTTATGCATCTAATTCTATTTCTACATTAAAACCATGAGTTCTCTCACCCATTTTTTTCTTCTTCTTCCCTTAGGGAACACCTTATGGAATGCATATCTTAGGACCATAAGATCCAAGAGACATTTTAAAGAAATGATGTAATCTTTATCCTTTCTCTCTTCAAAGAACACTACAAGTGTAGAAACTAAATTCACTTGACACTCAACTTCACAATGAATACTTGTTGAAATATAAATATTAAAATTGGAAAATTTTACCCCCTTTTATGCATCTCAAAAGTAATTCTTTGAGTCCAACCCGCCCTTCCTCACCTTATATGACCTTCTTTTAAAATGTATCCCTCTCACACAATTATTACTTTGGATCCTACTAAACAAAACTCATTTCTACCCCTTAAAATTTCCAATATGATATTTCCTTATTGAATCCCTTGAAGTAAGCCAAGATTCACATCAAATCCCTTCTCCTATTTTTGAGCAGCAAATTTTGTGTGCTTATTCTCTCATCGTGTGTAAGTGTTCGCACTATCTCTCTAGAATTCTCTTTACTAACCCACCTATCTCTCTTGCTACACCAATCCAATTGTGGATACAACTACACCCAAAAAGGAAACTTTGCCTCATAACAATGCCAGATTCATTGGAGGTATCTGCCAAATGCATTGATTCCATCCTTCGTAAGCTGGTTGCATTATTTATTGCTAGGATTGTGGAGCACATCCTCCACAATCATTCTTGGATCCAAATACGGAGCCCCCCATCCAATGGACAGCCAAGTATCCTCACTGTGAAGATATGCAGTGTTATATCCAAAAATGGTGCCACAAGTGGTAGACTGATAAGCAATGAACCATCATGGACAGTTGTAACTTTTCTCCTTGGGGTGGTAATGTAAAAAAGAAAACATACCTCAACCCCTATGACGTTTTTCCTTTTCTAGCCCTTGCCATTAGAATGGAAACTTGTTCCTCATTTCCTCACCTATACTCGGCCAATGTGATGGTTCTTCATATGATATTAAATCATAGTGAATCAAGCTCGACATCCATTCTCGAGCATGTTGTCCATTGTGCGAGTAACCAGAGTGGGTTAGACTATTGCTACAAACATCTGGTGAATCAAAAGCCTCAATTTTTCATAGTGTAAGCATTGATATTA
The DNA here is from genome assembly GCA_020310875.1 of Ceratopteris richardii. Taxonomy (NCBI): domain Eukaryota; kingdom Viridiplantae; phylum Streptophyta; class Polypodiopsida; order Polypodiales; family Pteridaceae; genus Ceratopteris; species Ceratopteris richardii. The sequence goes on from CM035426.1 coordinate 123,334,496, forward strand.
GGCTCAACGCCCCTCTTTTTCATGTTTTTCCAAACTTTATCTACGTTTGTAGAGAGGCCACTCTTTTCTATTGTTGAAAGCAGAGCTCCATATGATAGTACATTCTACTGATGTCCCTTCTCAGTCATTGTATCAAATAACATATACAAGTAACTCAAGATCCACTTTCATGGCACAAGCAACCAAGGTAGTATCCCACACAGCTTGATCCGGAGCAATCATGTGCCTCCATTTGATGAATCAAATCCCTTTAAGAGCAAATGCTAGACATAGATAACAAGACTATAAAGAGAATTATCTCACTTAATCCATGTAAAAATCTAGAATGAAGCCCCATATTAATGCTTGGCAAATGTATTTGTTTGCCTATCTATCTTCTTATAGATGTTCATGTCAAGTCCCTAGGCCCATGTTTTCTCCTTCTTCTATGCTTGCTCATTTGCATGTAAGTTTTCCAAAGTCATGAGTGCATACTACTAAAAGCTTTTGATACATATCCTCGAATATCACTTTGCTAGTCTCATGATCCTTGGCTATGCTCAACAAAGTAGCTCTATGATAGCACTAGTTTTTCATAAACTAAGGTAGAAGCCTATTGCATCCCACTTGATCCCACGGACTCCAATAGCTAAACATTTATCTTACCTGGTAATCCTATCATGTATTGCATGTCCAAGCTCATGAAATGTTGTTTCCATCTCACAAAAAGTCATAAGGCTAGGTGGATTTTCTATAGGTAGAGTTTGATTGCCAGCCATATGAGCAATTGGAAATCCTAAATAATTTATTATGACTTACAACCTCATCCATCCATGTATCTCCCCTTTGCTTTGTTGGCCTTGAATAGGGATCAAGGCATGTCATTTACTTTGTAAAAGTCACATAGCTGATTCCCAACTGAAGCAAGACCATCTACTGCTCCGATGTACCATATTGTGCAAATATGTGACAGATCCTCAGCCATTTATAGTGGTCATGCTCAATTCAAAGAATTTCTTGTGCTTTATGTGTCAATGCCTCCCATTTCTTTGTCATTTCTTCATTCATTTTGGATGGGTGAACACTTGCCCTCTCTTTCTATCCCCAATATTCAAAGCAAGAAGTCTTATCGGCTCTAGCAAACATGCAAATGAGTCGAAATCCTCGTAGGAAAAAGACTTCACCAATATCCCCTTAACTTCCTCATACTTCACTCCTTTCTTGGCAGGAGGCTCTAGAATTACACATATCAGTGCACCAAGTATCTCCATCATGAATCTACTCCAGCATTCAACTTTTATAAATTATCCTACTATCAAAATAGATCTTCTTGTTCATGTGAGGAGCCATCCTACTGAGTTCATCTTCCATCGTAGGAGTTGTTAGGGAATTGTGCTAAGATCGGGCCCGAAGGGGCACTATGATGAAGTAAAAAGGGAAGACTGTGAAGGCTTAAGCTATCTAGAGCTGCCCATGATAATTATCTTTTCATTGCATTCATGCGATTCATTCCAGATTCATGAGAATAATAAATTTGCAGTATCCCTTAGAACTAATACCAATCATAGCACTAGAGATATGATCACTTGAGAGGGTTAGGTTTTACTTGATCCTCTAGGCAATTTTTCCTTGCCTTACTTGCTTCAACATCGTTGTAGGTAAGTTAAGCTACAAGGAGATTAACTCTTGTGGCATATTTCCTGCACATTACCATTAGCCCTCAAACTCACTTCCCTTGACTTAGCACATACAATGATATTTTCTTCAGCATTATGCAACAACAGAGTCCCTAGTATGGAGACCACAACTCCAAAGTATGTCATCTTAATGTGACACATAGATCTCCAATGTGCTTGCCTTTTCCATTTCAAAGAGCCTTAGAATATAATCTAGATATTTGAAGTATTTCGATGGCGATGCACCATAGTGCACTCTCCTCCTCGAGAGCTTCACGATGATATGCTCGGAGTAGAAAACCAAGCTCCTAAGGCTGCACACACTACTCCACACAGAGGCTACAGAATACGCAGAAAACACAGTACACAGGGAGCACGAAGATAGACTTCTTAGGTCTTACAAATGCGGTCGAACTTACAGTTTGTGACTGACCAGGCCACTATATGTTTTATTAAAGAACATATACAAAGAAGTGTCCAGTGGCCATTTGGCCTTTCACATGGACACTAATGGTAACAATCTCCCACTAAAGGCCAACATGGCCAAAGTAACTATGGGAGAAAAATAAAGAATGATAAAGAATATCTGAGTGTAAGTATACAAACTATACCTCCCACCTGATGGGCATGTTACACAGTATACAAGTGACTGTGTAAGATCAAGAATCAAGTAACCCCCATCAAGTGACAACAGTGTCGAAAGCTATCTTGTGGTAGAGCTTTAGTCAAAGCATCTGCAGCATTATCTCAAGTGTGAACCTTCTCAAGAATAATGCACTCATTGGCTAAGCAATCTCTAATGAAGTGATACCTCACCTCAATGTGCTTGGTCTTTGCATGATAGACCGGATTCTTAGCCAAAGCAATGGCACTCTGACTATCACTGAGCAAGCGAGGTACATGCTGAGGTAAACCCATATCACAAGCAAGACGAGAAAGCCACAATGCGTCCTTACATGCCTCACTTGTTGCAACATACTCTGCTTCTGTGGTGGAAACAATTGTACATTCTTGAAGACAAGATCTCCAAGAGATAGCACCTCTAGCAAAATAAAAAATGTACCCTGATGTAGACTTACGATTGTCTACACAACCAGCATAGTCATAATTTTTGTAACCAATAATGGATGCTTTCCCTCTACCTAAGCATAGACACTTGTCCTTAGTGCCACTCAGATATCTCAAAATCATCTTGATCGCTTCCCAATATTTCTTGCCAAGATTAGACATATATCTGCTCACAACTCCCACTACAAATGCAATGTCTGGTCTCGTAGCTACCATAGCGTACATGAGACTACCAACAGCAAACTGATAGGGAATTTTGGTCATGAATTCCTTTTCCTCATCTGATTTGGGGCAATCATCCTTGCTCAATTTCACATATGTGGGTAAAGGTGTACTCAATGCCTTTCCACCCTACATATTGAACCTGTGAAGTACTTTGGATATGTACTCACTTTGAGACAAGTATATGCATCTTTTACTCCTATCACGAGTAATGCGCATGCCAAGAATATGTTTGGCATCCCCCAAATCCTTCATATCAAATGTCTGACTCAACTTCTTTTTGAGAATTGACAAGTCATAAGAGGACTTCCCAGTAATCAACATATCATCGACACAAAGTATCAAACATATCAAGCTGCCATGTGAGCATCTATTTGTGTAGAGACAATGATCCTCATTGCTTCGAGAATAGCCTTGAGACGTCATAAAAGCATCAAACTTTTGGTACCATTGTCTAGGGGACTGTTTAAGTCCATACAAGCTCTTCTTGAGCTTACAAACTAGACTTTCCTTGCTAGGAACTACATAACCCTCTGGTTGTTCCATATAGATCTCATCTGTAAGATCTCCATGCAAAAAAGCAGTTTTCACATCCATTTGGACTAACTCTAAGTCCTCCATTGCAATGAATCCAAGCAACATGCGTAGGGTAGTCATCTTGACCAGTGGAGAGAAGATTTCCTCAAAATCAACACCATGTTGGCTTAAAACCCTTTTGCAACAAGTCGTGCTTTATGCTTTGGAGAAGCACTATCTGATGTGAATTTCAGCTTATATACCCATTTACATGGTAAAGCTTTCCTGTCATTTGGCAAAGGTACTAAATCCCAAGTACCATTCTTGTGAATAGAATCCAACTCACTCTTCATGGCATGCTCCCACTTGACATGATCCTCTGTCTGCATAGCCTCTTTGTAGCAAGAAGGCTCACCGGCACGTGTTAGCATAACAAAATCTAAAGCTGGAACATATCTATCACGTGGTTGTGAGACACGTGAAGAACGTCTCAATTATTGCTGAATAGGAAATGTGCAGACTGATCTGAATGGACATTCTCTTGAACATCCCTATGTGCAGCATTTTTATGCATGCTAACCGGAGGACTAGTATCCTCAAACACCACTCTTCTCACTTCAACCTCCTTAATGGGTTGTTTATGCATCTTAGACTCATTGAAAATGACATCACTACTTCTGATCACTATCCGTGTTTCAGGATCCCATAAGCGATATCCAAATTGTCCTTCTCGACCATATCCAAGAAAAATGCATTTCTTTGACTTATGGTCCAACTTTTGTCTAAGATTCTTGGGTATATGAACATATGCTTCACACCCAAAAACTCGAAGATGATCATAATATGGTGGCTTCCCTGTCCACAGCTCTTGTGCCACTTTGAGACCTTTGGCAGTACTAGGTGAAAGGTTAATCACATGAACTTCAGTCAATATTGCTTCTGCCCAAAAGCCTTGTGAGAGGTTTGCATGATGCAACATAGAGACTACTCTATCTTGAATAGTCCTATTCATCCTCTCAGCTACACCATTCTTTATTGGGGTATAAGGAGCTGTAAACTCTCTATGAATCCCTCTAGACTGACAGAAAAGGCTGAATTCATGTGAGGTATACTCACCCCCATTATCTGAATGTAAAGCCTTAAGCTTAGTTCCTTTTTCAGTCTCAACTGAAGCAAGCCATTTTCTGAAAGTAGAAATACCTCATCCTTCGATTTCATAGGATATACCCGAACTTTTCTAGTAGCATCATCTATGAAAGTGACACCTAAGGACCTAGTGGGCATAGGACCACACACATCTGTATGAACGAGATCTAAAGGTTGAATTGAAGATTCAATGTGCATTCTATGCACATTTCTGGTTTGCTTTCCATATTGACAATGCTCACAAAATGAAAAATCAGAGAAAGATAACACAGCTAAGTAGCCAGAACGAGAAAGATTTTCCATTCCACTACACGATATATGGCCCAAACGACCATGCCAAATACAAACCATAGGCTGTTTAGTAACAGCTAACAAGTGTTCTTTCTGTGATACAAATAAAGGATAAAGTGAGCCAACTTTGCTTCCTTTTGCAATATTGCCCTTTGATATACGAAAGGACTGAGCATAGAAGACCACCTTGTAACCAAGGTCATCAAGTTGACCAACTGACATCAAACTCCATGATAATTGAGGTACATGGCGTACATTATACATAGTAAATTTTGAACCATCAATGAATTGCAGAACCACATCTCCAATCCCCACAACATCACACTAGTAAGAGTCACCAAGTCTCATGGTACCAAGAGACTTTGTTGCATAATTAGAGAACCATTCTCTATGTGGTGTCACATGGAAAGAAGCACCAGAATCTAGCATCCAGAAGTGGGAAAGAGAATCAGCCATTAAAGCCTCAGTTGGCACAGTACTATCAAGTGTCAACACATCAGCATCATCAGAAATAGCATTAATTTCTTCAATTTTCAGAGTTGAAGTAGATGGTGCAGGTAACTATTTAACATGCCCATCAACATTCTGTCCTTTACCTTTAGCATTCTTTAATGCATAATAGTCTTTCTTCATGTGTCCTTTCTTATGACAATAATGGCATTTGATATCCCTCTTCCTTGATTTACTTCTACACTTATTCTGTTGACCATTCTTTTCCTTGTTCTTGCTCCTGCCACGTTGTTGATTCTTTCCTTGGTAAGAATCACGAACATTATATGCATCTCCGCTCTGAGTCCCAACCATAGATTTTTTGCAAATCTCCTCACTCTAGAGTGCTCCACATATGTCATAATAGACGAGTTTACCACCAAGTGCACTATTGCTAATAGCTGTGCAAAACGTATCCCATGATGATGGCAAGGTGCATAACAACAATACTGCTTTCATTTCATTATCCATATCCATTTTCTAAGCCTGTAACTGAGAGAATATAGCATCAAACTCATTCAGATGAGCTGCAACACTATTTGTGTCCTTCATACGAAGGTCATATAATTTTCTCATCAGATAGACTTTATTTGATGCCGTCTCTTTTTCATATGTATTGCATAACTTCTTCCAAAGCTCCTCTGCACTTTCACAGTCTAATACTGTAAAGTAAACATTATCTGCCAGGTGCAAAATGGTCTTTGCCGTGCAAGTTATAGCTCCTCCTTGGAACACTAGCACTAGACCCTAATCCACCGGATGTGCCTGAGACCTCTGATGCCATGATGGTAGAGAACTGAATAGAATGATAATGGAGCTAGAAGAGTCCGAACACCAACGAATAAGTGTATCAAGGAGTAAATCGACCGCTGTATAGTTGACAAAACCAAAAATCTGGAAAAATTTTGCCAGAGTATCCTCTCCAAAATGAGCGTATGACCAATGTCAAAATATCATAAAACTGTGAGTACTGACATGTTTTCCTGCATAGTGAATCACTGACTCCACTGCATATAATCAGTTACCCAATAGAAGCCAACTAGGCTTATTGAGCACCTATGAACAACTACCATACATCTCCTATGGCGAAGCTAGGTAAGTCTTCCACCGACATCACCGAAGAGACCCCGACATCTGGGTGTCTCCCAGTTAAGAAAACCTCATCACGACCCTCTTTATCAAACGTAAAAGGCTTTATACAAAGAACGTAACTGCTATATCAATGACCACATGGACGTACATAAGCGGTATCCACAAAAGCGTACATAGTGTGTATGTGCTCAATATATGCAGTAAAATGACACTAAAGGCTGAATACACAACCCAAAAACTAGCCAATAACACTTGCAAGTGTCTATCAACTCTGATAGTTTAGGCTCAAAAAACTTGCATAAATTTGCAGCATCTACTCCCACCAAAACTGAAACCTTTCAAGAAACTTGTAGTTTTACGAGTGTGGCTGAAAACACAGCCCCAAAGGTTGATATTTATTGTCGGAGAAGTACAAAGAACACTCTTCTTGATGTTCTTGGACCTGTGTGAAGATAGCTATGTGCAAAAGTACTCCAAAATGGCTCCAAAAGACACCCAAAAATGCTTCAAAAATAAGCTTTGAAAGCAAAGAATGAAGCTTTGAGGGACCGAAACATGTTCAAGGTAATGTCAACCTTGGTCTTCCCCTTCTTCAGACACCACAAGAGTGTAGCTTAGTGGCAAGAGATTGCCACAGTTAAGCGAGCTCCGGGGCAATAGTACTGGGATGGGTGACCTCCCGGGAAGTACCAAGAACCTCTATATTCCTTGATCGTTGGACTTCGGTGACTCGGATGACAAGGTATGCCAAGGTCTATGCATTGGTCTCTGCCTTAGTCGTAAGCCTTTGAGAAGGTATGGTGGGGGGGGGGGTGTGCTCACTTCGCTCGCACAAAAGGAACAAAGCTTTTGCCTCAAACTGCTCTGATACTAGTGAAGTATTTCAATGGCGATGCACCACAGTGCGCTCTCCTTCTCAAGAGCTTCACGACGATATGCTCGAAGTAGAAAACCGAGCTCCTAAGGCCGCATACAGTACTCCGCACAGAGGCTGCAGAATACGCAGAAAACACAATACACAAGGAGCATGAAGATAGACTTCTTAGGTCTTACAAATGCGATCAAACTTATAGTTTGTGACTGGCCAGGCCACTATATGTTTTATTAAAGAACATATACAAAGAAGTGTCCAGTGGCCATTTGGCCTTTCACATGGACACTAACAGTAACAATATTTTCCCTCTATCAGCCCCACACATGAATGCAGTCACATCAGATGAGCCTACTAGCATGTGCTCCTTGAGAATGTTCTCTGATATGAAACCAACACTATCCTTCCAATTCCCTGTTGCTCATTTTGCCACATACCAAACATCGAAGTACATTGAATTGAGCAGGAAAACTCATTGATGTAACACCTTCACCAATAGCTAGAGCTACATCTTTCCCTTATGCAAACCATCAAGAATGACATCATCAATAGAACCAACATCATAATTAACAACAAACTATGTGGAGAATTAAGATGAAAGCATCATTAAGGATAGATAAAAGCTTAAACATGCACATAATCACTTTGCTAATCAACAAACTAATGTGTAACAAGCATGAGGCAAGAAAGGAACAATTATATAAGCACATCAAAAAGACAACAAGATCTTTTGAAGCATTCCACAAACTAGCATGATCTCATTATCTCCAAGAATGCTCCCCAAATCAAGAGGTAGTTACCTCTTTATATACAAAATGGGCAAAATCCATGCTATGTGGGATTTCTCAACCAAAAGGAGAATGAATCTCACTTATTGGCTTCTTTGGCACTCACACACACCTATGCAAGAGTGCTTTTAAAACTAATTTAAAAAGTAGAACCTGCACAAGGTTAGTAGACTCTGTTTTTTGGAGTAGATGCCTCTGCAACAACCATTCTAGCCTCTTTTTTCTTTGCCTCTTTTGCACCCAATTTAGGACAGTTCTTTATGATATGATCATTTCCATTACAGTACTTGCAAAACAATTTCTGCTTTTCTGATTTCTTCTCATCTTTGTCTTCCTTCTTTGAATGTGCAGAATTAGCTGATTTTTGCTTACTAATTGAAGAGCTCCATTTTCCTTTGCCCTTCTGACTAGCCAAGAAAGCTTGATCTGCAACATGCATAATGGACCTATTTTGCCTCGACTAATCTTCCTGCAACAGAACAGAGATAACTCCTCAAATGACAAGGCATTTAGATTGCCTTTCATCATCAACCAAAGAGTAGAAGCAAAACTCTGATACGAATCAAGAAGACCATTCAGAACGGTCTGCACAAGTGAGCTATCTAGTATAACTTCATCAGTAGAAATCAACTATTCCTTCAGGTCTTTGATCTTTGTTAGAAAATTGTCCATAGAATCACCTTCATTCATGTGCTCACTCTCCAATTGTTTTCGGAGGTAAGCAACAGGAGCCTCATTCCTAGCTTGGTAGAATGTGGTAAGTGTATCCCAAGCATCCTTAGCTGTTCTGCAAGAGCGAATGTGAGGAATAATGGCGTGTTTGATAGACAAAGCTATCAATGCATGTGCCTGAGCATCTCTGCCATCCCAACGAATTTCTACAGTAGGTGCAGTAGAAACTGCAGCACGAACAAGAATCTATAGAATATCATCATCTTCGACACCATCTCCATCAGCTCCAGCACCTATATTTGCAGTACCTATATTCACAAGTGTAATAGCACGTCTTTCAACACCATGCACAATATTCCAGAGTCCTTTTGCAACCAATACATGTCCCATCATATAAGCCCATAACGGGTAGTTGGTACCATCCAACTTATCCTCAAGAGCCAACATACGGAATACATCACTGCCTTCAACCATGGCCGGCGACTAAAATACCTTGATGCAAAAAATTGATTGTATCTCAAAAAGTTGAACAGAACTGCGCAAACGAATTTTGCTAAACCTGTAGTAGACTTTGAGATGCTTATACTGGCGAACCAAAATTGGTATATACCTTTGGCACAAAAAAACAAAATAGCCTGCACAAGCGCTACAATAGTGCGTTCGGAGGCCGAAACGAGCTTAGAACATGATTTCAGCACCAATTGGAGACTACAACCAAAGGAGTGTCGACAACACCCTAGATGAAGCGGAAACCTGCTCTGATACCAATTGTTGGAGTTAGACATCTACGAAAGCACGCGAACAGCACAAGGAAGAAGAGGAAGCATGGAACACACAATACTGAATGTATTACTAGAGAAATGTACAAAGATAAGTAGCCCATTAGGGCAATAAGCGTATATACAAGTCGAGGGAAAAAACCTCCTAAAGAGGGAAAAAGTGCCCCGATGGTCCTAGTGTGTTCACACACATCACTACCTAAATATATCAACATCCACTACCACTTCCAACACCATCCCCTATCCCCCCACCACCAATCTCATCTCCTTTCACTAACATATTCACTTTTGCATACACATCACCTCTCCTCACTCATATCCCCTATGCATCTACATTAGACCACCCTACATTCATGCACCTTAATCGTGTATATACATATTCAAACACATAACGCAATTCAACAGATGATTTCATGTATGCATCAAGTCAAAGAGGAATTTGGTAGCATGGTCTAATGACATACATGCTTGCAACTGCACACATTAAGTTTGCAATCACAACTCAATTCCCTTAGTGTTGAGAATGCCTCTCTTAATGCAATGTACACGCAACTCAAGGATGTGCACAATGCTTTGGAATTGCAACTTGAGACATAGAATAAATAAGTATTTGAAGAGATGAAAGAGCAATTGCATGTTTAGATGGACAAAAATGCTTGATTAACTAGAAATATGGGATTGTTATGCCGACTTCTAGCTATGGCATGAGAAGAAAATTAGAGTCTACAAGAACAAAACAGAGGTAACTTTGAAGAAGCAATGGACAAACCATGTCCCCCTATTAGCCCTTCATGCTTTCAAGCAATCCCACTGGAAAATTTTGAGATCATCCTTGAAGATCACAAAACACTTTTAGAAGCACATGATAAGCTCACAGACGAGTTTGAAGCCCTATGGTCGACTCAATCTTCCCTCCCTATGCCTATCTAAGAGGATCCGACCACAACAGCTACCACTATTCCAGAACCAGCCTTGACTAAACTTGAAGATCTGCTAAGAAACATTGCCAAACTCTAGACAAAACTCACATCACATGCCACTATCAATCAACCACAATTAGCACCAAAAGCATCTAAGCTTGAGGAGCTTGTAGAAATACCAGTTGAACAATCTTATGAGGAGGAATATGAACCGTGGATATCAATAAGTGGATGAGTTACCCACCAAGATCAGGACACCTTTGAACACCTTGTCTTGTGTAAGAGCATTGATAGTAGAGAATTCATTCCCTTCGATTGTGGTCCTTCTCATCTCTACCTTGTTTGTGTATGTGTGTGTGTGTGCATGTGTGTGCATTCCTAGTGCTTCTCACCATCATCTAGTCACACATCAATCATTCATGATTGTCATATTATCCTCATGCCTCCATGGATTGACAACTAAGGAGGTGAAGCTTATTGATGTGGTGCTCAACCTTGCTTAGAGTGATATTTGGTAGGTTTTGTTTTCTGATAGGGAGCATTTGGGGCTTCTTTTGATGCAAGAGGTTGCGGTCCATGACTCCCCTGACTCTTGAGAGGAGATTTATTCCCTTTCCCTTAGATCTATCACATTCAATTATAACACTATCTATCTAGAGCAAGGCACTATTATAATTGAATGTGATAGATCTAAGGGAAAGGCAAGGCATTGTTATAATTTTGAATGTGATAGATCTTGAGGCTTGCCTTTGTGCCAATCCAAGACTTGTTGGGATAGTTTTCTTGGGTCTTTAATGTTGGAGTTAGACCTCTGCGGAAGCACGCGAACAGCACAAGGAAGAAGAAGAAGCTTGGAGCACAACACACAAGACTCAATGTATTACTAGAGAATGTACAAAGATAAGTAGCCCATTAGGGCAATAGGCATATATACAAGCCGAGGGAAAAAAACCTCCTAAAGAGGGAAAAAAGTGCCCCGGCGGTCCTAGGATGTTCACACACATCACTACCTAAATATATCAACCAATCCCCCCTGGGAGTGATGCGGTGAACAAGGAGCTGGCACTCATGTATAAAGAAGTGCCAAGCTATGTGGAAATCACTCCACAAAAGGAAGTAAGCCCAAAGCTTTGCGGAAAGCTTCAAACTTCTCCCTAGGTAGAGCCTTCGTGAAAAGGTCTGCAATGTTCTCCTACGTGGGCACATATGCCAAGCTGATCTCCCCAGCAGAGAACCTCTCCCTAACATAGTGATAATGCACCTCAATGTGCTTAGTGCGAGCAAGGAACACAGGGTTCCTCGCAACTGCCAATGCGCTCTGACTGTCAGTGAAGATGGTGGTGACAGAAGACTGGCCAACACCCAAATCAGCCATAAGGCGTCTGAGCCACACACACTCAACAGTTGCTGTGAAAGCTGCCCTATACTCAGCCTCACAACTGGAAGTGGCCACAGTAGGCTGCTTCTTGCTCAACCAAGATATACATGAGCTACCAAGCATGAAGCAAAAGCCACTGGTGGACACACGAGTGTCATAGCAACCAGCCCAATCTGAGTCAAAAAAAGCATGCAAATCTGGCGGTAGTGATCCCCCCTTGGGATAAAACAACCCAAGTAGCCGAGTACCACTCAAGTAGCGAAAGATGCGCTTAACCACCTTCCAATGCGTGACTCCTAGGCAATGCATAAACCTGCTCATCTGTGAGACAGCAAACTGAATATCTGGCCGAGTAATGCATAAGTAAATCAAGCATCCAATAGCCTGCTGATAGAGAACAACATCAAATACATCTCTAGCATCATGAAGACTCAATCGTAAACCTGTCTCCATAGGAGTGGCAATAGGCTTACAGTCTTCAAGGCCAAAACGCTGCAATAATGTGTCAATATATTTCGTTTGACACAAAGCCATTCCACCATCAACTTGCATAAACTAAATGCCCAAATAGTGATGCAAATGCCCCAAATCAGACATCTCAAATGAGGCATGCAAATCAACCTTGAAATCAGCAATATGCTTCTCAATAGGACCAGTGAGCAGCATGTCGTCTACATAGACAACAATGATCAGAAGCACATCATTAGCACGCTTAACATATAAGGTGCTTTCAGTTGGACTGTTCTCAAAACCATGTGCAATCAGATAGGCATGTATCTTCTCATACCAAGCACGTGGTGCTTGCTTTAAACCATATAACGCCTTCTTTAACCTGCACACCTGGTTTTCATGCCCTTTCTACACAAAGCCATGGGGCTGAAAAACATACACTTCTTCATGCAAGTCACCATTCAGAAATGTTGTTTTAATGTCCAACTGATGTACATTCCAACCATGATGGGCTGCAAGTGCACAAATGCTCCGAACAGTAGTCATACGGCATGTAGGTGCAAAGGTCTCATCAAAATCAATGCCTCTTTCCTGCGCATAACCCTTTGCAACAAGCCTAGCCTTATACCTGTCAATTGTACCATCAGGTTTACGCTTCAGCTTGTATACCCACTTAGTGCCAATGGCCTTCTTGCCAGGAGGCAAGTCACATAAAGACCATGTACCATTCTTCATTATAGCATCATATTCAGATTGCATAGCAGCCATCCAATTTTCTGAATTCTGTGCTTCATCAAAAGAAACAGGCTCATTCTCATCATAGAGACTAGATGCAGCCATAGCATAGCAATCTGATGCAAAGGAGGCACTATGAGAGCCTGAACGAGTACGATATGACAAAGGTGCATCTAATTTGCTGTCACGCAAAGTCTGCACCAGCCATTTTGGCATAGTGTTTGCCTGCTCAATATCAGCTCTCTCATCAGCAAGTGCATCATGTAAATCTCCATTGATCTGCATCATCATATGAAACCTGCAAAGGCTGAGAAGTTGCCTCATTAGGACTAGCACTAGACTGTCCACCTGTAAAAAGAGGCATCAAAGTATCATACATGTCTTTGGAGCTAACAGATGTCTCCTTAGTACATGAAAGCAATGGTTGAATAGCATCTTCCACAAAGACAACATCACGGCTAACCAGAATGCGTTTAGTCTGTGGATGATACAGACGATAGCCTTTACTTTCAGAACTGTACCCAACAAAAATACATTTTACTGCCTTATCATCCAATTTTCTGCGATGTTGTTCAGGCACTAATGCATATGCCAAACAACCAAAAACACGCAGATGAGCAACAGATGGCTTGCGGTCATGCCAAGCCTCATATAGAGTGATAGACTGCAACGCTTTAGTGGGACACCTATTCAGTACATATGTTGCACACATGACAGCCTCAAGCTAGAAACTATGAGGTAAAGCCTGACTCTTGACCATACACCTCGCCCTCTCCATGAGAGACCTGTTCTTCCGTTCAGCAACTCCATTCTATTGAGGTGTATACGACACTGTACACTTGTGTTTTATCCCACGTTCAGCCAGAAATGCATTAAAATCTGAAGACATATATTCCCCCCCTCGATCAGAACGGAGGGTGCCCATTTTACATGCTGACAGATTTTCAGCCAAAACCAAAAACTGTTTGAAGCACATGAACACTTCGGACTTTGCTTGAGTGGATATACCCATGCATGCCTGGAAAAATCATCAATGAAAGTCACGAAGTAAAGGTAATTTCCAAAGGAGGGTGTCTGCATAGGACCACAGACATCACTATGTACAAGCTTCAATTTCTGCGTAGCCCGAACTGAACCATCTTTTGGAAAGGAAGAACGCTGCATTTTGCCCAAAATACAGCCTTCACAAACATGTTTTCCAGGTGCCTCAAGTTTGGGCAAAGAGGACACCATTTCAGATTTCTGCAGGCGTAACAAACTAGCAAAACTCAGATGACCAAAGCGTGCATGCCAAAGCTTTGCATCTGACATAGCCTGAGAATCATGAACTACACATGCCAAATCATTCACAGATCTTTCATAGTCTATGAGCTTATACAGCCCACGACATAAAATGCCAGAAGCAATAATCACATCGCCATTTGAGAGATCATGGACTGTACACCTATCATCAACGAATTTCACAACCAAGCCAATCTTGGCTAATGCAGAAACTGATAACAGATTCTTTTTGATCCCTGGCACAAATAAAGCATCTGACAAAGTGAAAGAACTACCATCAGTAGTAGTCAGAATGATCTTACCAACTCCCATAACAGGATAAGAGGAGTTATTGGCGCATGTGACAGTATTCCCTGTAGGGGCAGGCTCGAGTGAAGAGAAGAAACTGTGCTGCGAGGTAATATGTTTGGTCGCCCCACTGTCAAAGTACTGGCAAACATCTGAGTCTACTGCAGACATGCACTGATCATGAGAAGATGGGTCAAAACTGCAGACAGTAGTAAACGCCCATTCTTCTTCCTGCACAAGATTTGCAGACTCTGTTTTTGGTGTAGAGGCCTCTGCAACAACCATTCCAGCCTCTTTCTTCTTTGCCTCTTTAGCAGCCAGTTTTGGACAGTTCTTTATGATATGATCATTGCCTTTACAGTACTTACAAAACAATTTTGCTTTTCTGATTTTTTCTCATCTTTGTCTTGGTTCTTTGAATGTGCAGCATTTGCAGATTTCTGCTTACTAGTAGAAGAGCTCCATTTTCCTTTGCCCTTCTGACTAGCCAGGAAAGCTTGATCTGCAACTCGCATAATGGACCTGTTCTGCCTAGACTGATCTTCCTGCAATAGAACAGAGACTAACTCCTCAAATGATAAGGCATTCGGATTGCCTTTCATCATCAACCGAAGAGTAGAAGCAAAACTCTGATATGAGTCAGGAAGACCATTCAAAACGGTCTGCACAAGTGAGCTATCTGGTATAACCTCATCAGCAGAAATCAACTGTTCCTTCAAATCTGTGATCTTCGTTAGGAAACTGTCCATAGAATCACCTTCATTCATGTGCTCACTCTCCAACTGTTTTCGAAGGTAAGCAACACGAGCCTCATTCCTAGCCTGGTACAAAGTGGTAAGTGTATCCCAAGCATCCTTTGCTGTTCTGCAAGAGTGAATGTGAGGAATAATGGCACGGTAAGAACCAAGAGAGTAAGACAATGGAATCACTTGTATTGCAACAAAGTTCTCATACAAGCTCAAAACTACAAGAAGCTAGCCCAAAAATGAGCTCTCTAGCTCTATTTATAGTTTTTTACTAGCTTTGGCCCTGTCCAGACCTAGTGTCCGGCCTAGTTAAAAATTAGGTTCCAAGGCTTATTTGAGGGCTCAAACGAGATCTAAAAATTATGAAAATTGGCAGGCAACTACTTCTAAGGCTCCTCAAGCTCGAGGACTCCTCGGCTTGTAAAAAATGGAGCTACAAAAAGGTGAAAATGGTATTTACAGGGGTTTTTAGTGATGAGAATCACTTTTAACTGGTGTAATGGTTTGAAAAAATAAAGGGTTGCCTTAGTGCTAGATCTGCTTGTATGCTCGTACTTGCTTCTTCTCGTATACAGCCAACACTCTCCCCCCCCTAGCGTCTGTCGCCTCTGACAGACCTCTGCTCCACTGTTTGATCAATGTACTCTTGCAGGAGGTCGGTTGCCACTTCTTGTTCCTTGATGCGTAGTCCCCGAACCAAGTCTCTCTGGAGGGTCTCCCAATTGACTGCACCCGGTATGTCCGGTTGTGGCGTTGTGTAGAGTTCTGAGTGCATGGTTTGTTCACACGCGAATAGATGTAGCAGGTGGGTTGGGCGTGGTGCGAACACTTCTGAGTGTGACTCCCAGAACCCCGTGGTAAACATATCGTCGAAAGTTTGCTTATAGCAGGCAGGGAGATAATTGATGCGTGCGTGCCATGCATAAGCAACTCGTATGCTGGGGGTTGTGCTCATATCATACAGGAGGTCATAATTACCATTGATGAAGCCGGGAATCGGAGGCTGAATATGGCATACATTGCGGAAAGTTTTGAGCACCACCTGCATCATATCGAATATCTTGAGCATCATCTGGGCAGCCACATCTGGCATGGGGTGGAGGCGTGGCAACCAATGTCTGATGGTTGCTATCATGTAAGATACTGTGGGGGTGCCGGTTGGGAGTGCAATGGCAGGGTAATTAAGCCATTCTCTACAGTTTACATTGTTCTGAACTTTGATGGCGAAGGCTTTCCATGATCTTCTTCTTTGTACTGGCCCATAACAAGGGTTATACTTCAAATGCATGGGAGCGTGATCCCATGTTCTCAGCATGTCCGGGTATGTTTCCAGTAATCTTTGCCTCCATATGGGCTGGAATATGGCCCCTTTTTTGGCTGCCTCTGGGATGTCCTCGGGTTCGAATTGTGTTGCGAAGGAGGGGTACTTGTTGGTTATGCGTTTGATCTCAGCATTGTAGTCTGCCAACAATACAAAATAAGGTTTGTATTGTAACTCTGAGCTAGTTATCAGCCGCCTAGGAGCCAAGTTCGAGAAATATTCAGATTTGAGTATGGTCTCCTCTATGGCTTTCATGGCTAGCATCTGAGTTGCAACACGCTCTTCGTGACTGTGACCCATCTCCTCTACCTGCTTCATCCATGCTGACGGGGGTTCCTCATATGTATCCTGACCTTCCTCTGTAATTCTGCCTCCTGGAAGGGGTTGAGGCTCATAATTGTCTTCAAATGCCTCCTCCACTGGAATGACTACTGTGTCTTCTTCTATGCTTTGATCAGGTGGAGAGGGAGGTCGTTCATACTGTAACAATTTAATTTTTAGTTCTCCCACCTGTTGCCGTAGCTCAAGTACCTCATTGGTTACTGATAATTCTGGCTCTGGTGAGGTTGTAGCGTTGGCCATCTCTTTAGGTTCTTGTTGGTGTGGTGCAGGCACTTGGGCTTTCTGTAGGTCTTTGACTTGGTCAGCAAGCTGATCATGAGCTTCTAAGAGAGTGGCATAGGTTTCTAATATTTGTTGTATATTCTCTGAGGGGATGGCTTGGAATTTAGCCGGGTCAATGGGTGCCCCTGGAGTATTTTCCATGGCTGCTTCGAGGTTGTCTTGATTTTGTTGTTGTAGTCTTTTGTTTTCTTCTTGAGCAGCCGCTAAATGGCGTCGGAGTAGAGCCATGTTTCGTTGTAGTCTAGCATTACGGGCTAGCTGATCTCTAAGTTGTTCCTCCGTTGCCCTATTCTTCTCTGTATGTGTGGACTCGAGCTCCACCTGATATTGTTGGAGGGTGGTCACCTTCTGCTGTAATTCCGTATTAGACAACTCCAAGGCAGTGACACGTGCCTGGAGGTGGGATGACAAAGTACATAGCTCTTTATTGTTTTCTTCTAATAACCTGTATTCCTGTTTAAGTTGGGCAGCAGCTTCGAGCATGGTGTTGAGTGCATGACTAAATGAGGTGGGTGCAGGGGTAAAGGTGGAAGATGCAAGGGGTCGGGAGATGGGAAAGGGAAAAGTGGATGTTGTGCCTAGAGTGCTTGGAAATGGCGACGTGAGTGAAATGACACGTGGTGATGTAGGAATAACAGTGGTGGTGGGTGATCCTGTGGATGGTGAGATGTCCATGGGATCGGACGTGAGAGTGTGTGATTCGTGCACTGTGAATACAGGAATGGTGGGTGGTGTGATAGTGGTGGCAGTGAATGTGGGGGAGTGAGGTTGGGAAAGGGACTTTTTATTATAATTATCCACCTGTTGGAGTATATTTACAAGGTTTGTCCAGAATGAGGGTTGTGTGACTTGGGTTGAGTGTGAGGCAGTTACTAGGGGAGTGGTGGATAGGGTTTGGGTGTGGGTGGATGGAAAAGGCTGGGATAAGGTCTGGCTAGTGGCAAGTGGTTGTCCAAGGGCGGGGAGATAGGAAGGGTGACCTATTATGGTTTGATCGGTGGCCGGATGACCGGTGTGAGGTTCAAAAATTTAGGTGGAAGTGCTGGATGTGGGTAAAGGGAAGGATGTAAAAACGGAGGTGTGTACAATGGTTTCATGATGGGTGGATATTGGTTGTTCAGAAGGGATAGTGGAGAAGGGTTCTGAAGGGTGGATGGAAGGTGGCGGTGGAGATGGTACGTGTGTAATTACCTCTTGTTTGTCAGTGGGACTTGGGCTCGTCATGTGAACATCCTCTGAAATTATAGTGGGCAAGGCGGTAGAGGCTTCCATTTGAATCATTTTCCCACGTCGTGGCCGTGTATCAATCCTTCGTTGATCATAGATAGGGTTTTCCTGATAGACCATTGTCCTCAATGCTTCCCCGATCCCACATGTCTCTGCCAATAGATTCAATGATTCCACAAAATGTGAGTCGACATTCTCGGTTTGAAGCATCTGGTTCACTAGAGCTCTATTCGCCTCTTCTGTCATCTTATGTCTTCTCTGTACCTGCTTGATGGTCTTGTACAGCCGTCTGAGTTGTGCCGTGTAGGCAGGGGCCTCTTCTTCACTGTCTTCTGGTTCATTTCTTTGTGCACCTTCCTAAACTTGTGTATTTGGGTCCTGAGGATGTTGTGCCACTTCTTCCCCATGTACTCTGCTGGTCTCGCCCCGTGGCTGTTCTCTTTGTACTGATGCTCCCGGATCAACATTGTCAGGGGAATCTTCACTATCTGATAGAGGGACCGGCTGCAGGAATCTTTCAAAATCAAATTTTGGATCCTCTGTGAAGGTGGCCATAGATGCAAACTCTGCCTCGGTAGGTAGTGGAGGGGCGGATGGAGCAGGTTGTACCACCTCCCCAGCTTGAACTCCTTGAAGATGGATCGTAAAAGGTGCGACCTCAGCTTCTGGTCTGGGGAAGGCTTCAGTCATGGCCTCTTGAGGGATCATTACCTGGGAGAGCGATCCACGCATTCGTTTTGCAGGCTGGCTCCCTGACTTCCGCCCTTTGAACAGCTCCAGTTGTGCATACTTTAGAGCTCGGGCAACTGGCACATCATATGCAAGACATCTATAGATAATTCTTGTCAGCGCACAACAGCCATGTAAAGTGGGCTTCCTCACTCCCCGCTTGCCTGCTTCATACACTTGGTCTAAGATCCATACCGGCATCTTAATGGGCAAGCTTCCAGTCTCTGCTAGATATAGCCCATACCATATTTTCTTGTGAGGTTGAGTGAAACGGTCCTGAGCGGGGAATGCGAAGTGTTGGAGGCACATCCGCAAAGGTATGGCGATGTTGGGGGTGAGGCCGCACATTTCTTTTAGCTTCTTGATTCTATTGCTTTTCATCGACTCCGGTATCAAGGGGTCGCGGTCAGAAGGTACATGCGTGCCATACATCTGAAGTGCTTCCCTGATTAAAGTCACATTCAATTCGAACTTCCTCATTTCCTCCAGATTTGACAAGGAGGGCACCCAGAATGTGCCTGAATGATCCTTATCCCCTGTCGGCTTCAGCGTGGCAATTAGGTAGTAGCACCTGAGGAAATCTGGTTTAGGCAGAGCTGCACTGAAATAAGTTTGTAATCCTGCTTTTTGCCAGATATCTTGAAGTGGAGCTGCATTTTGCAATGCTTCGAATTCTCGTGAGAAGAACTGGAAGGTCCACCACACTCCTCCACATTCCATCTTGGACTCCCAGATATGATCCGCGTCCCCCAAATCTCCTGGCATCTCATTGAACCAGTGAGAATGCCCCTTTACTCTTTCGGTTAGGCCATTTGGTGGATCTGGAATAGGAATCCTCCGCACATTCACGAACTCCTCAGGTCGAGCTGTTGGTGGGGCCTCCACCGGCATGGCATCCCAATTGATTGGAGCACCAGATCCTGCCTGAGAGCTTGTGCCTGCCGCTGTTGCCATGAGAGTAGGTTGCTTATCTGCTGGAAGACGAAAGGCACATTAGTGTTGCATAGGAAACAAGCTGTAATGGTGTTCCCTTCACAATACTAACATGACAATCCCGGAGGTCAGTGGTTAGTGGTGAAGTGTTTGTGATAGGTGTGAGTGGTGATTAGAGGTCAGAGTCATCCTAGATGCATACTTTGGTTATGCAATGGGCTCAGAATGCTCCTGTGTTAGAGTAGACGGATTTACAGAATTGGGTCAGGGGGTTTAGTACACAGTTTAATTCTCCACACTTTGATAGAGGAGTCGTAGCTCTTAGAGCTAAAGACAGGTGAAGATTTTTGGATGAGAGTGTGATGTATTTGGGACCTTTTGGGTACCCATTTCCAGACATTCCTATGGTTGATGGGAGTGGGGACAGTGAGAGGTGTAGGTATCTTTTCATTTTCTGAGTTGTTGGTCATGAGTGCTTGTGAAAGTTGCTTCATCCTAGTGCCTGAAGGTGAAGTAATTTGGGCTTGTAAGCAGGCCTTGGGCACCCATATTTGTCTAGCATTAGGGGTAGCCTTCATTGACCGCTTAGGGACCCAAATAGAAATGGTATGCCTAGGGGTTATCCTAGGGGGCTTCTTCACTTCGTTCCTTGACGGTGAGGCTCGTTTCTTGTCTTCTTGAGAGTCTGCTATTAGAGTTGTGGGTTTCCCATCCTTGCGTATCCAGATATGCTTCGCGCCACGAGATGCTCCGTGTTGCACAGGTTGGTGCTCCTGCCTCTTGATCAACAGCCTCCTTCGTGTCAAGTGATGTTTGGTCTGCTCGTCTAGGATCTTCTTTGGATCAGTTAGGAACTCCTTATTGGCTCCTGTACCTTCAGTAAGATTGACACTCCTCTGCACCATAGAAGTTTGTACAAGAACAACATTGTTATCTTCATGTGGATTCCTGGAGGGACCAGGAGTGGGTACCTGTTCTATTGGTTTGAGTGTTTGATTTTCTAATTCAATCGTGAGACGGCTTTGGCCTACCCAAGCCTGAAGAAGTCCACTTCTTAGGTTGAGGTTGACTGCATGATCATAGATCCAGTCTTGGCCTAAGACAAGAGGTTCGGTCAGATCCTCGTCTTCACACACTAGCACTTTTGTTGTCATGAGGACCTCTTGTATGTAGAGGGGAAGATCCACCTCTCCCATGCAAGGGGTTTCAACACCTCCTAATCCTATCAGATATGCTTCTAGGGGTTTTACCTCCAATTGCAGCTGTTGGCAATAAGAAAGCCGAACTGCACTTGTGGCTGCTCCTGAATCAATTAATGCTCTCACGCTTGTGCTGCTGTCTCTTTGTCCTATTTCTAGGGTCACAAAAGGTCGTCGGTCCACTATCTTATGGGTACGTTCACCTGCAGTCTCACACATGGCCATGTGATAGCCTGGAGACTCTTGAGTGTCAGTCATAGGCCGATCCCTCCCTTGTATCCTCAACTTCATTCGTCTGATACGCTCTAAGGCCTCTGCCTATGCTTCTTCTCGAATTCGTTTTTCCTCCTCTTTACGTTGCTTAGCAGTATTGAGTCGACTTAGCATTTCCTCCGTGAGGGGTTCCTGATACAGCTTGACTCTGCATCCGCTAATATAGTTTGGGAGAACATCCCCCTCTAAAGTGGCTAGTTGTACTGCCCCACTCGTGGAGATCCTATTGATGATCATAGGTCCGTAGCCTCTCTTTTCTAGCTTCCTTGCATGTTGTTTCAATGTGTAGACTAAAACTAGATCTCCTGCTTTCAAGCCCTTATCCTTCACATGGGCATCAATGTATGCCTTTTGCCGTTTCTTTGCAGCATAGATGCCTGCTGCTGCTCGTAACCTCGTCTCACCTAAACGTTCTAGATCAAAGATCCTAGAGGACAACTCATGTCCATTCCACTCATGCTCTTGTGCTACCCTTAAAGCTGGAATTAGGAAATATAATGGTAGCACCGCATTCTGTCCGAAGACCATCTGAAATGGGGTAGCATTGAGTACCATTTTGTAAGCAACTCGGTATGCCCAAACAGCATGATGAAGTTGTTTGTCCCAATCCGAGCGTTTATTATTTACAAGTTTCGTCAATACGTTACATAGGATCTTATTCGTGCTCTCGGCTTGTCCGTTAGCTTGTGGGTGATAGGGGGCAGACTTCTTATGTATCACCATGAATTCTTGAAGGAGATTTTCAATGACCTCATTCAAGAAGTGCGTACCTCTATCACTAACCAACTCTATTGGTAACCCGTATCTAGTGAACACATTTTCGAATAAGAACTTAGCCGTCGTTTGAGCATCATTCTTTGTCGTGGCTTTTACTTCCACCCACTTTGTAAGGTAATCTGTGGCTACAATAATATATTCTGCATGGGAGTTTCTAGCTGAGGGGTTGATGGGACCTACAAAGTCTATACCCCATTTTGAAAATGCACGTCCTCCCATCATTGGCCTTAAAGGCATTTCATCTTTTCTTATCGGATATTGGGCACATTGGCATGTGTCGCAACTCTTCACATAAGTATGTGCATCCATATGAAGAGTGGGCCACCAAAGTCCTGAGAATAGAATGGTCTTAATTACTCTGTCAGGCCCAAAGTGTCCACCTGCAGCACCGCTGTGTGCAGTTTCTAAGACTTTCAAATAGTCTGATTCATGAACGCACAGTCTTAGGTAACCATCCTTGCCTCTTCGATATAGGTTGTCTCCTACTAAGGCATAGTCTTGAGCCTCTTGCTCCATGCTCCGTTTTCTTGCAAGACTAGCCTGATTGGGTAATGTTCCCGATCTCATGAACTCGACCAATGGAGCACTCCAATCTAGGATTAATGACACGTGATAAAGAGTGGCATGTTCCACTGGGGTTCTCTTCTGGCACATTGGACAATTGTGGATCCACTCTTGTATTTCTTTGTCCATGCTAGGCCAATACACTCCTAAGCGTCTTAGATTCTGCAATGTTCGTTGTTTAGAGTAGTGATTTCCTAGCAATCCTTCATGGGCTTGTTGCAACCAACTAGTATGCTCATCGTCCTCGACACAACAAGCTAATACACCCTTGGTATCTTGCTTGTACATACTTCCGGCCAATATTTGATACTTTAGTGATTTTACAATTTCCTCTTTGCTTGTTTTAACATTTTTATTTGCAGGCCCGAAGGTTAGGACTGGTACCAACTTATTTGCCCATTTAGGAACAACTTCTAAATTGAACAGATAAGCATCGGGCAATTCATCAGACACTCCTTGCGGTGGCTCTTCGGAAGTGATGCGAGAAAGATGGTCTGCCCTAAGATGGGTTCTACCTTTCCTGACAACAACTTCAAAGTCGTATTCCATTAGTAAGAGGAACCATCTTACTAAGCGGCCTGTATTGCAAGGTTTATTGACCAAATATAGTAAAGCTTGATGATCAGTGAAAAACTTGAACTTATTGGCCAATAGATAGTGTCTAAACTTCTTCACAGCATATACCATGCCTAAGCCTTCTCTCTCCGTTGTGGTGTAATTTCGTTCAGCTGCATTTAATTGCCTACTAGCATATGCTATCGGCAAATCTAGGTTTCCTTCACCTGTGGGTTGTGCTAGCACACATCCTATTGCATGATTGGAGGCATCTACATGGACATGGAAGGGTTTGCTCCAATCAGGAGTAGTCAATATTGGTGTTGTGCACAAACGTCTTTTCAGTTCGTTGAAGGAATTCTCGCATTCCTCGTTCCACTCAAAATTTGTTAACAACCCATAAAGAGGTTTAGCTATGATGGCATACATGTGGATAAACCTACGGTAATATCCACAATGGCCCATGAAGGCTTGTACCTCTTTAACATTCCTTGGTCTTGGTAACTCTGCTATCGCTCTTACCTTGTCTTCATCTGTTGAAATTCCATTCTTAGAAACAATGTGACCTAAGATCTTACCTTGTCGTACCATGAACACACACTTCTCTGGGTTCAGACACACTCGATAATCTCTACACTTGTTGAAGATTTGTCTTAGCTCAGGGATGTGGTAACTTCTTTCTTGGGAATGAGTGCATAAATCATCCACATATACCTCTAAGCTCTTTCGCAAGAACACTTTGAAGACATGACACATGAGCCTTTGGAATGTTGCAGGTGCATTGGTGAGCCCAAATGGCATCACACGAAATGCAAAGATTCCCCATTCTGTGGCAAAGGCCGTTTTGTGTTGATCTTCGGGGGCAATGGCTACTTGGTTGTACCCTGAAAATCCATCAAGGAAGCTATAAACTTCCTTGCCTGCCACACGCTCCAATAGATGTTCGGTGATTGGAAGTGGATAACTATCTCTGATCGTAGCGGCATTAACTTTTTTAAGGTTAATGCACACTCGCAATTTCCCATTCTTCTTGGGCACCACTACAATGGGGGACACCCATTCAGTGTGCTCAATCTCATAGATGAATCCAGCTTCAATCAGCCTGTCAATTTCCTCTTTTATTTTGGCTGCATAATTGTCATTATATGTGTAGGGCTTTTGTTTGGTGGGCTTGGCATCAGCGGTCATCGGAATCGTATGAGAGCAAATCTCTGGATCTACTCCTTTCAAGTCTTTATAGTGCCATGCGAACACATCCCTATATTCCCTTAATAGAGCTACAAGCTCGGCTTCTTCTTTTGCACTTAGGTCATCTCCTATGTATGTACATCGTTCTTCGTTCCCTTCAATGGTCACTACAATTTTTTTGGTCTTTTCTTTATTGTCATATGCTTCTCCTATAATGGCCTCTCTCTTAGGCATTCGTACCAAAAATTTTTGGTCTTCCACTTCATATTTCTTGAAATTTTCTGGTACTTCAAACAATGATTCTTCCTCTTCTTGTTTCACTGCTTTTCTTTTCTTTTTCTTTTGACCCCCTTCACTTCCTTCCTTTGAATTTATCGTTTTAATACTTGTGAGGGGTTCTTCTTCTTTTTGGGTTAACACTCCTATATCTTCTAAATAGTGTTCCTCTGAGTCAAAGTAAGTATCCATCACAATGGATTCTAGATCATCGTCATTCTCTTCTTCTTCTATGAACTCACTAGGATCACACTCTTCCAACAAGGGCTGACACATGAACACTGAAATATCATAACCCTCCTCATCACAATGGGGTGTCCATTGTTCTTCATTGACTGCAATGTCCATGGTAGCTAAGATTTCTGCCCAACCATGAGGCTCAAATTCCTCATCTGGAAATATCATCGGTGTATAGGCTGGGTCTTTTATTGGTCTATCTCCTGGGGGAGTTCCTTCTTCTCTCGCTTTTAGGCGCTTTTCCTCTTCCTCTGCGACCTTGCACATCCACAAGTGAGTATCTTCATGCAGCCATGATGGTTCAGGTGAACTTCCAGAATGAACGGAGATAGAATCTTCTTTCGCTTTGTGGCTAGGATTCCACTGTAGGGGTGGTACATCTCTGAAGGTGTAATCCTTCAAATTGACCTTGGTGGTGACCCCTAAGTGTTGTAAGTACAAGGAGTTGGTTCCCCAATCCTGTACTATTTGCAATTGTCGTAGGAAGGGTCTTCCTAGGATCATCTCGTAGACATTATTTTTCTCAAAGTCACATATAGCAAATGTATGTTCAAACTCTACACCACAAGTGGTTAGAGTTGTCCCTTCAAGCAATCCGAGAGGTCTTTCAAAATGACCATCTGCCATTTGAAGTTTCATTCTCGTTGGTCTTAAGGTGGGTTTGCCCCATCGCTTCCACAAGGAGGTGGTCGCAATAGCAACACCAGCACCCGAATCCACAATTGCTTTGGTTGTGTAACCTTGATAGGTGATTGGAAGATAAGTGCTACCTTCTTCACCTTCGCTCATGTCTCCTATCTTGTCGAGAGGTATCTCTGGAACTTTTTGCTTAGAGCCTACTTTTGGTGTATTGGATTCAAGTTCTGGAACCTGATCCTTCACATGATTCCAGAGCTCCGGTTTTGCCTTGAGCAGCTCCTCTACAGTGAGATGACATTGAACCTTAGTGTTCTTCACAACATCAGTGTTTCTTGGAATCACTGAGTCTTCATTTCTCACCAATATTGTGGGAGCTCTAATCTGGAGAGATTCAGATTCCCATGGGCCTGTGAAATGAGGCAACTCTTGTAAAGAATTAGATTCAAAATCTAATCTCTCATCCTCTTGTTGCTCTGTTTAATCTCCATAGATAGACGGAATGTCTTGGGGAAATTGATCATGAAGATCATCAATCTCAGGAATAGGAGGGGAATTACCCTTCTCCTTGGCCCATTTCTCTTCTTGTATTTCCCGCAAGAACTCTTGAGAGTACCGTTGAATTGAAGGAGGTATTCCAGCATCCGTGGAATTAGGAACATAAGCTCCCATTGGTGGTGAGCTTCCTCTTTCAACAACTGGTTGAGCCTGTGGAGGTAAAGAAACTTGTGATTTGTTTACCAACTGCTCTAATCTTTCTAGTAAGCCTTGGAAATGCAAATCCGGCTTGACAGAGTTTGTCTGATTGAACTTTTGACTAGTTTCAAGTATAGCTTGAGCTTGTTCTACCATTTTCATGCACATTTTCATCCGTTCAATCTCTAAATCTGCTCTAGGGTAACTCTTGTCTAGGTTTGCAGCTGTTGGCCCTTCTTGAAGTCGAGCCTGGTAGGCCTTGAACATCATGTCCAAGCCTTCAGGAGTGGGATCCGCTAATACTGATCCTACTCGGGGTGGTGGGTGGGTTACGTGGGGTGTATTAGAGGGTGGAGGAATGGAGGGTGATGGGGATGGTAGCGGTGGGAATGTGTGAGAGTGCGGTTGGGATGTGATCTCTATGATTTTTGCCTTGGTTTCTCTCAAGCTTTCTTCAAGTTCGTTTATCTTTTTTGCCCATTGCCTTTTCATTCTTTCACGACTATCCTTCCAGGCTCTAGTCCTCTTTTTGGTTATGCTCTCTGTTTCACTCACCTCGGGGCTCTTTTCCTGACCAACACCTTGGTTTTGTTGTAGTGCCTGGGCTCTTGTGATCACTTGCACAGGTGCAGTGGAAGTCACACTCCCTGTGGAGTCTACAACTAACCCAACAACATTGATAGGAGTGATTTTAGGCATGTTATTAGGGTTCTTTGGGCAATCCCGTAGGAGATGTTCTTTCCCGCAGTCTTGACAGAAACCCTGAATGGTTACTGGTTGAGGTTGTGTAGGGATAGGCAGTGGACAATCACGTATAAGGTGATCTCCCTGACATCTGAAGCATGGTCCTCTAGGAAATGGGGTTCTTACCAGCCTAGGTTGAGGTCTAGAGTTGGGGTTTGTGAACATGACATTAGCATACTCGGGTTCCCCACTAATTTCACTTGGGTCCTCATAATAGTATGACTCGTTATGCTCGAGTGACTGCATGTAGTAAGCCTGTGGGCTATCAATATGTGTGGAGTCAAAACTATGGTCACTTGGATCACTGTCTGATAGCAATGGGGTGACTGGGACTATGGCTCTATTCGGATTTTCTTCAGCAGATGCATATTTCACTGGGATCACATTGGTTGGAGCAGGGGGTTGCTGTACTAGGACTGGTTGAGGTCTCTGCTGCCCTTGATAAGGTGGCTGATAAGTTTGCTGTGGTCTGTTGTATTGTTGTGGTGGGTACTGATTCTGGTATCTACCCTGTTGTGGATATGGCTGAGGGTAATTTTGCCTAACAGTTTGTTTGTTATATGGGCAGTCTTGTGCTGTGTGGTTGGTGTACCTGCGCTCTATGGTGCAGTACTGGCTACTAGGATTCGCCTGGGGTTGGGCCATGATGGGACATACACTTGCCATATGGTCGCCGCCACAATTGTAACACTGCTTAACTGGGGCAAATCTCGGAATTTGTTTGCTAGAGACACCTAGTTTTCGGGCTACCTTCTCTGCAAGTTCCTCAATGGATGTGGATTGACCATATGTGAGGTTACTAGAGCTATCAGAATCCTTATAGATTTTTGATAGTTCTAATTCCTCACCTAGATTGTCCTCAATGTCTATGCACATGCGCACGCACTCTTCTATGGTTCTGGGGTCCTTCAGATACACATATGACCTGAGCTTAGTGCTCAACAATCTGTCTAAGAACAAGGCCACTTGTTTGGCTGGTGTGGGTAACTCCGGCATCGGGCATCTCTCCAGGTACTGTCTAAATCTTCTTCCAGCTAGTCTGACCGTCTCTTGAGGTGTTTGTTTGAAGCTATGAATTAGTGAGGAGGTGTTATGCCTGATTCCACTCTTAGAAAACTCAACAATAAATGCCTCTAAGAGCTTGTCTATGTTTCTGAAATGGCTCTCGTTTAGTGGTTGAAACCACGTAAGGGCAGTGTTCCTAAGGGTTAGACCGAAAGCATTATATTGTGTGAATAGGTCCTCTACCTGTTCAACTTTCAATACTTGCCGAAATTCTGCCACATGGTCATAAGGGTCTCCCGTGCCATCGAAATAATTCTTCATGGACTTCACCAGTTGAGTTGGTCGCAGGGTCCTAGTGTGTTCTCTCGGCCTCGGCAAAGGAAAATCGTCAGTATTCCTTTGATTCCATGGGGTTCTATGTCTCTCAGGTTCCACTCTATTCCTTTTTGTTCCCGTTCTTTCTCTTCCCAGGGAGTTGGCAAAACTTACCTCAGGTTTGTCTCTCCTTCTATCTCTTTGAGCTCCATGAGCTTGGGAGGTCCCAGCTCCTTGGTGACCAAAGGACACATTAGACCTTGGTTGGGGAAAAACAAATTCACCCTTCCATGTGTAGGCATGCCTGCCATGCTCAGTGACCACGAAGATTCTTTCTGATGCATTGTCTAGGTAGGTTACTTGGCCTGGGCTATCAGGGTCTTTAAACTCATAGATTGTGAGGGCACTCACTTCCTGAGGTTGAGCAGATTTGTATCTCCAAAAAGCCTCATCGGTTTCTTGGTTTAAAAGCAGATCTATGCTTTTATTATCCTGTGGAATCCACTCGGGAGTCATGATTCTAGTCAAGACAGATTTACCACGGGGAGTTCTTGGCTCTCTCTCTAAGTTCCCTTGCTCTATATCACCCATCACATTTCCAAACTCATCAGTTCTATCAGGAAGAGTGGTGACTACATATATAGTCCCCTCTTTATCTAGGTATGTTCCATTCTCAAACTTGACTACCGGGTGGTCTAATCCATGGGGTTGATCGGGGTTCTTAATCTGTACCACCGATCTTCTCAGTCCATCTTCGTAGATACGAGCACCTAGACGATTCGTCCTGATATATTCCAATTGAGTCTTGTAAGGTCCCTCTGGCTTTTCTAGATAAGCCAACCCTGAACTACCTACTGGTCTCTCCATGTGATAGGACATCTCAGAATCACTTGTTTCTGATCTGGGAGTGTATGGGTAATCACTCAACTGCTGGGCCCAAGACCTGGCAGTGTGATTGACACTAGCTTCAGAAGATCTGAGGCTTTGTCTGTCTCGGCCTAAGTGTCTGCCTGATCTAAGGTTCATATGCCTGATTTATTTACCCCCTTGGACCCAAGCACACTCTCGTTGCCGGTTAATTTGCACCAATCACTTTGTTCTTTTGAGTTGAATATTATGTTTATGGTCTTGTCTGAAGTCGCGTCGTCAGGAGTACTTAAGTGAATTTCCGCACTTGATAAGTGATCGATTCCAGTTTACCTTTTGTCCCTTAGAGTTTTCGCACTTAAGACCTACTTAATTCTTGCACTTGGTTGATTGATACTCTTGGACTTGATTCGTGCCTAACGTTGCCCTAATTAATTACCACACCTAAGTCGTACTTAGCCTAGGCTAGGAATTGACAAAGGAGGGTTGAGAGATCTTCCAACCTCAATTAGCTGGTTGACCAGACTGCTACACAAGCCCAGGAAGCCTTCTCCCAAGCTTGGTACTCACCCTTGCTAGCTTGCTTTGGATTGCCTTGAGTGCACACAATGTTCCTGCAAAAGCTCACAAGTCAGTATAGCTCTCTTACCACAAGTAATTGACAGACACACATCAATAATTTTAGTCCCCCTGGAGTAACTCACTGTACCCCCTGAATCTGAGGACCACTTAGTTCCACCTAAAGGTCAACTTAAAAATGCATGTTCTAAAACTCCGCATATGATTCTTACAAAAACCAGTCGAGGTCCACGTAGGATTCTCAACGAGCTTTCCAACGAGACCAAAATCTCATCAATCGGAGTTCGTATGGTCAAGTTATGACCGTTCAGGCACTAAAGGGTCAAAACAGGCTCTTAGGGTTCAGGAGATCCCTCTCTGGTTTCTAGGTCTTTTGCCCACTTCCAAGGTTCTAAAGTTATACCAAGGTGCCTAAAATTAAGCTCAACTACCCTTCAATTCACTCAAAAATAACCCTAACTTTTCATGCGTTACAGGTCGTGAGGTGTCGCGATAGCTCGTGAGGTGTCGCGATAGGTCGAAGTGTCGCGATAGGTGGGAGGTATCGCGATAGGTCGTGAGGTGTCGCGATAGGTCGAAGTGTCGCGATAGGTCGTGAGGTGTCGCGATAGGTCGTGAGGTGTCGCGATAGGTCGAAAGTGTCGCGATAGGTCGTGAGGTGTCGCGATAGGTCGTGAGGTGTCGCGATAGGTCGTGAGGTGTCGCGATACCTCGAGGTGTCGCGATAGCGCGGGATATGGTGAATTTTTCTGTTCTATCTAGTGATCCTGGGAGCTCTAGGCCTGTGCAGTATCGTGGTGCACTCCGAATCGTGATTGGGTGAAATTTTCGGAGTGTCACGATAGCTCGAGCTCAACGCCTCGGGGACTGTGCAGACAAATTCTGTACCTGCTGAGCTTGCTGGAGATGATGATGGAGCTGCCACCTGCAAGAAACATGCAAAAAAACACACAAAGACAAGCACACACACTCGCTCTCTCTCAGACTCGCACACAACAAATGAGGGAATGATAAGGAAGAGGGAATATGTAGTGGAGAAGGAGGTGGAGGTGGAGATGGAGAAGGAGGTGAAGATGGAGATGGAGATGGAGAAAAATCAGAAATTTACCAACTACTTACCATTCCAACGCGTCCTCTCTACGTCTTACCATCACACGCTCGTCCTCAAAGCTCGATCCCCGGCAACGGCGCCAAAATTTGGTGTAGCTCAGTGATGAGTAGCACCTCCTTTAATGTCAATCCGGGAAGACGTGAGGATGGTATGAAGACCACGAGCAAGTGGAAGCACAAGTGCGTGCGTGAGAAGCACACAAGCATGCACACACATACACGCACACGTGCACACACGCACACGCGCACACACGGTAAGAACCAAGAGAGTAAGACAATGGAATCACTTGTATTGCAACAAAGTTCTCATACAAGCTCAAAACTACAAGAAGCTAGCCCAAAAATGAGCTCTCTAGCTCTATTTATAGTTTTTGACTAGCTTTGGCCCTGTCCAGACCTAGTGTCCGGCCTAGTCAAAAATTAGGTTCCAGGGCTTATTTGAGGGCTCAAACGAGATCTAAAAATTATGAAAATTGGCAGGCAACTACTTCTAAGGCTCCTCAAGCTCGAGGACTCCTCGGCTTGTACAAAATGGAGCTACAAAAAGGTGAAAATGGTATTTACAGGGGTTTTTCGTGATGAGAATCACTTTTAACTGGTGTAATGGTTTGAAAAAATAAAGGGTTGCCTTAGTGCTAGATCTGCTTGTATGCTCGTACTTGCTTCTTCTCGTATACAGCCAACACATGTGCTTGGGCATCTCTGCCATCCCAACGAATCTGCTCTACAGTAGGTGCAACAGAAACAGCAGCACGAACAGGAATCTGTGGAATATCATCTTCGACACCATCTTCATCAGCTCCAACACCTGTATTTGCAGTACCTGTCGTTACAGGTGTAACAGGATGTCTTTCAACACCCTGCACAATGTTCCACAATCCTTTTGCAACCAGTACATGTCGCATCATATAAGCCCATGATGGGTAGTTGGTACCATCCAACTTATCCTCAACAGCCAACATGCGGAATACATCACTGCTTTCAGCCATGGCCGGTGACTAAAATACCTTGATGCAGAAAATTGACTGTATCTCAAAAAGTTGAACAGAACAACCCAGACGAGTTCTACTACACCTGTAGCAGACTTTGAGATGCTTAAACTGGCGAATAGAAACTGGTATATACCTTTGGCACAAAAGGACAAAATAGCATGCACAAGCGCTGCGATAGTGCGTTCGGAGGCCGAATCTGAGACTGCAAACGGAGGAGTGTCGACGGCGCCCTAGAAGAAGCGACAACCTGCTCTGATACCAATTGTTGGAGTTAGACCTCTGCGGAAGCACGCAAACAGCACAAGGAAGAAGAAGAAGCTTGGAGCACAACACACAAGACTCAATGTATTACTAGAGAATGTACAAAGATAAGTAGCCCATTAGGGCAATAGGCATATATACAAGCCGAGGGAAAAAAACCTCCTAAAGAGGGAAAAAAGTGCCCCGACGGTCCTAGGATGTTCACACACATCACTACCTAAATATATCAACAAAATACCACTTCCTATGCCTCCTAACACATGTGGAGATTAATTTGGGTGGCCATGATATCTCTACTGGTAGGGAATGATGTCCATGCTAACACTTCACCTTTAGGACTTTGATAAGAAATCGGCTTCCCAAACCTTAGTTCTTGAGTTTATGTTTTTCTCTTTTGTTAGCGTATATATTTTATGCTTACCCACCTAGCACAATAAGCTAATTTGGGTGTTGGTTAGTCTTTTGCCATCATGATCTTTACTGACATAGAGCGGATTGGAAGTTGTAAGGAACCCTATGTTCCATGCTCGCACAAAGCACACTGAGGTGCACTATGAGACGCTCTCTTAGACAGAACAATTTGGCTTATCTTCCCACATATGATAATATTGTAGACCTCTTCACAAAGGCTCTACCTAGGGAGAAGTTTGAATCTTTTTGCAAAGCTTTGGCATTACTTTATTTTGTGGATTGAATTCATTCCACATAGATTGGCACTCCCTTATACATGAGTGCCATCTCCTTGTTCACTGTATCACTCAAGAAGGGAATTTATTGATATTCTTTGGTAGTGATGGGTATGAATACATGTAGGGTTGTTGGGGCATATTTTTTCCTTTTTAGGAGTTTCATATGCCTATAAACATAAAGGATTACTTATCCTATCTTGTACATTCACTTAGTAATATATTTAAAGTGTTGTGCTACAAGCTTCTTCTTCGTCTTCCTCGTGTTGTTTACATGCTTCCATTGTTATCAAGTATGGAATATGTCGAATAAGGAATTACTGGAATGAGATTTATTGAGTTATTAATATGTTTCGGTGTTTCGATATAGTAGCTAAAGGTTTGTTGAGGGTGTGAATGGGCATAGATATTTTGGATGTGTCTGGATACAAATAATAGGACTTATATTTTATATATAGTTTGTAAATAAAGACCCTAGTAGAGGGTTCTTTCTAGAAAAGGATCACTGTAGATTATAATTTATGTTAATAAAAGCAAAGGATATCGATAAAAGAGAGGAACTTTTTACTTTCATGCTTGCTTTTCAAAGCTACCCCCATTATAACCGCTATTTTTGACATGGTGGAAAATGCTATAAATACATGCACTCTATGGACATATCGAAACGAAGTGCATGGGGGGAGATTGCACCCAATCTTATGTATTGTGTCATCTATTCTCATATCTATTTTTTTTGTGTTTTTAGTACCCATATCCTCTATGTGCTTGTGAATTAAGATCCTTGCAACAATGGTACCTTGCACACGTCACTACAGAGGGGTCTAATGTTTTTTGTTTTAGCGTTCGATCTCTATTTCGCTGTTTGTTTTCATTTTCGAATTTCAAGTCAGCTGCTTTTTCAATTGCGGGGCATGTTATCAATTATGGAATGTGTTGAATAAGGAATTATTGGAGTGATATTTATTGAGTTATCAATGTGTTTTGGTGTTTTAATGTAGCAGTCAAAGGTTCATGAGGGTGTGAATGGGCATAGATATTTTGGATGTGTATGGATACAAATAATATGACTTATATTTTATATATAGTTTGTAAATAAATACCCACATAGAGTGTTCTTTCTAGAAAAAGTAGTAAAAATAGTGATTAAGATAAGGATCATTGTAGATCACGATTTATGTTAATAAAAGCAAAGGCTCTCCATAAAGATAGCAACTTTTTACTTTCATGCTTGTTTTTCAACATAGAAACTCTCCCTGACATAATGATAGTGCACCTCAATGTGCTTAGTGCGAGCATGGAACATAGGGTTCGTCGCAACTGCCAATGTGCTCTGACTGCCAGTGAAGATGGTGGTGGCAAAAAATTGACCAGCACCCAAATCAGTCATAAGGCATCTGAGCTACACACACTCAATAGTTTTTGTGAAAGTTGCCCTATACTCAGCCTCACAACTAGAAATGCAGAGAGCCAAAAGTTTGAATTCAAATTCAAACTTTAACTCAACTACTATAAAAATGATCATGGAAAAGTCACGGGAAAGACTCATCATTCCCGAGCTCATCTTTGTCAATTCTGAGTGTGTGTGAGGCCTACACTCTAGCCCACACCTATATACACAATTAGGCAATGATCTTCATGCCAATGGCATTGTATACAAGTGTTCACTAATACATATATCTACATTGTTCATTTCTGAGTTCTCTGTCATAGTACTTGAAAGTCTGTCAACTTGTGGAGAGCATATCTCACTCATTTCTCAACCAAATTCAAAAATCTAAAGCTTCTTGGAATCAGCTCAAAGTTTATCTACATGCTATCAAAATTTGAAGAGATTCTATTTAGCCATTTCAGAGAAAAGCTTGTCGAGGTGATCACTGGTCAATGTCTGCAACAGTCCTAAAAAATCGGGGGTAAAGGTTTACTTGCTAAATTGATTTCTCTGAGCATAGTTAATCTTTTTATATCATTTCACTTGGAATAGTTAGCTTGCTAAGCTAATTAGATACCCCTAAAAGGAGTTTTTCCAATTCCTACTGTGCTAGTCATACTGAGCAAAAGATCCAGTAGGTGTCAAGTCAAAAATAGAAGGTTTTCTTGGAAGCTTGAAGTTCAAAGTTATCTGTTTTGGTTCAATCTTTACATACATCATTTCCAAAGTACATAGGCCATATTATGGTGTCATTGGAAAGCTAAGGAGGTCCACTTATCAACTTTAAAGCTTCAAGGGCTGGTAGAAAGCAGGATTTGGCAGTACCTACTCATTCTCTTGGAGTGTCCATCCATCTTCCCAACAAGTTGTTGGTGGATGTAATAGTATTCCCTCTAGGGGCAGGCTCAAGGGAAGAGAAGAAACTGTGTTGTGAGGTAATATATTTGGTCACCCCACTGTCAAAGTACCAAAAATCTGAGTCTACTACAGACATGCACTGCTCATGAGAAGATGGTCAAGATTACAAACAATAGTAAACGCCCATTCTTCTTCCTGCACAAGATTAGCAGACTCTGTTTTTGGTGTAGAGGCCTCTACAGCAACCATTCCAACCTCTTTCTTCTTTGCCTCTTTAGCAGCCAATTTTGGATAGTTTTTTATGATATGATCATTTCCTTTACAGTACTTGCAAAAAATATTTTTGCTTTTCTGATTTCTTTTCATCTTTGTCTTCCCTCTTCGATTGTGCAGAATTAGCGAATTTCTACTTACTAGTTGAAGAGCTCCATTTTCCTTTGCCCTTCTAACTAGCCAGGAAAGTTTGATCTACAACATGCATAATGGACCTGTTCTACCTGGATTGATCTTCCTGCAACAGAGCAGAGACTAGCTCCTCAAATGACAAGGCATTTGGATTGCCTTTCATCATCAACCGAAGAGTAGAAGCAAAACTCTAATATGAATCAGGAAGACCATTTAGAACAGTCTGCACAAGTGAGCTATCTGGTATAACCTCATAAGTAGAAATCAATTGTTCCTTCAAGTCTTTGATCTTTGTCAGAAAATTGTCCATAGAGTCACCTTCATTCATGTGCTCACTCTCCAACTGTTTTCATAGGTAAGCAACACGAGCCTCATTCCTAGCTTGGTACAATGTGGTAAGTGTATCCCAAGCATCCTTAGCTATTCTGCAAGAGCGTATGTGAGGAAAAATGGCATGTTTGACAGACAAAGCTATCAATGCATTTTCCTAGGCATCTCTGCCATCTCAACGAATTTGCTCTACAGTAGGTGCAACAGAAACCGCAGCATGAACAGGAATATGCAGAATATCATCATCTTTGACACCTTCTGCATCAGCTTCAGTACCTGTAGTTGTAACAGTTGCAGGTGTGATAGGACGTTTTTCAACACCCTGCACAATGTTCCACAATCCTTTTGCAACCAATACATGTCACATCATATAAGCCCATAATGGGTAGTTGGTACCATCCAACTTATCCTCAACAGCCAACATACAAAATACATCACTACTTTCAACCATGGCCATGACTAAAATACCTTGATGCAGAAAATTGATTGTATCTCAAAAAGTTGAACAGAACTGCTAGATGAATTCTGCTAGACCTATAGCAGACTTTGAGATGCTTATACTGGTGAACCAAAAGCGGTATATCCCTTTGGCACAAAAAGATGAAATAGTCTATACAAGCACTGTGATCGTGTGTTTGGAGGCCGAAACGAGCTCAGATTGCGATTTCAACACCACACAACAAAGCTGTTTTGATCTCGAAAACACGCTGAGTATGCTCACCAAAATTTGTGCGATTCTGAGACTACAACCGGAGAGGTGTAGGCGACACCCTAGATGAAGCGGCGACCTGCTCTGATACCAATTGTTGGAGTTAGATGTCTATGGAAGCACGCGAACAGCACAAGGAAGAAGAAGAAGCTTGGAGCACAACACACAATACTGAATGTATTATGAGAGAATGTACAAAGATAAGTAGCCCATTAGGGCAATAGGCGTATATACAAGCCGGGGAAAAAAAACCTCCTAAAGAGGGAAAAAAGTGTTGGAAATTTAGTAGGCCCATTACTAATACCATAGGTCCAAGGTTCCATAGGTCCAACATCAACAACATAAATTCCAGTATTGAAAAAACATGAACATACCACACTTAATCATACAAATGATGAGACAAAGATAGAGAGAGACTAGACAACATGTGTAAAGTGTTATGTAAGCCAGTGCTTACTCACACTATCATATATACAAATGTCAATTTTACAATGTAGGAGCAAAACTCTCAACCACTCTATGTGAACAGAAATAGATGGAAGAGTGTATATACAAAAGTAATAAACATATTCAGATGTATGGACAAAAATTTGAATATATATGAGATGTGTGACTTAATAGGTTGTAGAAGAGTGAATATGAGTGATAGAAAGAGGAAGGATCAGTCTAAAACTGATAATTAGCAAAACCTCATCTCAACTTAGGCTATGGAAGACCCTAATTTAGACACGTGTGTGAAAAGATCACATACTTACAAAAGTAGCAAAGAATGCTAACAAGTTTGCTACCAGAAATCCTCAAAGTCATATGAATATATCTTCTCTAACACCTCATCCAAATATGCATAAAGCATACATGTACTGTGCATAAAGAGAATATGTACCTGAATTCTTAACATAAGATGCAAATCTTATGTTAAACACCATCCAATGTCTTTGAAGTAAACCGAAATCTTCATGTAGAAGACAATCTTCAAATACATCATGTGGATGGCTGATCCACACCACCAAGCTACTGCGGGGTAAATCCTCTCCATAAGCAAGAGTGTGAGCACACTCTTCTTCTCCAAGAAGAACTCCATAGCCTCTCCTCAACATGCTCCAAGATAGCACCATGGCTGCCCCATGTGCTAAGAGCACTTCCTCTATTGAGGTACCAAGCTCCAAAGCTTGTGTTGCAAAAGGTGTAGGATGATTCAACAATGAGCCAATGTTCTTCTTATATAGTAGTTGTGTCTCTTCCAAAAGCATTCCAAAAGCATAACAATAAAGCACGATCTACAAAAAAAACAAAATCACACGCGATCCGTCGCTTATCGCGATCCGTTCGTCGTTGTTTTATTAGAAAAGCATGAAGAAAAAAACTTCTTCGCTCTGTTGCACTGCCACCGAGAATCAAAAGTGCCTCGGCAGTCCTAGAGTGTTCACACACATCACTACCTAAATATATCAACACATCCTTCAAGAAACTTTGATACCAATGAAGGTCTTTGGTGGGCTAAGCAAGAGGAGGAGATGGAGGGAGAGAGAGGACAGAAGAGACGCGCACACATGCATGGGAGCCTCAAAAACCACATAATGATCTTCTTGAGGAAATGCTTTATAACTGGTATATTTATATGAATAAAGGAGTAAGGTTACATGAACTTTACATCCCCAACATTTATTAGAAGAGGTACGTACATAGTTCTTAGGACTCCGACTCAAGGGGGGTTCTTCTCTAAGGAAGTATACCCTGTAACATGCCTGTGTGCAGAGAGACAATTTTCCAATGAAGAAAACAATGATGAGAAAATCACAGAACCTTAATGACCTAGAAAGATTCAAATAGAATGAAAATAGCTTAATGAACATTATAAAGCATGCCAATAACCATTCGGAGAACAATATTGAGCATTTGAAAGCAACAACACAAGTTCTTGAAGCATCACAATGTATTCTGCAACTAAGACACAAACTAGCCAAAGACTACTCAATTACATTAACAAGTTATTTTCCACACATGTAAGTAACCCAAACTCTATATAATCACCACATAGTTGCCACAATGCATAGTGAGCAAGCACTTGTTTGAGGGTTCAAGATACCAAGCTTGGGTGAGAATGAGGTTCAATATAGGAAATAATCCTAAACCATGAATTTTAAAGCATGTGCTTACCCCATTAGTCTACTAGCTTGTTGGGAATTGAACTCACAACCTCGCAATTAGGATTGTGATGGGCTAACCATGCCCCAAAAAGCCATGTTTTTGAGGATTACTTGTTGATCCTCTCTCTAAGGCATGGTTCAACCATCTCCTATTAAGACTATGTGACATTCCTTCCCCATTTCTCCTTAAACCTAGTCATGGAAGGCATAGGTGAGTAAGAGAAAGAATATACACGAGTTGTTCCCACTGAACCCCATGTACCAGGTGTACATGGTCATTTCTCTGCAGTGTTTCCCCATATCCTTCCCCTTAAGAAGACTCATACAAAATCTTCATAAAGGTGGGATATTGTCTCTCAAGGGTACTAAACCACTCCTAGGTAGTTCCACTTAACTAGGTACTCTTTATATAAATAGACTCCTCATCCATGTTTCTCGAGTATGTATTATGCTCTCAGGCTCATGTGGAATAGATTGAACAGAAATAGGCTCTATGGCCTCACTATCTAGAATGAGGTTGTCAGATTCATCTAATTTCTTCTTTAACCTAATAACATGAAATATAGGATGAATCTGACTACTATCTGGAAGTTGGAGCTAGTAAGACATCTGACCTATTCTCTTAAGTATTGGGAATGGACCACAATACCTAGGAGATAATTTAGGACAAGGTCCCATCTTCATGGTTTCAGACCTAGAAGGAACTCTAAGATAGACATGGTCTCCTACCTCAAACTTTATTTCTCTTCTTTGAGGGTTAATATAGGCTCTAGCTCTATCTTGAGCTTTCCTAATACGATCTTTAGCAAGTCTAAGCATATCGTTCATTTCTTCCAAGAAGTCCTTTGTGGCTTGAACTCTCTAATTATGTAAGCCAACTGCATAAGGAGCTCTTTGATGAAACCCATACGTAAGCATAAATGGACTATGCCTAGTGGAAGAAGTATTTGGCACTATTATATGCAAACTCTATTATAGGTAAGTACTCTTCCCAATTATTTTGCCTTTCATTTACATATTCTTGAAGCATATCCTTTAGGATTTTGTTAACCCTCTCTATTTGCCCATCTGATTGTGAATGATTGGCCGTACTCATACTAAGTCTAATATCCAACCTCTTGAAGACTGCTCTCTGGAAATGGCTTGTAAATTTCATATCCCGATCGAAAATAATATCTAAAGGAAGATAATATAATCGGTATAAGTTATCCACCGACAATCTGGCCAACTCAGGTGTCTTCACTATACTACATATTGCAATAAACCTAGCCATTTTGGTTAACCTATCCACAATTAGCCAGACTGAGTCATGCCCTCTCTATGTCTTAGGTAATTCTACTATGAAATCCATAGCTATACTCTCCCATTTCCCATTTGAAATATCCAACGGGTGGAGCAATCCTCTAATCTTTAATCTTTTAGCTTTATTGACATGGCATTTAGTGCACTTAAGCACATATTCTTGGACGTCCTTGTGAAGTTCAGGCGAGTAAAACTACCTCTTAACAAGATCCACCTTCTCATTAATGAAGTAATTCCTCTAAGCCAGTTCTAATTTTTTACTCTCGAAAGCTACTAGTCAACCATCCTGAAGCAGAACAGCTCACATAGCAAAATCACTCGTGTCAGTCTCAACCAAAAATGGTTGATGAGGATCTACTATTTGTAACAATGTTGTAGCTATTTCTACCTTTAATCTTTCCATACTTCATCTTTGTTCATCTTCCCAAGGAAAGGCTTTCCCTTCCCCTTTAAGTTGTTATGTCATTGGAACAAAGATCTTGGCATAATTCTTGATGAATCTATGATAGAATCCGTATAAATCGACAAAGATCTACAGTTCTTCCAGGTTTCTAGGATGTGGTGAGTCCATAGTAGCTCACACCTTCTCATGATCCATCTGAATCCCATGTTTGGAGATGATATGTTGAAGATATCTAACCTCTTTTTTTTTAATTCACACTTTGTCTCTTTAGCAAAAAGGGAATTTTATCTTAAAACTTAGAAAACTAGTTGTAAGTATTCCAAATGTTCCTCATCTACCTTACTGTAGATGAGTATATCATCTAGAAAGTCAACTACAAACTTTCCTAGGTAAGGCCTCAAAACATTGTTCATGAGTGTCATGAACATGGCTGGAGCATTAGTCAAACCAAATGGCATCACGAAAAACTCGTAACATCCATACCTAGTCCTAAAAGTAGTCTTAGGCACATCTGCTGCTTTTATTCTAATCTGATGATACCCCGATCTCAAATCAAGCTTCCTAAAATACTTAGCCTTGTGTAACTGATCAAATAAATCATCCAATATAGGCATTGGAAATGTATCTTTAATAGTTACCTTATTCAATGCTCTATATTCAATACAAAGTCGCATAGAGCCATCTTTTTCTTTATTAGGAACATTGGTGATGCCCATGGAGAATTACTAGGACCAATGAATTCTTTAGCAAAGTAATCTTGTATTTGACTTTCTACTTCCTGATGCTATGCTAAACTAAATCTATAAGGAGGCTTACAAATGGTTTTAGTGTCAGCCACTAAGTCAATGGCATGGTCAATGTCTCCCCAAGTAGGTGGCAATCTGTAAGTCAATAGGAAATACATCTTTATATTCAAACTTGATTTGCTTAAAACATTTAACTACACTTTCATGCAAAAAAGAGTAATAGAAAGTCCTGTCTTTAATTACATTATGATAAAAAATAGGTACATATGAAATGTCATAATCATCAACAAGCTAATGAACATCTAATACAAATAAAGCATAAATGTCATGCACATCATGTGAATCAAATGAAGTGTTTAACGGCATGCATGAAATAAGATGTGTACTAGGTACATCTCTTTCACCATGAATACAAAAATTACTTCCTTCTTTAACAAATTAAATAGTATTATTTTGGTATTTGCATTTAAGTGTATCCCCTAAAACCCATTACCATTCTTTACCCAACACTGAGTCTCTTCTTTCCATATTCATGATTTGGAAATCCAAGTGATCAACATATCTTTGCATCTTGATTTCCAAATTGGATATCATAGAATCACATACTCTTTTATCATTCCATTGCATTATAGATACAATGTATTTATGTGCACTAGGCTATTGCATAATTTTAGGCTTTTTGATGAGAGCATAATTTATGAAGTTATGAGTTGCAAAATCATCAATCATGATCCACACTATAGTCCCATTTACATGACCATGAAGTTTAATCAAATCATGGGGCCCAAACTATTGTGACCACATAGATTGAGTTAAACAACATGTGTACTTGACATCTTCATGCATAACTTCCACTTCTTTGCAGCTAGATTTACCATAAATAGGAAGTGTCTGCATGAGGTGGATTGCTTTTTGGCCTTTTTCTAAGACCGTACTAGTCCATGGTCTTTTTTTTTTTATCTTCCCCCTTTCGTATAGGGCAATTCCATTGAGAGTGATTAGGAGATAAACACCTAAAACATAAGTTATCCGTCTTGGCCTTTTCAAATTGATATGTGGTAAGTCTAGGCCCTCTAGGATTCTTTACTATGAATTTGTTTCTACCTGATACTGCCCATTTCTTGAACTTAGTCATTTGCATGGATCTCAATTTTTTATCTATGTCCATGGCAATACGACTATTATCCTCATACAATTGAGCATACTTGATAGTGTCTTCTAAAGTTTTAAGAGCATTACATCATACATCAAGTTTAATGGCTTTGTCAAGCCCTCTTACAAACCCTCGTACCTTTTGAAAATCATCTAGGCCCTTTAGTTTAAGCACAATCTCTCTATAATGGGAAAGATAAATTGCTAAAGGTCTACCTCATCTAGGCCCTTTAGTTTAAGCACAATCTCTCTATAATGGGAAAGATAAATTGCTAAAGGTCTACCTCTCTGCATCACTCTATCCCACTCATTCCAACTATGCTCTTCTTCATTCTTAGCTAAAAACTCTTAAAGAAAAAGAGCTTCAAACTGATACCAATCTAGGGGAATAGCTTTTGCTTCTTTCATACTCAGCCACCACTTGTATGCACATGGTCCAAGTGAAAGATTTGCTTCCAGCACTTGATACTCAAGTGGGGTTCCCTTTAGTTGATGCAAGTCAGTCCAATTTTGGAGAAAAGTGTACACTATATCCTTGTTTCGGTCTCTATCATGCCCCATGAAAGTAGGTGGATTCAAGTCTTCAAGCAAAGGTGTATCCCTAAGATGCTTATTCATAGAAGTGATAAGAGGTATAAT
The DNA here is from genome assembly GCA_020310875.1 of Ceratopteris richardii. Lineage (NCBI taxonomy): Eukaryota > Viridiplantae > Streptophyta > Polypodiopsida > Polypodiales > Pteridaceae > Ceratopteris > Ceratopteris richardii. The sequence goes on from CM035426.1 coordinate 123,377,797, forward strand.
GGGCATTGGTAAAAGTTCTTCTTCTCTCTAACCATGATAGATGTATTCGTGATATACTTCACGTTGAAGCTCTTGTTTGGAAAGGAAAGAAGCAAGAGTAGTCTCTAGAGTAACATATTGGGTTTTTAACTGTTCGAAGGTCAATGTCATGCTCTCTAAGATAGATTATAGCTTATTGGTTCTATCAAGTAAGGCGTGATGCTGAGCATGAGTGAGAAAATCATCATATATATCAACTTCCTCCTCAACATCGTGCATATCTACCTCTACTTCTAAAATGGATTTTGAGTTTTCTTTTCTATAACTTCCATGGTTTGAACAATACTGATCCAATATGAAATTGAAAGAAGCAAACCAAGTGTTGAAAGTGAAAGAAAAGACTCAAATACACTTCCATATAGTTCTTTAAAACTTTGGAAGCAACCTTGGAAGGATCGTCAAAGCTTTTGGTTGTTGTTAGTGATCCTTGCCAGGCCTGGAAGTAAATTCAAAATGTCTATTTGGCAATTTCGACACTTAGGGAAGCAACAAAAACATAAAAAAGTCTTCAATTTTGCCAAAAGATACCAAATTCGAGCAAATTTGGTTTCTCACCAGTCCTGTCAGAGAATAAAAGATATCCAACACCTAAAAAACTTGAAATAAAAAAGCATTTACAAGTGGAAAAATAGAATTCGGACTTTTGTAGTGTCCAAACAAGCCTCCAGAAGGTATTCCTAATTTCTGCTGAGAATTTTCTAAGACTTTTTGACTTACAAAGTAGTATCCAAAAGTGATAATCTTGGTATCCTTAGAAAGCTTAGAAAGTAGACTTCAAGCTCCAATACGCATCACGATAGTCTAATATTTGAGCGAGAAATAGCACCTCTTTGAAGTAGAGAGTGTAGGGATAGGCTAGAGAGGAAACAAGAAAATGAATTTTTTCCATAGAGGTGACTTTAAGGCCTTGAAAAGCAAGAGTTTTGATACCAAAAACTTGGAAAAATAGTAGATTCACAGAGTACATGCACTAACTACAAAATATGGACATATATTGGTCTTGAAGATTGGTCATATATATCTTCTTTAATTGCTTGCTCAAAATTTGGAAAAAAGAAATTTCTTTACCTCCCTTAATTGCAAAGGGGAGAGGAGATTCTACTTCCTCCAAATCTCAAAACAGATGCACATGCATTTTTTAAATCCCATATGTCATGTTCCAGGCTTCGGATGGTCCCTTCATGTAAGGAGAGAGCTTCCTCTTTAATCCATCCAAGAGGGGGGATGGAGGGAAGAGGAGCCTCATTCTCTTGAGGGGCTCTCGCGTGGTGTCAGCTTTGCTATGTGGGGTCATCTCTTGAGTGGCATGGTGTGTTGTCATTGTCATTTGGTGTCTGCTCTGCATACATGGTCAGTGCTCTAGCTCAGATACCAATGTTGGGAAGTGAACTCACAACCTCCCGATTATGAGTGTGATGGGTGTCATGAGGAAGGAGATAAGGAAGAGAGCTCACACACACTCTCACTCTCAAGGAGAAGCACACACATAGATTGAGGCAAGGAAGAATGATCTTCTTCTTCTAGTACATAAAAAGGAATGTACAAGAATGACCTAAAAACAAGAATACAAGTGCAATATATAAAGATCAGTACATAAGGAAAAAGCTAATGTACGCGAATGAGTGAGCTAGCAAGGAACAAATGTGCCATTAGTCTCGGTAGATAAATATAATAAAGCTCAATGAAGTATCCCTGACATATACCGGTGTGACCACTATACATGTCAGAGAAACGAAAATTGGTACGTGTCATCGTGGATCATCACATGTTGAGCTTGATATCTCAACACCTCCCCTCAAGCTCAATGCCATATCCTGTAATCCAAGCATCTCCCGAAACTTCTTCAACTTCTCAGATCCAAGTGCTTTGGTGAAAATATTAGCAACCTGCTCATCTATTCTCACATAAACAAGATCAATATCACCTAGTAATACCTTCTCTCGGATGAAGTGATAATGTACCTTGATATGCTTTGTTCTAGCATGGAAAACAGGGTTCCGTGCTAACTGTATACTGCTAAGATTATCACAATAAATGGTGATAGGCTTTTGCACTTCCACACCTAAATCTATCTGCAAGTAGCATCTCCAGCCATGATGCCTCACATGCTACCATTGCAGCACCTCTATACTCAGCCTCTGTACTCGACAAAGCAACAGTGGGTTGCTTCTTGTTGCTCCATGTAACAGCTGCACTCCCAAGTGAGAATAGAAAACCACTAGTACATCTTCTATCTGGAATGCTACCAGCCCAATCGGCATCAGTGTATCCATAAACCTACAAATTTACACCAACCGCATAAAACAATGCATAATCCAAAGTAGCACTCACATAACATAGAGTGTGCCTCAGAGCATCCAAATGTAGCTTCCTGGGAACCTGCATAAACTAACTTCAAGTCCAACAGCATAACTTAGATCAGGCCTTGTAATTGTGAGATATATAAGACTTCCCACAATTTTCCTATACATAGTAGCATTTTCCAATGCTTCACCTGATGTAGTGTCCAACTTCAAATTCTGATCTAATGGCATAGAAATTGGCTTTCAATCAACCATACCATACTTTTGCAGCATATTCAAGGCATATTGCCTTTGCGACATCCATACACCTGTTTCTGTATGTATAAACTCGATGCCCAAGAAATAGTGCGGCACACCAAGATCTTTCATGTCAAATTCCTGCATAAGAAGTTTCTTTACCTCTTTGATGCTTCCTTCATTATCACCACCTACAATCAAGTCATCAACATAAATAGCCACAATAGTGATGCCATCATCAGCCTTCCTTGCATATAGTGAGTGATCTGCATCACACATAGAAAACTCAATGCTGGTTAAGTAATCAGCAATTGCATGCCATGCATGAGGGGCTTGCTTTAGCCCATACAAAGCCTTTTGCAACCTACAAACATATTCTCTATGCTTTGAATCTTCATATCCTTGTGGCTGGTCCATATATATTTCTTCCTGTAACTCACCATGTAGGAAAGCATTCTTCACATCTATCTGATGCAAAGTCCATCCTTTTGTTGTAGCTAATGCAACAAGTGTTCTTATAGTAGACATTTTAGCTACAGGGCTGAATGTTTCCTCATAATCAGTGCCATATGTCTGTGCATATCCTTTAGCTACCAATCGTGCTTTAGACCTGCTTATGCTACCATCAGCATTATGCTTTACCTTATAAACCTATTTGCCGCCTATGGGTTTCTTTCCTTTGCAGCAATGGAACGAGCTTCCATGTATCATTTCCATAAATTGTAGCCATCTCCTCATCCATATCTTTTCCCAATCTGCAATTCCAATTGCATCTTCAAAGCAAGAAGGTTCAACATCTTGTATCACCTTTGTCATGTAGGCACAATGACGAGCCATATAACTTCATACGTCAATCGTTGCACTAAATTCCGCATCCTCCCAAATCTTCTTAGTCCTGGGTCACTTCTCCTTGTATCATCTGCATGTGCCCTTCTTACTCCTGGAGTCTTTACAGAGGGCAATCCAAGATTCTCATCAAGACTCTTTTCTAAACCGCTTGAATCTCCATCAACGTCTTCAAAACCTGCACATGTTTTACTACCAGTAGAAAGCTTTTCTTTGTATTTGATGAATTTGATGGATTGAAATTTCCACGCAATCTTCGACTCCATGGATTTGAGTTCCATGGTCAACTCAAAACTTGAGATTCTGCACTTGATTTTTCAGCATTTTCTTTGTCATTTGGTTCAAGATTCAATCCTTCTTTGGCATCTGCATACAAGCTTGACATTTCATCAAATACCACATCTTTGATCACCTTTACTTGTCGTGTGAGTGGATTATAACATTTATATCTCTTTTGCTCAAGGGAGAATCCAATGAAGACACACTTTTCTGCTTTTGGATCAAGCTTCATCCTCAATTCATCTGGGACATGTACATATGCAATACAACCAAAAACTTTCAGATGTGATAAGCTTGGCTTTTTACCTATAAACTTCTCTTCAGGTGTAACTTGATGTACAACAGCAGTCGGAGTTCTGTTCATGATGTATATAGCAGTATGCACAGCTTTTGCCCAATAACAATGAAGCATATTCTTCTCAGCCATCAAGGCTCTTGTTATTTCTGCAATATGTCTATTTCTGCATTCAACAATGCCATTCTGTTGTGGTGTGTACTTGCATGAAAACTGATGCCGAATTCCATGATTTTTTAGAAAACTACTGAGCTCATTTGACATGTATTCACCTCCTCCATCAAATCTTAATGTCTGAATGTACTTCCTTGTCTACTTTTCCACCATAACTTTAAAATTCTAGAAGTGAGTGAACACCTCGCTCTTCTCTTAATTGACAGCTATAAGGCTAGGCTTGTTGCAAAGGGTTATGTGCAGGAAAGAGGCATTGATTTTGATGAAACTTTTGCACCTACTTGCCGAATGTCTATTATTCGTAGCATCTGTGCACTTGCAGCTCATCATGATTGGAATGTACATCAGTTGGACATTAAAATAGCATTTCTGAATGGTGACTTGCATGAAGAAGTGTATGTTTTTCAGCCCCGTGGCTTTGTGTAGAAAGGGCATGAAAACCAGGTGTGCATATTTAAGAAGGCATTATATGGTTTAAAGCAAGCACCACGTGCTTGGTAGGAAAAGATACATGCCTATCTGATTGCACATGGTTTTGAGAACAGTCCAACTGAAAGCACCTTATATGTTAAGTGTGCTAATGATGTGCTTCTAATCATTGTGGCATATGTTGATGATATGCTGCTCACTGTTCCTCATGAGAAGCATATTGTTGAATTCAAGGTTGATTTACATGCCCCATTTGAGATGTCTAATTTGGGGCTTTTGCATCATTATTTGGGCATTCAATTTATGCATGTTAATGGTGGAATGGCTTTGTGTCAAACAAAATATGTTGACACAATATTGCAGCGTTTTGGCCTTGAAGACTATAAACCTATTACCACTCCTATGGAGACATGTTTACGATTGAGATTTCATGATGGTGGAGATGCGTTTGATGCTATTCTCTATCAACAGGCTATTGGATGCTTGATTTACTTATGCATTACTCGGGCATATATTCAATTTGTTGTCTCATAGATGAGCAGGTTTATGCATTGCCTAGGTGTCAAGCATTGGCAGGCGGTTAAGCGCATCTTTCGCTACTTGAGTGGTACTCGACTACTTGGGTTGTTTTATCCCAAGGGGCGATCACTACCACCAAATTTTCATGCTTTTTCTGACTCTGACTGGGTTGGTTGCTATGACACTCGTGTGTCCACTAGTGGTTTTTGCTTCATGCTTGGTAGCTCATGCATATCTTGGTTGAGCAAGAAGCAGCCTACTGTGGCCATTTCCAGTTGTGAGGCTGAGTATAGGGCATCTTTCATAGCGACTGTTGAGTTTGTGTGGCTCAGACGCCTTATGGCTGATTTGGATGTTGGTCAATCTTCTGCCACCACCATCTTCAGTGACAGTCAGAGTGCAGTGGCAGTTGAGAGGAACCCTGTGTTCCATGCTCGCACTAAGCACATTGAGGTGCATTATCATTATGTCAGGGAGAGGTTCTCTGCGGGGAGATCAACTTGGCATATGTGCCCATGCAAGAGAACATTGTAGACCTTTTTACGAAGGCTGTGCCTAGGGAGAAGTTTGAAGCTTTCAGCAAAGCTTTAGGCTTAGTTCCTTTTGTGGATTGATTCCAAATAGCTTGGCATTTCCTTATACATGAGTGCTAGCTCCTTGTTCATTGCATCACTCCAAGGGGGGATTTGTTGATATATTTAGGTAGTGATGTCTGTGAACACACTAGGACCATCGGGGCACTTTTTCCCTCTTTAGGAGGTTTTTTTCCCTTGTCTTGTATATACGCCTATGGCCCTAACATGCTACATATCTTTGTACATTCTAGTGGTAATACATTCAGTATTGTGTGTGGAGCTCCAAGCTTCTTCTTCTTCCTTGTGTTGTTCGTGTGCTTCCGCAGACATCTAACTCCAACAATAATACCATAGATTTTCTTAGCTCCCCTTCCTTCTCTCAATGCGAAGACCTTGTTGTCTCTTATCATTATCTTGTTGTTCTAGCATTTAAGCCACAAGGGAGGCAAAGGAAAGCTCCCTCATTTTCATATGGATTCTTAGATCATCTCCGTACCGTCAATCCAACAAATGATCACTTTGACATGGATTGAGACTTTTGACACTATGAATCGCCAACTAAGTGTCGAAAGATGGCAGTCAAACAGTCCCAATTTCTACTTACCAAGGCTCAAAGGGATATTCAACATATTCGTTGCACAAGAGGAGAAAATTTGTATGGAAGACTTTGTTGTCTTGAAGCGGAAGTGAATAAAGTTAAGGTTCACCCATAGGTTGGACTTTTGAAAATCAGAAACAAACTCAGATATGAAGAAAAGATCCAAAGAAAGTATCTACAAATATACTTTAAAGAATGGTGGACAGGGAAAGTTGATAAGCCTACAAAAGAAATGTGTAAACTCTTAAAGAAAGAACAGATCAAGGAAGAAATTCCGTACATGATTGACAACAAGGGAGTGGAGTGCATTTCAGCTGATGAGAATATGGAACTTATTGCTAGCCACTTCACCCAACTTTGGGAACATCCACTCCAATGTCCTGTCAAAGATGCAACAACATGGCTGCCATCTCTAACATTAGGACCAAGAAAATTCTGCTTAATTTGCATTACCTTCTTGATTCCCCTATCTTATATGCCAAGATTGGGGAGGTTATTAAATCTCTCCCCAATGGGAAAAGCTCGGGTCTAGATGGTCTCATTAACAAGTTCTCAAGACATTTGAAAATGTGTTGGTGAAACCGTTGTGTATGGTATGGTAGGAAGCCATGCAATTTGGTGCTTTACCTAACTATCTCAATGAAGATGTGATAAACCTGATTCACAAAAAAGATAGAAAAAACAAGATGAAAACTAGAGGCCGATCATGATGCTGCAAACTGGCTATAAGATCTTCACGAAGGTCATGTCTAATAAGATTGCATGCCATCTTTGATATTGGATCAATGAGGATAAAAAAGGTTTTATTAAGGGTCGATCCATCTTGGAGGCAATTATTGACATGCGAGAAGGCCTCAAATTTGCTAAGGAGTCATCTCAACACATTGTTTTCATCAAGATTTATTTTGACAAGGCCTACGATCGCTTGGAGTAGGACTTCATTCTACAGTCCTTGAAGGATATGGGATGCCATCCCAGATTCATCGAGATGATCTCAATGCTGTTGGGAAACACCTCAACGTGTATTAACATAAACAAACAACTCTTGTGTGCGATCAAATTATATAGATCTATTACACAGGGCTGCCCCCGACTCCTCTTCTATTTGCTATGGCCACTAATGACCTTAGCTGCCTGGTTAACCATCAAGATCAACTTGGGAAGATCCATGGGTTGTTTCTTCCCCACAATTGGAAATCGATGTTATTGAGATTCTTTGCAAATGACACAAATGGTTTTTGTTCGAAATGATGACGATAACATTGCGACCTTTTGGTGATGCCTTAACACCTTCTCCATTGCCTTCGACTCTAGAATAGACCACTGTAAGACCACGTTCAAGGCCATCGTGGGGCCCATCTCGCAATTCTTGATCAATCAAGGTTTTTCAATGCTCTCAAGTGAACAAATCTTCAAATTTTTGGGAATACTGATGGGTTTTGATGTATCTCTAGGGTAGAGATGGAATTGGATACTTCCCAAACTTAAACATAAATTTGCCTACTGGAAAGGGATGCAACTCAACCTGACAGGGCATGCTATGGTGATTAACACCTTTTTGCTTTCATCATTTATTTAGCATCTGGCATTTTGGAAGCTGAAAGACAAAGAGCTATCAAAATTGGAAAGTTCCTGCAAAAGCTTCCTTTAGACAGGGGATCCCAACAGAAGAGATATATGCCTAAGGTTAAATGGGATTTGTGTACTACCCAAACAACAGCAGTTGCTTGGGCATTTTGGACATTATGGGGATGGCTCATAAAAAGGCCACCAAATGGGTGATCAAGGCATGTTGCAACTTGGAAGCATCATGGGCTAAGTTGACTCTCAAAAACAAATCTGCACTTACATTGATGTGCCTCCTTGATGGAAGGATCTTCACCTTCTCAGTTGATCTTTTCTCTTATTCTGGTGACTCCCAAAGGGTCACACGTGGTTTGCTTGTTGTGGAAGAGTTGGAACAGAATGAAATTGTACATCAAGCTGAATAAGGATTGGAATTGGGCAACAGGGATCAGAAAAATGACTTTGTCTAATTTCCCATACGGTGAATCAAAGAAATTGACTCGATTGACCACCAAAGGGGAAAACAACTATGGAACAAAAGATTTAGTGTTTGGAAACATATATGGAATCACGAAAGAAAATGCTCAATCAAGTTTGAAGATATTGAGCTAACAACTAGAATTGATCATGAGGAGTGGTGTCTATTAAGGCATAGAATAAACTCTTAGGAGATCTCAAAGTCATGCCTCTTTCCCGATCACAATCTCCCTTGCATCGAAGAACTAAGATGGATCAATAGACATAAACTGGATAAAGGGACGAGCTTTAAGAAACAAATGGACTGGCATAACACTCTCAAAAGGAGGTCGTGTCTCGACTAATCGAGTATCGGATGGTAGTAGAAGTTCATCCCTCATTGAGAACAAAAAGTTGGTTCTAATGTGGGAAATTTTCCACTAGGGAATTTTGACCAATGCTAAAGTTGAAAAAATTTGCAGGCTCCCCTATTGGTGTAAGTGTTGTTATAGGTCTAGAGAAGACATTGGCCACCTTTTCTTCTCTTGCCCCAAGAGCCACACTGTGTGGCAAGATCTTGCGGGGGTTTTGAAGCTAAAAAATCAAGTCAATTGGAAACAAGCGATATTGGGCGAAGCAATTGGTTGCTCCTCTCTATTGTGGAACACCATCAGAGGGGAAGCGCTACGAAAGATATAGAAAGAAAGATGTGTGGCCAATTTTGACAAAGCTATGAAAGAATGGTCGATTGTTAAGTCCCTAGCCCTGCTTGGCAGAAGAATACGTAATTGTGAGGAATCCCCTCCCTTTAGACACCATACGATCTTCATCTTGGAAAATAACAAGCTGAAAGTAAATGGAGGGCCCATACGAGTGATGAAAACATCATTGAACTTCTCTATAACATGATATAAACCCTTGTTGTTCCCCATGCGACTTGCTCTTAAGCTTCACTGCTTCTGTTCCAGTTGCAATCCTTCCCTTGCTTTGTGGGATATGGGGGATCTCATGGGTGCTTTGCCCCTTCACTGTCTGAGTTCTTCTATTAATTAAAGCACGGGGAATAGGCCTCAACTTAACTTCCTTTTGAAAAAAAAGGCCATAGGAGCAGATAATCCTTACTCAAGTTAAAATCAAGGAGTGGCTTGCTCCTATGTGTAGCTCATACACATCCATCCAAGCTCGGAGCTGAGCTTAAGCCATCGATCTTATTTTTGACCTAATTCTCTCTCCTTATGGCTATTCGCATGTTAAGATAGCTAAGCACGTACAGGTTTCGATCTCACGCATCTAGGGAATAAGAAGTCCAACGAGCTTCTTCACTGCCTGCCTGCTGAATTTCTTGCTATGATTCACTTCATCGCTCACTATGCATCCAGGATCTGTCAACAGCAGTGAGGTATCATTACCAGAATTCAAGGTAACTTGTTTTCAGTTCCGCGCGCGTTTCTTAAGTCGCGCGGTGACTCCCACATCTTTGGTAGATCGTTTGTTAGGGAGATTGTACGTGCGCAAGAGCTATTTATCAGGTTTTCATGGACACACTCCGTGCCTTTGCTGTTCCAGTTGGTGGTACTGAATGTAAATCAAGACAAACTTCGGAGATGATCACCACCGAAAACTCGGAGTCTCTCGCTGAGAGTTATCTTTCCGCGGGTGCAAACAGGTCAAAAGTAGAATTGAATATGAAGCAAGGGGATGCTACCTTAGAAGCATCAACACGGGATGCTACCTCAAAGCAGGATTCAGTATCGAATGCCACAGGTACTTCGAATTCTGTAGCAGAGAGCCCAAGGGTTTCAAAAATGGTAAAGTCTGGCCTTAACTTTGTCATACCCAAGAATAAGGTCCTGGGAAACATGGTGCCTTTCAACAAGAGTGGCACCAAATGGGAGGCCCTGGATGCCAAGAAAGAAGAGCCCAAACCACCACCGGCGAGAAAGACCAAATGGGGCCCGGACACCACTCAAGATGCGGTAGTGAAGAAAGGACGTGCACTTGCATTGCAGGTTCCAATCTCAAAGCCCAATTTGTCTTCCTGCATTGCTTTTCACAATTTAGGTTTGTCATGTGATCTTGGTTTTACGAATTGAAGTTCTGAAGTTTTGCCTCATCCCCAACATCTTAGAGAACCTTTTACCTCGGCTTTCACTCATCAAACTTTTGTTTGCAAGTTCTACGAGGAAAAAAATAAATACGTACATCTCAAGTTCCTGCGGAGATGTTGCTGATCTTTCAACCATCCATTAGCTGTGCCTCATAGCTCTAGTGCTCCTGCATTGCATTGGCTTATTATGCGATAGTTCATTCCTGCATCAGCCTTTTGGGAACTCAAAGTTGTAAAGGTTTTTCTTTCCATTGAAATTTGTAGTATGATGTATTCTATACCTAAAAATTTTTGAGAGATCAAATTTATCTACTTTTTCATTTACATGTTTGTTCTTTTGTGTTTGTGCTTGTGCTCTTTTTTCTTGAGTTCGTAAGTTTGGATAACTCTGAACTTATGAAGGTATATTTTTTTCATGGACATAGTTGCATCTAGGCTCAATGTGCCTCTTCATTCATTCATGTGTTTACTAAGTGTATGTTCTTAACAAGCTCAGCTTATCAAGGTCCTTTATTGAAAAAGCAGCATTCAGCTGTTCTAGAGCATTCAGAGTGCTCCTTTGCTTCCCAGTCAAAGGCACATCATCTATATCATGGACTAAAAATCATAGGGGTGCTGTCAGCATCCTTTTTAATCCATCAACAAGGGTTTGCATGGCTTCTTTTAAGCCCATTTTGAGCATGGATGCATCAAACTTCTTGTACCAGTGTCTAGGAGGTTATTCCAGCCCATACAAACTTGCATTCAACTTGATACAAGGTGTTCTTTGCCAAGGATGGCAAAACTTTCAGGCTGCTTCATGTCAAGCTTCACATCAGGATCACCATGTGGCGTGCAAGAAAGTTGGCTTTACATCCATCTAATAAAGCTTTAAATATAAGGCAACAATGAGAGCAAACAATGAATGAGAGAGAGAGAGAAAACTTATTGGGAAGTCAGTTTTCTTATTTGAGCATATATTGTTGCAACCAGCCTTGCCTTATCCTTGGGTTTGCCATCAACTCTCTTGACTTTATATGTCAAATTGTTAAGAAAGACTTTCTTACCTTTGAGCAATTGAACCAAATCACAAGTATTATTGGCATACAAAGCCTATGTCTTGTCTTGCATAGCAAGCTCTCACACATTTTTCTGCTCGCATGATTGAGCCTTTCTAATTGTAAGAGTCTCACCTCATTGGTTGGCTCCAAGGAGG
>CM035426.1:123394414-123396914 GCA_020310875.1 Ceratopteris richardii
TTGAAAGCTGAAATTTTATGCAAGCAGCAAATGATAAAGCTACTTACTTGTTTGAGAGTCTCCATGTTAGGGATATTTTGCAGCATCTTAAGATTTGTACGACAATATATTAACTTTTCCATTTGATGAGGACTAAGTCTATTCCTCACCTTTGTGTGGATGAGAGAGAAAGCACTCCAATTTCTCTCACATGCACCGGATGAGCAATCTTGAGATAACACTTTAAGAGCATATGTGAATAATGTAGTGAATGCAAAACCAAAATTTTGCCACCAAAAGAGTGGTTTTACCATTGATTCTCTATCCCAACATGTAGGAAAAAGAAAGGCAGGATTTCCCCTCTCATCCATATAACAATTAATTTGCTCCAACATGTCATTATGTAGATGTGTGGGAACTACACGTGACATATATTGAAGACGATCCGATAATAACTCCACATCATCATATAATCGGGTGCTTTTGAATGCCGGATGCAATAAACCTGCAAACCCATGGATAGGCCGATGCATCCATGTCCATCTTCTCATTGTTGCCTAAAAAAAAAGAAAGAGGGTTAAATATTAAAATTTAATAATAAGAATGAATTATGAGATGAAAATTATAATACACATGCCACATGTGAGATATATATCTCATTGCATCATGCATGCATGATGCATGATGATTACATGATACATCATGTATGCATGATTGCAATTTGCAATTTCAATCATCACATGCAAAATTCAAATTGCAATTTGCACATAAATACCAAATACAAATGTTAAATACATTTATGATATGTATAATGATTAATCATTAATGTGAATCGTGGTATAATTGATAAAGCATAATTTATCAAAATATCTTACCTCAAGTACTTCATCTCTTTGCTCCTCGGTGACAAGAGTGCATTCCTTTATCTCTTGCATAGCTCTTCTCATGATATGGATGAGAAGACCGAGAGTAGCACCTTCACAATCCGTCATGCGTAGAGCTTTGTAGATAGGTGTGATGACACCTAAAATAGCTTTCACACCATCCCAAAAGCTCTCATCCAAACATAACCTTTGCATGCTTTTTGACTCCTCCGATGTGCTCTCATCCCACTCCATCCAAAAGGTAGATACCACCGTTTGTCGTAGAGGCACTTTCACTTCAAGCAACCTTGAAAGGACAATCCACATGTATGCAAAGCGTGTGGTGGCGGGCTTCTTTATTTCAAGCTTGCTATGCTCTCTAAACATAGCCAACACTTTCACTTTTTGTGTGAAAAATGTAACTATGTTCGAGGCTTGTAGTGTGCAAGCTTTCACCCATGTTAGCTTTCCAATATCCTCCATGAGCAAATCAAGACAATGGGTTGCACATGGAGTCCACACAATATGTGGATACTCACCCTCCAAAAGTTGCCCCATATGCCTACAATTGCTTTGCATTATCGGTGACAACTTGCACTACATTTGATGAACCCACCTATGCATAAAATCCATAAATTAGTGTCAAAATATCAAAATGAAATTAAAATAAAATAAAAATTTAAAACTTACTTCTTCAATGGCCTTCTTGATATGCCGATAGATGAACACTCCGGTTGTCTTCTTTCCCTTCTTTCCAACCTCAACGGCACGTAGGAAAAAAGTACCAATAGGGCATGACACAAGAATATTAATTATGCCTCTATTTTTTCTCTCTCTCCATCCATCTGAGAGGATAGTGCATCCATACCTAAACCATTTCTCACGCATAGGGGCAAGTGAGAGATCTATTCTTTTCTTCTCCTCATCAATCTTGGTTGTCCTCATATCGGAGTAGCTAGGTCCACTCCATCCTTGAGATGGACCCACTTCACTAATTGCTTTCACCATAGTCTTCCATTGGTTTGAATTAAGAAGATTAAATGAGAGATTTTCCATAATTACCGTTCTTGCAATCTCTATGTCGGCTATCTTTTGTTTCTCTTTGATCCATGTCAGTGTTGCATCGCAACGCGTTGCGAACGGTTCGCAACTTCGCAACCGCAACTTCGCAACGTTGCGACGTTCGCAACGCGTTGCTTTGCATGCATATTTTTTTTGTAATCCAAAACTATATTGTCCTTAGGAGTGATAAGAAACTATTCAAAATTTGGTCAAAAATGTATGATAAATGAAATAAAAAAACATGGATAATGAGGAAGACATAAAAAGCTATAAAAGTGCATACATTTATTTATGTATGATTTTCTTTATAGGCCTTATCACCTTGGGCTAGCCAACTATTTTGGATTTTCCATATTCTTGATCTCCTTATGCAATTATAGAGCTTAGACTACATTTTCATGCATGGCCTTGGCCCTTCAAAGCCAAGGGTAGTCTTCTATGATGATTGATCTCACTACTTAGCACGGACATCACTTGTGAATATTGAATTGTGAATATTGAATTGTGCAGGGACTAATCCAGACTCAATAATCTATACTATAATGTCCATGTCTATCATATACTATACTATGTACTATGTAGGTATGTTTGTATGT
>CM035426.1:123409414-123446914 GCA_020310875.1 Ceratopteris richardii
GGTAGACGTAGGAGTCCACTATCTCTATCTGTCCTCCAGCTGCGGTGAAGGAGGTGCGATGGCGTACTGTCCTGGAGGTATGGAAGATCATGACCTTGGTCTTTGCCAAGGTTCACTGTGAGTCCTCTCTCCATGCAGAAGGTATCGAGCGCCTGTAAATGTGATTGCAACCCCTCCTGTGACTTTGAAAGCAAAACAATGTCATCAGCATATAATAGGATATGTACTGGCGTACCTCCGAGGTTTCCTCCTAACCTCTTGCTCGCTGTATATACTTCGTGATCTCGTCGATGTAGAGACCAAAGAGAGTGGGTGAGAGAGGGAAACCTTGTTTCACACCAATGGTGCTAACAAGGTTGTTTGATAGGCCGTCGGGGGAGCGCACCCTGCCTGTCTGATGGTAGTTGCAACTCCTTGAGTCTTCGTAGTAGTCTCTCTCGGGGGATGGCCCATAGCATGTCTGATGGTAGCTGCAACTCCTTGAGTCTCCGTAGTAGTCTCTCTCGAGGGACCATGTCGAAGGCTTTGCGGAAGTCCACAAAGATATAGTCTCCGCTTCTTCGCCTTCGCGCTCTCAATCAAGCAATGAAGTACGAAGATGTGGTCGATGGTAGAGAAAGTGCAGCGGAAGCCTGCCTGGCTAACTGATCCGAGCTTCCTCAGCGTATGTACTGAGCTCTGCCTCTAGTACTGCCCCATAGATCTTGGCCTGGATGTGGCCTACCATAATAGTCCTGTATTTCCCTGGGTCCATCATATCGCTAGACTTATGGATAGGCGCAATGGTATGCATAGTCCACGAGTCAGGTAATCCCTCATCCAAAGCACAGTTGAAGAGATGGGCGATCGGGTGGGAGACTACATCTTTTGCGTATATAAAGTGCTCGTCCTGTAGTTCCGTGTGGTCTGCTGAACGGCCATGCGGTAGCCTATGGATGGCCTGTCGTACCATGCCTGCTGTGAATAGGGTGGATATCACAGGATGTGGTGTGGGAGGGATCGACAATGGTGGCTGTCCTGGGACGTCATATAACCTCTGGGTGTAGGTGTGCCAAGTTTGAGGATCTGCTATGGGTGTAGGTGGCTCACGGAGGGCCCTCCACGAAGTGGCGCAATCTCTACTCATGAGAAGGTCAAACAACTCTGCCTCCTGTTTCTCCTCGAAAGCTCGCCTCTTCTGGGGTGTGAGAACTCGCATCTATCGTCGTGCCTTCCTCTCTGTGATGGATCCCAAGATACTCTGTTCTCTGAGATGTCAGTATAGTCGTCTACACTCCTCATCGTACCACCTATTCTGAGGTGTATGCCCCAACTGTGTCGAATGTGTGGTGCTATGGGTGGTGTATGGAAAGCTGAGAGTAGCGGATGTGTGGAGGATAGAGGAGAAGTGGGCGGTGAGGGTGTCTAATGGTGCGGAGGGGTCAAGGGAGTAGATGCGCTCTTGAACATGGGAGCTATAGATATGTGCTAGCTCATGTCTAAAGTGAATGGTGTTATGGGCGTGTGGCTGTATGGTGGCAGGTATGCATGGTGAGCCGCGTATGGATAGGGCGAGATATGCGTGATCAGCTCCAATCCGTATGGGTAGGATGGTGAATGAGGTGATGAGATGAGTCGCCTCCGAGGGTCCGATAACATAGTCTACCACACTGCCTCCATGTGGTGTCGTGGGTGGGATGCAAGTGAGACTACCCGAGGTGGGCCATGTTGCCATCCCATTATATATAATGAGATGGTATGCTGCTCCCATATGGAGTAGGTGTCGGCCGTATGAGATGGGTGTGGCGTGTCCGTTGAGGCTCTGAGTGTAGACATGTCCTCCATGGTGTGAAGCATCTGAGGGTCATCAAAATCGTAGATATCACACTGGTGGCTCTGAGTGCGGGCATTGAAGTCTCCTAGAAGGAAGACCTCGCCCATCCCGGTATACTCCATAATGGTGTCACTGAGGCAGTCATATGGCGATGTATCTGATCCCTCTCCTCGCGAGGGCTGCTCGGGGGAATGTGTGAAGCGTGAGCCAATGGGTGCAATATAGCAGATGGCGAAATACGCTGCTCTCTCCTCTGATAGCTGGAGGCGTACCCACATAAAATGTGCCTCTGGATCTCTGGCTACCACCTGTATCCTGTGTTGTAGTGAGTGTTTATAGAGCAAGGCTACTCCTCCTGATCCTCGTGTGGTGTGTTGTCGCATCTGTCGGCAGTGAGCTAACTCCCACATATAGCCCTCAATCCTCGGTAGGTTCCTCCCTGGGCTCTCGTGTGTCTCTGTCAAGAAGATCATGTCTCTTCCCTCCATCACCTCCTCGAGTCCCCGGGATGTGTCCACAAAGATCCATTGCAGTTCCAGTCTGCAATGCGCACCCCCTGCTGTGCTGTCTCATAGGCCGCGAATCCCTAGTCAATGGGTTGTCCATCGATGATGACGCGACCGTCTCTGTATAGGGCAAGATGTCCATCCCCCAGGCTTGGAGGACACACGGCATGCATGCATGTATGTGCTCTACTTGCATCCGTGTGAGGTCATCATCCAAATAGATCGGGGTGCCCGGTGTAGTGCGTAGTACTTCTCGTCGTCTGAGAAAGTCTCTCCTCCTTGCCTCATCCAAGAACTGAAGGATAAGTGCTTTGCTTCGTGTGGTGTCTCGTCCTGTGCTCCAGGCTCGGGTTAAAGGAAGAGGCTCATCCGCGCGATATCCAAGTAGTGTGCACAAGCGACGCCCGTCCTTCTCTGGTGATCCGTCTTTCTCTGTGAGGCCGGAGACGCGGACATTGAGCCTTTGGGCTTGTCGCATCCGCTCCTCCTCAATGGTGTGTACTGTGTGGATCTCCTCATGGTGGTTGTTCTTCTTTGCCTCCTGTCGAAGGTTTTTTTTGACAACTTCAACCCATCCATCTTTTTTAATCTCAAGCTCGTTCTTGACCACCTTTATGCACTCTTTCTTGATAGTCGTCCGTATGTCCTCTAGTTGTGGGGCGATCTCCCCCTCCTCACGTATGCTGTCTAGTTTCATCCTCATATCAGTGAGCCCATTGTGCAACTTCTCCTGATCGTGTGAGTGCTGCTTACGAATAGCAAGAAGCTCCTCCGGTAGGGACTCATTTTCCTTCTCCAAGGCCGCTACATTGGCTTCGAGGGTGGCGACTCTTCGGGTAACTCCGTTCAGTCCAGAGTCTCCTTCTTTCTTATGTTTCCCTATCAACTCTCGGAGGGTATGCTCTAAGGCGGCCATTTGTTCTTCTAACTTGGGAGCCATGGGGGGGGGGAGGGGGAGAGAGGGGGGGGGGAGAGAGAGAGAGAGAGAGAGAGAGAGAGAGAGAGAGAGAGAGAGAGAGAGAGAGAGAGAGAGAGAGAGAGAGAGAGAGAGAGAGAGAGAGAGAGAGAGAGAGAGAGAGAGAGAGAGAGAGAGAGAGAGAGAGAGAGAGAGAGAGAGAGAGAGAGAGAGAGAGAGAGAGAGAGAGAGAGAGAGAGAGAGAGAGAGAGAGAGAGAGAAAGAAAGAAAGAAAGAAAGTGTTTTTACGTCTATTAGGAGGCCGAACTCGGCCTATGAGACAAATCGATGTACATGGGTGTATCTTCTGTCAATCAGAAAAGATAAAAGTGCTGAAAAGAAACTGGTTAAGCTGATATAGATCTCCGTAGTATGCGTGTGGGGATACCCATGAAAATGGTGGGGGGTGTATGGAGTGCGATATCTATGATAGTCTATATGCAAAAGGGTAGTACAACAACCATGAGAATGCATCTAAAACGACTACTAGCTCCATCCTGTGCTAGTGGGTGGGTGTAATATGTGATACATAGGTGGAGGTGGAGTCAGGGCCACCCTGATGGCTGCAACGGGATCGGCCATCATCTGGGATCGTCTCTCCTCCATGGCGCGATGGTCACAAGCCTGGATCTCCGCAATCTGGTGTTGGTGAAGTCTCGGGGCCCGATATCCTATAGCACGGGGTCGTCTCCTAGCTCGAGATATCTGAGCCTGCTGAAGAGTCACCCCGCTCGGTGTGTGGGCTGAGGGGGGGAGGGCTGCAGCACGTCGTGGAATAAAGAAGTCAGTGAGCTGACTCTGTCTCCCTCCTGTGTGGAGTGCTACAGTAGGCTGGAGTAGGGAATCTCTGTGACTCTGTATCTCTAGTAAGAATCGCCCGAGCTGTCGCTGGTCTCTAGAGTCCATGATCTCTCGGAGGGTGGGCTGCCCTGCAAACAGAGTCTCGTATCTGCCTCTGATGCCATCATATGCGCTACATCTGCATACAAAGTGCTCCTCATCCTCCATCTCTACTTTGCATACTCTGCATATCCGCTCCTCTCTGGGAATGTCTGCGGCTCTGCCCGTCTCAATCTCGAGTCGGTGTGATGAGACTCTCAGCTGGCCAATCGCTACCCTCGAGCTATGAGGCATGTGAGTATCCATGTAGCGTGGTCGCTGGATGAAACCGTCAGCTAGTATGTCTATGAACTGGTCTCGATAGTGCGATAGTCTCGATCTCATGTGTGGTGTGTGCCATGTCTGACTAATGTAAAGCTACCAGAGATCCTGTCTGAGCACAACATTCCTCTCACGACGAGAGAGGTGGATGTGAGGTGAATCTGGGTCATACTGAAAAGGCGGCAATCTGTCCATATCAAGTCCATGACTATCAAACCAGACTCTAACCTGAGTGTACCAAGCTCTCTCATATCCTGACTCTGATATCTGTATAGATGCCTCAAGAGCTCTGTGTGTGAGTCTATCTGTAGGGAGGTCCCTAATCCTCTGAATAAAGCAGATAGTCTGGAATAGTGCCTCTACTTCCATGGGTGGTGCAGCTAGCTCTGCCCTGATGATGTCATGTGGCACCGACTGTTTCCCACGAAATAATCGCGAGATCATACGTACCTGTGGCCTCTCGATCGCACTCCACTGGGTGATTGTGAGACCTGGGGCCCAAACCGTCGCGGCATACATCATAGCTGGTCTGACGAGTGTGTCAAATAGCCAGCCCTTCGTGCGGGGCTCCTGGAAGTGTGCTTGGTGACATCTCCGCTCTAACATGGCTAAAGCTGCATATCCGCGTGTGAGTCTATCGGTGGCTGCCTGTCTCATGCTGAAGGGGCCAGGCAAGCTCGTGAATGTGACTCCGAGATAGACATAGGAAGTGACCACCTCAATCTGTCCACCACCAGCTCTGAATCCTGCTCCATTCCTCACCATGGGGGAGGTGTGGAAGATCATGACCTTGGTCTTGCCAAGGTTTACTGTCAAGCCCCTCTGTGTACAAAACTCATCCAGGGCCTCAAGGTGGCGTTGTAATCCCTCGGGTGACTCTGAAATCAAGACAATGTCATCGGCATATAATAAAATGTGGACATGTGTACCTGCGAGGTCTGCACCCTCTCCTCCAGCTCGGAGAATGTAGTCCTCAATCTCGTCAATGTAGAGACCAAATAGAGTGGGAGAGAGGGAGAGAGAGAGAGAGAGAGAGAGAGAGAGAGAGAGAGAGAGAGAGAGAGAGAGAGAGAGAGAGAGAGAGAGAGAGAGAGAGAGAGAGAGAGAGAGAGAGAGAGAGAGAGAGTGAGAGAGAGAGTGAGAGAGAGAGAGAGAGAGAGAGAGAGAGAGAGAGAGAGAGAGAGAGAGAGAGAGAGAGAGAGAGAGAGAGAGAGAGAGAGAGAGAGAGAGAGAGAGAGAGAGAGAGAGACTTTTTAACGTCTATTAGAGGCCAAAATCGGCCTATGAGACAAAACATATACATCAGTATGATCCAATCCACTGTGATCCCAAAAGGAAAATAAAGTGTGAGTATCGCAAACGGGGGGGAGAGAGAGAGAGAGAGAGAGAGAGAGAGAGAGAGAGAGAGAGAGAGAGAGAGAGAGAGAGAGAGAGAGAGAGAGAGAGAGAGAGAGAGAGAGAGAGAGAGAGAGAGAGAGAGAGAGAGAGAGAGAGAGAGAGAGAGAGAGGATTATGGTTAGGGCTCGGGGTAGGATTAGGGTTAGGGCTTGGGTTAGGGTTAGGGTTAGGGTTAGGGTTAAGCTTTAGGTTTTTGGGGGTTTTGGGTTATGGTTAAGGCTAGTTTTAGAAATTAGATTAGGCATTTGGGTTGGGGTTTAGCTTTTTGGTTTAGGGTTTGTTTGTGCTTAGGGTTAGGGTTTCAGTGTCCGAGAGAGAGAGAGAGAGAGAGAGAGAGAGAGAGAGAGAGAGAGAGAGAGAGAGAGAGAGAGAGAGAGAGAGAGAGAGAGAGAGAGAGAGAGAGAGAGAGAGAGAGAGAGAGAGAGAGAGAGAGAGAGAGAGAGAGAGAGAGAGAGAGAGAGAGAGAGAGAGAGAGAGAGAGAGAGAGAGAAAAATGAAATGAAATGATATATTTACGTCTTCAGCAGGCCAAAATGACCTATGAGACCAAAAGTTACAAAACTGGTGAATCTGATACAAAATTTGAGTACCAAAGGAAGTGGTATTGAAAATGAAAGATGTAAAATAGCTTGGAAAAGGTTAACACCAAGACTAATACAACAAAGGGCTGATACATAGGAGGGATGTGCTGATATACAAGGCTGGAGATCTATCCTCATCTTCACTGTGGGCGTCTGAAAAGTACAGCTCGAATACTTCGCTGTAGTCTCCGTCGATACTGTGAAGCACCTCTCACCTCTAGCTGCCCAGTGTCTGGTGTAAAGAAATCTGTAATCTGTCTCTGGGACTGTCTCCCTCCAGGTCTCCTCAGTAGAGTGTCTCTATGTCTGTGTACCTCTAGTAGATATAGTCCAAGACATCTCTGATCCTCAAAACTCATGACTCTAGATAGAGGCCCAAAACCCTCTCTGAATAGACAATGAAAACGGCCCCGTATCTCATAGTATACCATGCAATGACATATGTAATATAGCTCTGTCTCTGGCTCTAGGTGACATAGACGGCATATCTTGCTATCTGCTGGTACCCTCTGAATCTGCGTCTCAATCTCAAGCTGATGTGAGGATGTGCGCAACTGGCCAATGGCACAACGCAAGGCATGGGAAAGGTAAGTATCCATATAGCTAGGACGAGTCACAAACCCATCCGTTGTGAGGTGTAGAAGATGCTCTCTATAGAAAGCCATCTTCGTACCCAACTCCTGTGTAGGCTCAATGCTGGATCAGATCTTGACAATTGAGTCTAGTAATCTCCACCCGTGTCAGGTACATCAGGGGTGTCTGTAAAGAGTACTGGAAAGGAGGCAGCCTGTCCATGGTAAAACCATGTCTCTGAAACCATGATGTCATCTTTGCAAACCAGCATGATGTATCCCCTTGCAGAGCTAGCTGTCTGGATGACTCGAGGGCCAGCTTCGTATATCTATCTCTGGTAATGTCCCACAAGCTGTGTACAAAGGAGAATGCTCTAGTGAGTGCCTCAATCTCAATAGGGGGAGCAGCTAGCTCCGCTCGAATGATATCATGTGGTACGGAGGCCTTGGCTCTAATCATCCTAGATATCATAGATACCAAGGGCCTCTCCATGACTTTCCACCCATCCTGACCTATAGAAGGTCCCCAAACCTGTACCCCATATAGCATAGTAGAGGCAACCAAAGTATCAAAGAGCCATAACTTTGTCCTTGGTTCTTGAAACTGAACTTGCGAGCACATGCTCTCCAATCCTCCCAAAGCTGCAGATGCTCTAGTGAGTCTAGTCTCTGTTGCTCTCCTCAAGGAGAATCTCGGTCCAGTGAATACTACCCCCATATATGTGTATGCATCTGTATACTCCACAACATCCTGCCCATATGTGAAAATAGGTGTTGATCTCTTGATCCACTGCGGTGTGGTGTTAAACACCATAACCTTGGTTTTACCAAGGTTTACAGACAGACCACTATCCTCTGCAAAGCTGTGTAGAGCATCCAAGCGTCGTTGCATACCCTCCGGTGAGTCAGATATCAAAACAATATCATCAGCATATAACAACAATGGGATCCACGTCCCGCCCCTCTATCACCCTCTGTGTCAATGTAATCAGACACCTCATCAACATACATACCAAATAGAGTAGGAGACAGTGGGCAGCCCTGTTTGACTCCAATAGTAGAGTGAACTAAATCAGATATCCCTTCTGGGGTGCAAACTCGTCCCACCACTGATCTGTACAAAGCCATAATCCCCCACATCAACTCTATGGGTACCCCCATCTCCTGTAGTCTGCACATCAATCGAGCTCTCGGCACCATGTCAAATGCTTTGCGGAAGTCCACAAAGCTACAATAAATCCGCTTCCCGTGTGACCTTCCCTCTTCAATGATGGCTCTAAGTGTCAGAATATGATCAAGAGTGGAGAGACCCCTCCTGAAACCTGCCTGACCCTTTGCCCGCATACCCTCACCCTCTGCCCAATCACTCAAGTGTTGCTCAAGAATGGATGCATACAACTGTGCCAATGTGTGTCCAACCATAATAGTGCGGTAGTTTCCCGGCTCTATAGGATCCCTGCCTTGAAGATAGGCACAATAGTAGACAATCTCCAAGTCTCAGGTAACCCTTCACACATGGCACGATTGAACAACACTGCAAGAACCTTCATCAACATATCCCTAGCATGAATAAAATGCTCCGCCACTAGACCGTCATGGTCATATGCCCTCGCGGTCCTCATCCTGTCAATGGTCCTCTGTACCATTCGAGCGATAAAGAAAGTGCTCGTGACTGGGCACGGCTCTGCAGGGTCCGGAAGGGGTTCCTGTCCAGGAACCATATATAGCGATGGCGCATACTGACCCCATACATCAGGTGAAGTAATCGCTTGGGGAGTGGAGTGCTCATGAAAAAGTTGCCATGCCTCTCTTGAGTCCTTGCTCAAGAACATTTGATATAAATCTCGCTCCAACTGAGCCAGGTAAGCCCGCTTCTTCCGTCTCACAAGGAGACGGAAAGCAATTTGAGACTGTCTGTAAGTGATAACTCCTAGGAGAAGATCTCTCTGAAGCTGGGCTCTCATCTCTGTGCATTCCTCGTCATACCAACTATTTTGGGGCATGCTCCCAGACTGTCACCTCCGAACCGGCCGGGTGTGTGGATATGCCACTGATGCGGCACTATGCAATGTCTCCGAGTAGAGTGGTGCACTCCTCCAGTGAGAGACCTGGACTGCCTACTGATGTCTGGGATGTACTGTACTGAAAAGAGACTGATAGTGTCAAAAGAGCATGATCCACTGCTACACCCACTGGTCTAGCTCCCACTGTGAAATCCTGAATGCAGGGGATGAAGCTCGGCTGTGTCATGATATAGTCCACTGTACTGGCTCCATGTCTATGTGGAAAGCAAGTGAAACCAGCTTCCCCAGGAAATCGGTGTAGGCCATTAAGTATGGCTAACCCATGCGTAGTCGTCATCTCAATGGGATATCTCCCATACTCTATCTGCTCTCTATCATGCGAGCATCTGTCGAGCCCCAACTCACCCACATCCATCTCTCTAAGCATCTCATGTGAAGTGTCGTAGAAGACTGTTTGTGAGTTGCCCGTTCGGGCATTGAAGTCCCCTAGGAGAATGATATCACCATCCCTAGAGAACTCCCAAATATCATCATCTAGAAGAGAGAAAGGTGATTGCCCACTGGGTGCAGCATATACAGACGTATTGGGAGGGAAGTAACATATGGCAATGTATAAAAATCGACATGTGTCAGCTCTAAGCCTCACCCACATATATCGAGCATCCTCATCTCTCCGTACGATATGTAGTAGTGGCTGCAACTCCTCTTTGAATAGCAGTGCTACTCCTCCCGACCCTCTAGTCCCATGTCCCGATCTCGCGTTTAGCCTGTGGGTTGTCTCCTATCTATATCCCACCACATGCGGCATCAACTGTCCAGGGGCCTGGTGGGTCTCTGAGAAGAAAACAATGTCTCTATCTCTGAAACTGTCCTCAAATGCACCAATGTCCAACCTCATAGATCCATTACAGTTCCAAGTAGCCATCTTCAATGTGGTCCCATAGGTCTCGCACCGTCATGTAGTGCGTCGCTCGAGAATCACCACCCGACCATCTTTGTAGAAGGCTAGATTTCCCTTCTCTCGTGCCGCTCTAATCTTTGGCATTACCTCTCTCATATGCGCAAGCTGTGAGAGAGTGAGGTCATCGCCAAGGAAAACACCTGTCTTCTTGAGAATTGGTCTCTTCCTCAAGAATGCCTTCTTCTCTTTCAATGAAGGAAAGTGCAATATAAGAGCTCTCTCCTTTGAAGCCTCTCCTTGCTTTTCTTGCCTACTCCATGCCTTTGTATGCAAAGGCTTCTCCATGCCCATCATGGATGTGAGAGTTTTCACCTTTTTTTCCACATCATTTATGTCCTTGAGGCCCGTTACTCTCACATGTAGTGCCTTTGTCCGCCTTCTTTGTTCCTCTTTGAGGGTCATGTTGATAAGAGTAGGTGTACAAGGAGCTTCATTACTTTTCCCTTTCTTAGCCACTTTAATCCATTTTTCGGCCTCTTGTACTTTCTTTTGCGTTTCCGATATGACTGCAGCCCATGACTTCTCCTCCTCATCTTCTTTAATGGTCCGTACCTGTTCTTTTATATCTTTCAGCTCCTCGATCACCGAAGGCTGAATTTCACCTTCTTCAAGAACACGAGATGCCGCCACTTCCATCAACTGTTGTTCGAGGGTTGAGACTTTCCCTTTGAGTCTATCAATTTCACCTCGCATTTCTTCTCGTTCTTCATTCCATGACTTGAGAAGGGCTGCTTTTTCTTTCACCGCTTGCTTCCGCTCTCCATTCCTTCATCTCTCTCTCAATATGCTTCAGCCGCTTATTAGTTGTCGTAAATGTAACTTTCGACGAAGGGGAAGCCATGAGAGAGAGAGACAGAGAGAGAGGTGCAGATTGGGGTTAGGGTTTCAGGATGCTCCTAAAGTGGAGGAGGTTTCGGAAAGGCGGCAAAGAGATTCATGGTTTTGTTTAGGGTTAGGTTTAGGTTTAGGTGGGATTAGGGTTTCGATGGAGTTAGGTTTTTAGGGTTTGGAAAAGACCTTTCTGGTCAGAGGACCCCAAAGAATGGCAATGAGCTCGAAGGCGATGACGAACAGAGACTGAACGAGCAGATCGGGCAGCAGTGTACAGTGGCGAGCAGATTAGGGTTCGGGACAGTGATGAGCAGCAGAATTAGGGAGTTCGCAGCAGAGAGAGAGAGAGAGAGAGAGAGAGAGAGAGAGAGAGAGAGAGAGAGAGAGAGAGAGAGAGAGAGAGAGAGAGAGAGAGAGAGAGAGAGAGAGAGAGAGAGAGAGAGAGAGAGAGAGAGAGAGAGAGAGAGAGAGAGAGAGAGAGAGAGAGCACACACACACACATATATATATATATATATATGTATGTATGTGTGTGTGTATGTATATATTTATATTTATATTTATATTTACAATTTTATATATATATATATTTATATATATATATTTATATTTATATTTATATATATATCTCTCTCTGTGTGTGTATATATGTATATATATGTATGTATACATACAGATATGCAGACAGACATGCATATATATATATATATATATATATATATATATATATATATATATATATATATATATATATATATATATATATATATATATCTGTGTGTATATATGTATTATATGTATGTATACATACAGATATGCAGACAGACATGCAGGCACTCACGCACTCATGACGCACGCACGCGCGTGCACACACGTACGTGTGTGTGTGTATATGTATATACATATGTATGTGTGTGTGTGTGTGTGTGTCTGTCTCCATCTGTCTGTCTTAGTCTGTGTGTGTGTGTGAGTTTTCTTATGGGATTGTGTGCTTTGTATTAGTAAAATTTTCTGTACATCTGAGGATTATCACTCCTCCATTATCCGTGTAATGTCACACTGATTATGTAATGTGACGCCTTTCATTTTCTATCTCCTACAAGGCAGTAGGTTTCTATTTGAAGTTTTACTGGGGATTATCACTCCCTCATTATTCCGCATGTAATGTGACACATTTGGTTTTCTATCTCCTACAATACAATGTGTGATTTGAAGTTCTTTTACCTGCTTTTCATGTGAGGGGC
The DNA here is from genome assembly GCA_020310875.1 of Ceratopteris richardii. Taxonomy (NCBI): domain Eukaryota; kingdom Viridiplantae; phylum Streptophyta; class Polypodiopsida; order Polypodiales; family Pteridaceae; genus Ceratopteris; species Ceratopteris richardii. Next base: position 123,421,461 of record CM035426.1, read on the forward strand.
AGGAAGGAAGAGCAACCATAGAGAAAATCCTCTGTTTTCACAATCCCAAATGTGCTGAAGCAGGTAGAACATGGATCTATTCATAATACACAGCATGCCCTTCTCACCAACTTTAAAACTCTCAAAATTATGTCTTAACTTTATGGGCCTATCATGCCATAATGGAAAGGGCAAAATGATTTCCCATGCCTTTTTCACAGACAGTGAATGCCAAAGTGTTCATAGTTTCTTCAGGGGAAGGGTGTCTGGGACATTTAGCAGGTGGAAGTCCACATCTTGCTAAGAATGCAGCCAATGTGAAACGCCCAGCATAAGCTCTTCGTACGAATGCCTTCTTAAGCAAAATTAAATCAGAGTAGCATACTATGGCCATGTAACGTTCCATTTCATGTATGTATAATGATATCGGACTTCAGTCATAATACATACATGTAATATGATACTAATGACATTTGAACATATTATCCAAGGGTATGATGCATCTGTAGAATGGTGAGTCTTGAGACTAGAACCTATAAGCTCTTTCTATTACCACATTTTCAACATAGATAATTAAATTTGGAAATATGAATCTTTGATGATAGTCATGTATACATTCTGTGTGGCTTGAGGGATATGTCATCTCAGTTGAAAGCTGAAGCGTGAAGGCTTAAACCCTTGACTGTTGAGATAGCACCTTGCAGGTTGGTAATGAAGTGCATGCTCATTGACAACTTTGAGTATATGAGGGTTGGGGCTTGATCAGATGTAGGTTTGTAGGCTTGAGGATGGACCAAGTTAGGGTCCAGGCCTTTGTAGAGAGGAAGGCTGATTTCTTAAGGCTTAGAAGCAAGCCGGAGTACACCTCATACATGTACAGAGAATGATTTAATAATGTTCTTTCTTTGCAAATGGCTACCCTTGGAGGGATTTTGTGTTTTATGATTGGACAACGAAACTTTTCCATTTTGTCTGATACTGAAACATGAGTTACATGCTCGCATTGAAACTTTTTCTTAGCCATTTTAAGAAGTAATAGGAACAGGTGATTTTCTGAAATGCTTCCGGGCTTGATTCTGTGTGCATGTGTGTGGCATTCTCTTAAGAAAACCATCCCATGCCAGGTGGAATTTGCATTAAATGACATTTGTGCCTGTCTGGTGCTACAAATTTTGAGCAGACTCGAGCTGAGCAGCTTGCAGCACAGCTGGAATCTGGTAATTTGGACATGAGCAGCAATGAAGATACGCATTCTTCTTCACATCCACGGCTATATGAGATACTGGGACACCGAATGAACACAAGAGAGGTGATGGAAAACAGTCGAAATGCCACAAATATCTGTTTTCCTAGGGATTACTACACTCCTCAATGTGTTGGTCACCTATTTGCAGGGAATAAAGAGGGAACAACTCGATTCGGAAAGACGTGAAGCCATAGGTGAGTCATACTTGTGCAATTTTTTGCCGTTCCCCCAGAAATAGAAAAGAAGAACCACCATTGTCAAAACAAGAAAAGGAAAACTTCTTCCATTGACTATTGGTACATATAATTATAGGGGAATGCATGAAGCTGGATTCAGCATATAAGCCACCTTCTGGTTACAAACCGGTTTCTAAAGAGGCGAAATTGTACATCCCTGTGAGTTAAACTTCCTTTTGAGTATTCTTTTTTCCTCCCTCTCTTTATGACTAATCTCCATGTATATCGAGTTGTTTGAATCCCTCGAGGTTTAATGTCCATATGAATATTCTTTATTAAGCATTCAAAAATGGATCGGTGCTTATATATCTGTATGATTATTATAATCCATTTATCAGTTCTTTTCGATTTTTCACTTTTTGTATTATCTCATATGATCTGCAACACAGCTAAATAATTACTGTTATCAAAATAAACTCACATGCCATTGCTTGAAGCTTGCAGTTTATTTGGGTCTTGATTTGCACCCAGTATGAGCAGTGATAATATTTGATGCAATGTCCTTTGTTCATTGAGCAATAATCGGGTATGTTTTCATATGGATGATTTTGGGATTTTTTGGAGGCATCTACACAATGTCCTACTATGGCACGACCAATCCTTTTTGGAATATGCATGTTAAGATAGAGCTTTTATGAGACCAAACTAATATTCACAAGCTCATGAAAATCAATGATTTAATCACTATTTAACACTTCCTTAGGAAAATCTTGAGTCTTACTAAATGATTTGTAATTTAAACTTCATCCATTGTTATAATATTTGATTCTGGTCTTACAAATGAAATTACTGTTACGTTTCAAGTTTGAATATAATCTTAAAAAAAGGGATCTATTGAATATTAAGTGTGATTTTGCTAACCTTTTTATTAAAATTGAGATAAGTGCCAATGCTTGAGCATATTTACAAGGTGTGAAGGGCGAGCAAGAGATTGAGTTTGAGGTTGATGCATTGTTGGTTCTCACAAAGCAGATCATGAAGAGCTTGGAGTAGGCAAATCTCTTCTTTTGTGGTTTCTTCAAAGACCACCACTTAGTCTTTTATCTTCTTAAAAAACAAAGTTAACAATGTAATAAAATTTCACCAAAGTTTACTAAGAGTAGTGGGTATTCAAGGGTATAAACCGCAATCCTCAAGTCTTGCTAAGGCACAAAATAAGACCACCAAACTAGTGCACAAAAGAACATAGACATAAACATCCCTACAAGAAGAACACAAAAATTAAATAAAGATTATTGTTCAATCTAAAATAGTCAAAAAAGGCTAATGTAAACTTGATGAATTAAATTATGACAGAGTGTCTTGAGGAGAGGACCAAGAAAGCAATATAAGCAAGAGAGCAATTGATGAGTAATGGAGTCACTAACTTGTTTTTGGTGTTGGAGTCAAGAACAAGTTACTAACCTTATGCGTTAGGTCGATCTTTTGTCACAAAGTTCATGCAAACAGTTTCGTGCTTCATCTTTTGACAAGCTCAAGGCATCTGGAAATTTCCATTGTGAAAAGCCATCACTTTCTGAATTAAATTACTGTGTTTCAAAGTCATTTTCAGCCCAAGTTGCAGCTGAAACGAATTTCAACTTTTGGACGTTTGCATCACGAAGAATATCCTCTTCAGTTTTCGGCCAAAATTGGTTGGAATCACTCCCATTTTAAGTGAGAGTTCATGCAGCAAGCTTGTGGAGTCTGAATTTTGTTGAAATTCAGTCACAAGATTCCCCCCTGAATTTTTGAGAAATTTTTGCTCTCTCCGAAGTAAATGGCTCCACATTGCTTTGTTCTTGTCTTATCTAGGAACATTGTGGTGAAAACAAAAAGAATTTTTCAATGGACAGAAATTACTTTCTAATTGTTTTTGGAGAAAAAAATCCAGAAATTTATAATTTTTACCATTCTTGGGTCTTTGAGTTCATGCTTTACACATAGCGGCTAAGTCCGATTGCAATGTTGAGAAAAATTTTGAATATTGATGCAATGTCTAAAAATAAAAAGACGCAATTTTTGAATATATTCTCAATTCTTTTTTTTCTTGTTTATTCAATATGCTTAATGTGCATACATGGCATCTACCTTCGCCAACCTAAAAAATCCCTTTAAGATTAAGAAATTAGAGGGAAATGATTTTAATTTGACGAAGGAGATGATGCAGAACATCTTAAGGTACTCTTGAACAAATGAAGTCAAAAGATATGCTTTATGCAACATGGATAAATTTGAACAAGTACTAAGAAATCCTTTACATACATGAAAATGGTTCTCTGATGAGATATTGGTGGACTTGAAGAGCCCCAGTATTGCATAAGAGGTGTTGGGAAAATTGAAAGCCATTTATGGAAATGCCATACTTGTGAACTAGGTGCATGTGATTGTAATTAAAAAAATCTCATATTTTTTTCAAAATAGAAACTTTTTAAGTTTCTCTTGTGTTTTAAATCGTAGGGAGACGATTTTTATTGCAATTTGAGCAATTTTTTTAAAATAATAAATATTTGATTTCGGTATTATGTTTTTGCACTCAATAAGATTTGATAAATTAATAAACAATTAATTTGGCCAACCTGTGTCTTATGATCACTTAAGCAAGTCCATTAAAGGAATTTTAACGGCATATGGAAATGCAGGTAAGATTGGCTACTACATTTGGTTACAACAGCTTAAAGATAAAAAAATCTCATATATTTTTCAAAATAGAAACTTTTTAAGTTTCTCTTGTGTTTTAAATCGTAGGGAGACGATTTTTATTGCAATTTGAGCAATTTTTTAAAAATAATAAATATTTGATTTCGGTATTATGTTTTTGCACTCAATAAGATTTGATAAATTAATAAACAATTAATTTGGCCAACCTATGTCTTATGATCACTTAAGCAAGTCCATTAAAGGAATTTTAACGGCATATGGAAATGCAGGTAAGATGGGCTACTACATTTGGTTACAACAGCTTAAAGAGGTAGCACGTAATCGAGATCTTGTTTTCGATGATGCAAAGTTGTTTAACAATGATTGTGCCTTAACGGATGACCATAAGAAGGTCAAGTTTCAACATGTACATCTACCTATTCGTTTTGGAATTGATCATCGGAATGCTCTAGGTATTTTGAAAATGATTATGAGCGAGTGCTAATTGAGAAAGATGATGCTGGACAACATAAGGATGCTTATTTTTGAAATATACAGCCGCATATTCATGCTGAAAAAAGGGCTGGAAATGATATACAATAGCCTTGTAGTGATGATTTAATCATCCCTTTTGATGTAGTTCCAATAAGAGATCATGTAGACCATTGGGTGAGAAGATCTACATGTGTTAGGAGCTAAGTGAACATGTATGACCCATCCTTGCATTATTATTATGCAATATTGCATTGATGAGCCTCTTACACTTATAGAGGTCAAGTCATGTGAACATAAAAGAAAGTGGAAGCTTGTTTTGTAGGAAGAGATAAAAGCCTTGCATGCCAATGATAATTGGGATTTGGTTGGATCCCAAAGATTGGAAAACCATTTCCAACAAATGGATGTGTAAATCAAGATAGTTGATAGCAAAACCAACTATAAGCCAAGGTTGGCTGCAAGGGAATATGTCCAAGAAAAGGGCATTGACTTACAAGAAGTTCTCTCTCTATGGCAAAAAAGACCACTTTTTTTATGTTATTTGTTCTCATTGTTGTCTTGGATTTAGGGCTTCATTAGATCGATGTAGAGACAACTTCCTTGTATTGTGATCTTATTGAGGAGCTATATATGAAGCAGCTCCCCCGAAGGTTTCACCATCGCATGCTAAGACCACCTTGGAAGGTTTTACCATTGCAAGCAAAGAACACATTGTATGCATAGTTGCATTAAATCACAATTTTTACGATTTAAAAAAATGTTTAAATCGTTCAAGAACTAAATCGTTAGAGAGGTTTTCATCAAGGTTTTTTATAAAATTGTGAGATTTTTATATTGACTTGTGACTTTAAAATATGCATTTGCAATGTGTTCTTTCATGAGTTTGGAGGCACCTTCCTTTTCCAAATCACATGTGTGTGATTGCTTGCATCTTTTCCCATTCAACAAACACTCATAGATAGAGAGAGAGGACTTGGTCTCTGGAGCCTTCTTGAACCTTAAAAAAATATATTATACTCGTCATGAACTATTGGCAAGTCACACAGTGTACATACTTCATACCCTTTTTCCATGATCATTGATCTATCATCCATTACCTATTTGTCACTTTGTCATTATCCATAATCCATTCATAGTAGATATGGACTGTAAATTCTTCATCATTTTTGGAACATAAAGAACATTAGAAAGTGAAATTTCTTCGTGCACTTGACTTTAAAGTAACTTCTCCAACACCAAGAACATCCAAGTCACGACCATTTGCCATGGCGACCCTCCTATTTGTAGAGTTAGTAAGAGAAGGAAATACGTTCCTGCAGCTCGTCATATGTTTAGTAGCTCCAAAATAAATAATCAAATTTCAGAGATTGCATATAATGTTGCTTGATCAAAAGCTAATTCTTCAATACTAACATTTGGAGGCTTAGGTTTTGAATCATCTTCAATATTATTACTTGATGCTCTTTTCTTTTCATTAAAAACCTTCTTTTTGCATTCTGGTATAAAATGACCTTGTTTCTTGCAATAATGTCATGTACCTTTCTTTGAATTGGATGTAGACGAAGTAGACTTCTCTTGAGGTGTCGAACATGTTGTTGAAGTAGATGTAGGAGATGACTTTGAAGTAGATGAATTACTTTCCTTGTTACTTTGTTGAGTCTTCTTCTCCTTCTTTGTACCCTCCTTATTCTTTCTTTGGATGGTGGTATCATAGTTTCATCATTCTCTTCCATACTCTTCTGTTGATCTTATCAAGAACTCCAATTCATTAAATGATATTTCTCTATCTCTTGTAGAGAGAGAAAGAAAAATAACAAAATAAGAATGATGGAAGTAAATTTATGAGACTATTCACCATCTCTTCATGAGACGTGCTAACTCCACATTAAGACGTTGATCACGTAGATCCTTAAGTTTCAAAATATGTGGTTGAATTGACTCACAAACTTTCATCCTTGTGTTGGTTAAATCTTCTATAATGAGCTTCTCTTGTAGGATTTTTGCATTGACAAAGATTGTATAACACCAATCAAGTCTTAGGGGAGGTTCCTCATGACCTGATTTGAGGAATAATATGCCGCTTCACTCCCATAGCAATAAATAAGAGTGCTTGTGCATCTCTAGAAGTACATCCATACTTCTCTTCTATAGGAAGTAACTTAATAGTTTCTCTTAATTTGAATGATGAGAGGACCTCTACTTCTTCTTCTTTTTCAACCACCTACCAAGCAGAAATGGGAGCACTTGGTTCCTTGAATGAAGAAGTAACATCCTTTGTAGCTTGTCTTGGCCTGGGGTAGTTGTCATTGACAATATTCCATAAGTCCTTTGAAACTAGCAAATTCATCATCATGAAACTCCATATTCGATAATTGGACATTTAATCATGCTTGTCTTCTTGTTCCAAACAATCTCCATGGTCACTAGTCTTGGGAACAAGGATGTATGTGTATTACGCTGTGATAGCGAATGTTGGAAGTGAGGTAGCTCCAAAGATTAATCATAGGTAAGTTCAGGATCTTTCCAGTTCTTAGAACTTACATAACACACCTTGACCAAATTAAATGAAATGAATGACAATATAATACAGAGAAGAGACTTTTTAAAGTGTAGCAGCTGAATGCTAATTACACACTAAAATAAATGCTAAATGTCAATATGCAATGTGTAATGATACAATACTGAATATAGGCTGAAAGAAAAGTGTTCTAGGTACAAAATTTGAGAGAATGTACTTTTAGAGGTAATGTGCAATTTGAAGTGAATGGACTGTTTCAAACAGTCAAAACAGTAAACCCGAATCTAAAATTAGAACTTCGTTGATGTTGAGCAGCAGCTGTGTCTGCCGAATTGTTGAAGAGTTAGATAGAAAACCTGGTATAGCAGTAACAATAAAGAAAACCAGAGATTGGATGCCAATACTCACAAAAATCAACAAACACACTTTGCTAGTTTGAAGAAGATGAAGGGAAGCCACCAAGAGAACCTCCAAATGTGCATACACTCCTTCAAGCTAAAAACCATAGAGCTTGTGTATGAGAAGCTTCATGATTGGATGATCAAAGTTTGCCATAACCTGCTCCTTATATGTGCTTTAGCCCCTCTTCAAAAGCATGGCAAATTGGCTTTTTTGAAAGCCATAAAAGCTGATTTTTTTTTGCATATTTACACGAGAAGCGACAATTGGGCTTTTCGTGGTTTTAATTAGCTTAAGACATGCATATTTTTTATTGCAGATTATGAAAGAGCTCGAAGAGAGCTATCTAGCATATAGATATAGGCAATTGGTATCAGGGAAGAACTAGATTGTGCCCTTTGACTAGACTAGAAAAGGTTTTGGAAATATATTTATGATTACAAGATCACCCGTGGAGAGGAAATAATACAAGAATATAAAACTATTACAAGAAGTGCCACAAGTCGAGACTGAAACGTATGGATAACTTGACTAGTCAGGATACAAAAGACTCCACAACCTAGGATCCTAGGTATGAAGCAAGATATTTGGGTGACAAAGGACTCCTGATCATAGTACAAAGTAGAGATTTAAATCGTAGATATAAATCGGGATTTAAATCGTTTAAATCATAGAGGTTTTAAAAAATAAAAATAAAAATCAAGGTTTTTATTCATCAAGAGAGATTTTTATTTTTTTCCTATATTTGAGGTATGCACAATCCCTATTGACTCATGTATACATTTTAGTGTCAAAAACACATAAAATACCTACTGTAGAAGTTAGAACCCCTCCCGAGTCCCCATTACATCATTACAATTTACATCGATGAGCTGTTATACATGATACATCATAGAACTTAAATGAATGATAAATCATGAACATCATATCCACATTGCAATTTACATCATAAATGAGACAGTGATCAATGACATTTCATTACATGAATGATGAAAAGTAAAAGATATACATCAACATGAGTGTCAATAGCCAATGGCACAAAAACCATAGAGCAAATGGAAATGTCATACAAAAAAGCATAGAGTGATGATGTGATCACTATCACAGAGTCCAGAGTCAAGACTATAATCTAAGATGAATCATGACTCATGACTCATGACTCCTCAATGTCATCCATGGAGTCATCATCTATGGGATCCTCATCAAATGTACTAGCCCATGATGATGTACTATCCGACTCTGAATGTCCAAACTGAGCTGCTAGTGTTGTAGCGTCGGCCCAAGATCATCTCCACTAGAAGACGAGGTTGATAACCCCCAATCATGTGCATGCTCTGTAGAAGTCACAGGGCCACCAATATCACGAACACTAGATGTCCCACCACGCTGTCCACGACCTCGTCCACCTCGTCTCGAATAATACTGCCGTGGCCGACTAGTAGATGACAATGATGGATCATCTACATGTCGCAAAATATTTTCATAAAACAATATATTAGAATTAAGAAACTAAAATGAAGAATGAAAAGTATTCTTATCTATAGAGTATAGACTATAGTCTACACATTATAATCTAAACTTTGTACCTGTGTGAGGTCTATCCCTTCGAGTGCGACTACGGGTCTGACGTACATGTCTCTGAGACTCCATGGCAAGCATGGCAAAGATCTCTCTCTCCCCTTGAGGGATTTGAGGGATATCTTTGACCAAGCCAATATTAATAGAATCTACGTTAACCTATAATTCAAAATTTTCAAAATTATAGATTAGAGTTTACCAAATAAAAATATAAATTTTAAATGCATGATTAAATCATAAATGTCAGAGAATTTATTTACCTGTAAAGGAGCAATGTTATGCCCTTTAGTCTCTAGCAACTTGAGATTGAAGTGGCAATACACTAACTTCTCAAGTTGTGTTGGACTCAATCTATTCCTCTTTTTTGTATGGAATAAAGCCCATTTGCTCCAATTTCTCTCTGTAGGTCTTGTACTACAATCCTTCGAAAGTATTCGCAAGGCAAGTTTTCTCTGTGATTTGCACATAGTCAAATTAATTAGAATTTATATTTGATTATTTGATAATGAAATGAAATATTTATTAAAAAGTCACTTACCAATAAAGGAGTACTAACTCCATATTTTTCCCACCATGTGACAGGAGAAAGCTGATTCTCTCGTAGTCGTGCTGAAGGCTGTCCAAAATACTTCTCCATGCTACGGAATCGCACTCTCTCATCCTCCAACTGAGACAAGAGGGCTACATCACCCCCTGTCCATCCCGAGATGTACTCAATCCAGCTATCCTCAAGAATCTCGTTTGTGCATTGATCCTCATTTCTCCATAGTGGATGAAGAATGTGAACAACTGCATGGATTGGTTTATGAAACCAATCCCATCGTCTCTAGACAGCATCACATAACTCGTTCTTTCTATTAAAAACAAAACATATATAAGCATTGAGCAATTATCAACAATCACACATAATCATGATACATCATACATGATACATCATATTATGTTATATATATGATATATCATGTATGATGTATGATGTATCATGTATGATTCAATGAATAATGATATATATAACATAAAAATCAAATAAATTATCAGTAGCAAATTGCAATAAAGTTATTAAACTTACTCCTGTCTCTGATAGTCCATCGACTCGCTAGATGCAATCTTGTATACGGTTGATGTACTCGTATACAAGGCCAAGAGTGCTACCCTCCATATCTGTAATGCGGAGCACAGTGTATACATGCTGGATAGAAGCTACCAATATCTCTCCCTTCACCCAAAGATCATCCTCTCCCATGACGAGTGATGAAAACTTTGTGAAGAGAGGATTCCTTGCTCTAACTTCCGGTAATTGATACCATTCTTCTGCAACACATGTGCGTAAAAGACCCTTCCTCACTCTCAAGACTCTATCAACAACTATGTACATGTAACAAAAACGGGTGAGAGAGGGTTTTTGGAAATCTAAGGAGGAGTGAGCGCGAAAAATATTTAAGAGTTTTGGGCGGCTAGTGACAAACTTCACTATGAATTTGGCTTTATCTAGGATGGATCTTACCCATGGAATGCCCCCCTATGTCTTCCATGAGTAGATCTAAGCTATGTGATGCACAAGGTGTCCATTTGATTTTGGGATATCCTCAATCATACGCCCCATGGACACACAGTTAGACCCATTATCAGTCACAACTTGCACCAAACTTTCACTCCCCACATCCTCAATGGCTTTTTGCACATTAGTAATCACTGTGCCAGGTGCATGTGCAGGTATGGCACGTAAGAACATTGTGCCCTTGCATGAAGAAACAAGAGAGGGTTTTTGGAAATCTAAGGAGGAGTGAGCGCGAAATATATTTAAGAGTTTTGGGCGGCTAGTGACAAACTTCACTATGAATTTGGCTTTATCTAGGATGGATCTTACCCATGGAATGCCCCCTATGTCTTCCATGAGTAGGTCTAAGCTATGTGATGCACAAGGTGTCCATTTGATTTTGGGATATCCTCAATCATACGCCCCATGGACACACAGTTAGACCCATTATCAGTCACAACTTGCACCACATTTTCACTCCCCACATCCTCAATGGCTTTTTGCACATCAGTAATCACTGTGCCAGGTGCATGTGCAGGTATGGCACGTAAGAACATTGTGCCCTTGCATGAAGAAACAAGAATGTTGTAAACATTTCTCTTCCTCATGTCTGACCAGCCATCACATAGAACAGAGCAGCCATACTTTTCCCATGAGCCCCGTAATGTCAACATCTCTGTCTCAACTAATGTTTTTTGTTTGGAGAGCTCAGAAGTACGTAAGACTTGTCTTGATGGACCCTCCCAAGGATACCCAATCCTACTCACAGCTTTCATGGCCCTCTTCCATGCATGTGTATTTGCCACATTGAATGGGATACCACATTGAATGAAGAGCTTGGTTATTTCTCGGGTGGCTTCATTCATTGATTGTTTCTGTAGTCCAGCCCTCACACTGCCATTCGCAAATATATTACTCTCTGGAATCTTTGGTCTAGGATCCTCAGAGATGCTCACTGAGCTAATGCTTTCAGTGCGGGGCCTTTTCGATGACTAAGGATATAATCGTTATCATTGGCATCAATGGGATTGGTTTGGGTTTGCTCGTCATTGCTATGTGACAATGAAGATGAACCAATTGGCATCTTACCTACCCCTTCGCTCAATTGAAGCTGAGCTGTTAGCTCCTCAACAATCCTTGGAAGAATAGAAGTGCATTTTCCAATGCCTCCACCTTTTAAGCCAAGGAGATGAGCTTTGATGCGAGATGCTGTGCCTGTGTAAACTCCCATGCAATATTTGCATTGCCATGTATTCTTGCCAAGCTCTTTCACATGGCTTCGAATAACATTAGGAGTCCTTCCCATGATGATAAAGGCTAAAGCTCAAGATTCAAGACTCAAGGGTGAACTTTGAAGGATAGAAAAGGGTAGGAAGTCCGAAGCATGCCACAAGCTGAAAATGAAGTGCTCTCTTAACTTTCAAGGGTGAAGGGTGAGTCTCTCTCTCTCTCTCTCTCTCTCTCTCTCTCTCTCTCTCAAATGGGAGCGCAAGCGGCAAGCAGCAGGCTGAACATCGATCGAAAAAGAAGAAGCTGACAGCGACCTAGTTGAGAAGTAAAAAGAATATCGGAATGATTTTTTGAATAAAAATCGTCCCCAGTGATTTAAATCGCTGGGACGGTTTTTACGATTAAAAAAAAAAAATCGTACGATTTTTTTTTTTCTATGCTCCTGATTCCCTTGAGGGAGATGAAGTAGATACAAGAAATAACTTGAACTAGATACAAAAAATAATTTGACAAGATCTTGTACTTCGAGATTATAAGAGGAAAAAACTAGATGTCCAATAACTAGGGTAGTGAGAACTAGAACAAGGAACATGACAAGAACTGGAATTGGAAGTGGGACTTCGAAAGTACTTACTTGGTGAACATGACTCCTTGAACTTCAGGGACTGGCATCAAAATCAAGCACGTAGAGAAGTTGATCATAGGGTTTTGGTGCATTCCAAATGCGATGGAAGCATTCGTTTCTCCAAGTTTTGAACCAATAATGAGATATAGAAAGTCATATGGAATCTAAGGTGCAAGATGGGGTCTATTGTGTCCGGGACCAATGAGCATATGAGAAGTGAATTCTTAAACCCTAATTTTAGGTCAAACTTTGAAAAACAATTTTTGAAGGTCAAAAGAGATGTCAAATGTCGAATTTTGAGTTGATAAGTCTTAAAATATTTTAGTTAATCAATACATCATTAAAAAATTTAAAATATGTAAAAAGAGCTAGTTCTCGAATTCCAAGATGTTTTTGTGAGCTTTTAGTGGTGGTAGCTAAGCCTATAAATATAGAAGTCATAGGGAAACTAAACCTCACTTGTGCCATTATCCATGGCTTCTTGACTCGGCAAGTTGATGGAGTACTTGAAGCCTTTTGTAAGTTCTTATCTTGTAATTTAGAGTTGTGGAACAATGTATCTCTTTTGCCATATCTATTGTTTATTTTTTGTCTCTATATTCTCTCTCTCTCTCTTTACTTTGCCTCTATATTAATTGTGGGCATAAAAACCAACAATCCTACTTGTGAGCTAAGCCGCCTCCTTAAAAGAGGCTATAAATAGGGCCGATAGGCTCATTTGTCATTCATTCCTCTTATGAGGATTTTGGACCCTTGGCCCTTGGAGTCCTTCATGCGCTTGTATGGTTTGGGTATGGTATCATGGGACACCATGCCTTTGAGAGGATTTCCACATGCTTGGTTGTAGGCTTTGAGGCTCGGGGGTGAGTCGTTGTGGAGCCTATGGGTGGGAGGTGAGTCTGATGTCTTCCTTTCTATTGTTTGTGAATATGGCTTATGTCTTGACTTGTCCAACAAGGAGGATCTTGGAGGATCTAACGTTAGGTGGTTCGTTATATTTTGTAACTTCCATTTGGTGGGTCTCCACATTTTCTGAGTTGCATTATTGATCTTTCTCGAAAGTTTTGGTCTTATTAGTACTCATTTTTGAGATTATATTTTGTACATAATGGTAGAAAGAGGGAACTTACTATTCCTTATAATCTAGCCGCCAATTTAGGCACAAGCTAGTGGATACATTTTTTCCCTTGTAGATATGTACCATGGTATTCCGAGTGCTAGTGGATAGTTGCTTTCTCCACCATAAAGACTTAGTATATCTCAAGCTTTCCTTACTTATTCCACTATTGTATTGGGCAAATAAAGAGTGTTATAGCTTGGCAAAGAATATAACACTTGGACAAGGGATATAGATGCATGTCCAAGTGTCTGTGCATGGATAAGGGATATAGATGCCCGATACCACATTGGGAGGTGATCGAGGATGGCTTGATCTAGACAGCTGCAATTGATACAAGTCATAATCCAACAAATTTCTTACAAAGTGTCTTTCCAAAACACTTCATTAGCACTGCCCATAGTTAGTGGGAGTTTCTTGAAGGAGTTGTATAAATGACTTCAAGTGGGGAGTTCTTGGCATAAAGACTAGCTTCCTGGTTTTTTATGTCCTCCTAGGACCTATATACATGTGTAAAAATACTCAAAACGGTGCCGAAAAGAGTGCATAATCAAAGGCTATAGATGTCTGATAGTACATTTGGGAGTTGATTGAGGATAGTTTGAACTAGACACAGCCAAAATTAGTACAAGTCAAATAAATTTCGTACAAAGTATCTTTCTAAAACACTTCATTGGAATTTGGCACTTCCCATAGTTAATGGCAGTTGCTTAGAGGAGTCATATAGACCCTTCGAGTGGGGAGTTGTTGGGATAAAGACTATCTTCCTCCTTGTTTCTTATATATCCCCCTTGACACATGCGTGAAAAGGACCAAAAGGGTGCCTATTTCTTTTTTTCTTTTTGCAATGCAAAATAAAAAACAGGTGGGGGCCAATGACTGGGGCCGTCCCCCTTCTCTCTCTTTTTCTCTTCCCTTCTCCCACTAAGAGCACCATCCTCTGTTTTCATCCCTGCTCTTTGTTACTTTGATTGATTTTAGCCCCTGCTCCAGTGTTCTTTACTGCTGTTGCCTCTCATCACCTGATGATTAATTTTACACGTGTCATGTTCTAAAAAAAGAGATGTTAATTCATCAAATTTTATTGATCACGAAAAAAAGCCAATAAAAAACTCAATGCCTAGCATATCACTTGCCATAACACTCAAAATATGTGGAGAGATGCAAGTGTGGTTATATTGGTAATGTCTCTACCATCCTAGGGATTTGGGAAGTGACATCTGGATGTCAAGATGTGGAATGAACATTGACACATCTTAATGTTTCTTCTAGGGGCTGGAAGTTGAGTCGTCTTCAATATGCTTTCTGAATGCAGTACTTTGAGCTTGATGCTTTTGGTATGTGTGCTTGCTACTGTCAATATCCATGAGCCTGGAAAGTAATGAAGAAATTGTGCACCCAAGTGAAGAAATGCATTGCACTTGCTGGGACTGAAAACACTGCACTGAAACTCATCCTCAGCCCCAATGGTTCACGGATTGTATCTACAGTGATGAGCACAAAGATCAGGGGATTGAGCTGGTGTGGACCATGTACAAGTTTGAATATTAGGAGGAAAATCGCTGCTTACTGTTTTTCCGGAAGGCCCATTTGTATGGATCTCTGTGTGATAGCTGAAAAAATTGAGATGAAGAAGAGTTGTTCAACACCAATCTTAAGTTTTTTTTTTCCCCCTTAATTTATTTTGTGAGTCAACAATTTCGTCATGGTTAGATCCCAACTTCTAGTTCATGATTTGATTAGGAGTTGTGACTTATATTTTTATTTTGATCTTTTGAACTTTGATCGCATAATGTCCATTACTATTGCTAAGACTTATGTTGAAGTGTTAACTTATGTATATATTGCATATTACCTAGCAAGAAAAGTAATCCAAATATGAGAGTAAGGAATCTATTTTCTTTAATGAAATGAACACTCTAAACAATTTACATGATTTGAAACTCTATTGCTTCTATGAACCATGGTTCTTCAGTTATGGTATGATTGCTGGGTTCTCATTCATCACAATGAAACATATATTTTTGCTATTATCTTCATTGAAACATTGTAAGAGAGAAAACTTTGTGAGAGGTACAGGCTTTGGGGCTAAGGAGGTGGTATTGTGTTGTATCATGCCGTGCTTACACGAGGAAATCGGATCTTGTTCATGTGTCATGACTTGATAAGTTGATGGTATTTTTTAGTTTTCAAGGAAATTACCACCCGTGGGCTCATATGTAGACATTGTATATTGACTCCTTTTGGGAAAAAAGAGTGGAGAGTTTTGCTGATGTAATCCAGAAGATGCACAGAAGTTCAACAATGTTATACCAAATATTCCTTTTAATTGATAGAAATGAGGTTTTATAATGGTACCAAGCTCCAAGTCAAGGCTTATCATGAAAATCCCAAAAAGAAATCTACAATATGTTCTGATTAGTCCAAAATTTTTCACAACATGTGTATTAAATGAAAATGCTACAAGTAGGTCTGTATTCATTTTAAATCCTAGTCTGTCGGTCATTTGATTCTATGAAAATCTTTTAACTGTTACCTTCACTAGAATTATTGCATTCCTTATGATGATGATGTATGTTTATAGCATGGTTGCACCTTCAGCTATGTTGTCACTAGTGCCCCTTAAAGACACGGAAAAAAGTTTTCAACGCCAAAGATGAGCATCAGTGTGCATGTTATATGCGATTTCTTTCAACTTTTTGGCATATTTCTTTATTATCGATAGGGGTTATTTGTGGTACTAGTGAAGCAAACACCTCTTCTTTTTCATTTTTTGTTTTGAAAGGAAAATTATGGACCTTAGTGTAAATCTATTTTTTGTGGGCAAGCATCTATCAAATTCCTTCAACATAAGTTAAAAGTAGACCAAGGAGAATTTAGCTTTTGAAAGCATTGGTGCTCCCAAAGAAGATTCTAAAGGCTACCTTTTCATCACGCATGGCAACTAACTGATCAGAGAAGAAAAGATGCTCATCGTGGAAGTACATGTCAGTATATGTGCTTGAATAATTTTGTTCAAAAATGCATAAAACACGTGGAAAAGAGCATCAATAATTCCCTTAGGGCCTACATCGACAAATGCATTGATTGAGTGCTGATACACACAGTAATTGTTAAGAAACAAGGTAAAAATTTGTCTTTTTGAGATGGTCCTTTGTAGGTTGTTCCACCAAATATAATGCAGAAGTTTGCACTCATTTATCAAAAACAAATTGTCCTTGACTGAGTAATCATGAACTCAAGATATATCTACACTCATTAATGCTTGATATTCCATTACATTCTCACTTGGAGTTTATGCAAACTCAGAAATCTCCCATCTTCCTTTGCAGCTGATGTATAAAAAGAAACTACAGTGGAATCTCCCATCTTCCTTTGCAGCTGATGTATAAGAAGAAAGTACAGTGTGCAAAAAGAAAATAACTCTTTAATAGAAAATGGTCAGCAAATGGAAATAATGTTCTTTGCTCGACCTTTTCATTCTTGTGCTACTTGATGTATGTTCTCCTGTAAAAAATCGTCATCAAGGGATACGTTGTCGTAGCCTTTTTGGATTTTTAGCAGATCTAAAAGGTTTGGTGCTATATTTACAGGTTAAAGAAAATCCAGGATATGACTTTATTGGGCCTATATTTGGAGCTCGAGGGATCACACAGAGAAGGATAGAAGCAGTAAGACTTAAGTGGGTTTTGTTTATTGATATGGTTGTATCAAAAGGCCATTTATTCACTAACATGTGATTTTAGGAGACTGGTGCGAAAATTACCATTCGAGGCAAAGGAGCTGTGAAGGAAGGAAAGGTAAATACAAAAATCATACCCTATGCAGGCTCCTAAGATAGGGGTGACTTGGTTTTGCAATACATAATGATGCACCTAGCTTAATAATGTGCGTGCCTGCCATTGTGTTCATGTGTTCAATGATTAGATGTGTCCATACTATGTTATCAAATCTAAGTATTCAAAAAAGGATACTTATTCCAGGGCATTGATAAGTGAATATGATATCATAGCTCTTTTGTTTTCTCAAGCTGGTCATGCTAATACTTGGAGGCTGATTCTTCTTGTTTGACAAATGAAGAACCAACACTGCTTTACTCCTCCCCCTCCCCCCCCCCCCCCCCCCCCCCCCCCCCCCCCAAAACCAAAAAAAAAAAAATCCAGGGGCATTATGTGGTCCGTCATATGTTCACTCCCTATACTAAAAACGGGAAGATTGAGAACTTGAGAGGAGGTCATGTGAGTATATGATGCATCTATAGTTAGTTCTGTTGTGGTTCATGTCTCAGGAGTTAAGTAAAAAGGTTTTTTTATTGCAGTAGACTTTTTAGCTTGAAAAAGAGTGAAGTTTAATAGTGTCCTCTTTTTGGTAGACCATTGACCTATTTGTATGCAATTTTGGTGTGTCAAAATATCTCATGTCTCTAGTTTCATTGCTGACACATTATGTGTTCTGTCATGTATTCATCACATTTTATTGACAAGGGGAACATTGAAAAGGTGGGAGAAGATTATTTGAGCATGTTTGGCTAGTTCATATGAGGAACAACTTCTATAGAGCCTGTGGCGAATTTATTTATGTTTCTACTTTTGAATGAAAAAATCAAAACTTAACACTTGGTGAGCTGTGCAAAGGAGTTTTAGCTCCATTGTATAGTCGGAGGGAATGGAAGAACAAAAGTGGGTGGTGGAGAGGGGGGTGGGGGGGAGGAGGGGGAGAAGGAAGAGGAATAGGTGAAGGGGAATGAGAGGAAGGAAAAGAGTAGGTGAAGGACAATGAGATGCAAGAGGCCGTGGAGAGCTATGCATTGATATGCTACGTTGTTCCAAACACCATGGGGGTGTGGGCTGCTATGTGAGGAGATAGAAAGTAGAGAGAGAGAGAGAGCTCAATGATAAATAAAGAAGAAGAAGTACATACAAGTTTTGTGAAAGTCCTTATCTTGAAATGTGAGGTAAGTGTCACTTTTTTGCATCAAGGTATATAGGCACTAGCCATGTTTGAAAGCTATGATGTATTTTGTATGTTGGCTATTGAGAATAAGTTGTATGGTTCTAATTATGCATTGTCGGCATACATGGTGTGACATGTATTGGTAGCAAAAGGCTTGTGGAATATTATGCAAGGTGTTTAAATACGTCCTCCCATACTCCCAAATATAGTGATAGAAGGTGATGCAAGTGTTGTTGAAAATGATGATCTTCAATTTTTTGATCTTGTTGCAGTTCCTATTGCACCTATTGCTGAGCATCTTCGTTTGGATGGAAGAGCTGCATAGGCACATGCATTGATAGCTCTGTCTGTCGAACGTGCCATTATGCCTCACATTCTTTAATGCAAACCACATTAAGTCATGCAAACGAACAAAGGATGCTTGGGATGCTTTTACCACACTCAATGGGCACTTTTTTAGACAAAGATCAAGGATTTGAAAGAGAAGCTGATTTTTGCATATGAAATCTTGCCGAATAGTTCACTTGTGCAAATTATTACTAATGGACTTCCAGATGCTTATCGGAGTTTTGCTTCTCCTCTTTAGTTGTTGATAAAAGGCAATCCAAATGCCTTAACCTTTGAGGAGCTAGTTTGTGTTTTGTGCAACAATATCAGTCTAGACGCGTCCGGTCAATTATGCATTTGCATATGAAGCTTTCTTAGCTTGTCATAAGGGCAAAGGTAAATAAACATAGCTCGTCTACTAGTAAGTAAATATATTAATGGTGCATAATGAAAGGAGGAAGACAAAGATGACAAGAAAATAGTAAAGTAGAAGTGGACTTGCAAGTAAAAGCATAAAATATGCTTGTAGAGGGAATAATGTCATATGTGCTAATAACTTCCTCTTATCTTGTCATTGGAGCTGGAAAGATCATTTTTATTGTCGTTGATGGTGGTACTTTCACATTGTAGAATGCCTCATCTCTGCCAAGGATGAAGAAAAATCCGTTATTAATTTCAGCATTAGCCGAAATTGGCCTCGTTGTTAGATTTGTTGATGATAGCTGTACAATTCACGATCTCTTAATGGTTGATAATATCATTGCTTCATGCATTTTATGTCTATCGTTGTATAAGCTCATAGATTATACGAAATTTGACAGCGATTCAACATGTGCAACTTATGATTCTCAAGCTTCGATCATCTAAATTTTGCTAATTTGCTTTGTTTGCAAAAATCTGAAATGGTGTCCTCTTTGCCCAAACTTGCGGCACCTTCTAAGCATGTATGTGATGCTTGTATTTTAGGTAAAATGCAGCGTTCTTTCTTCCCGAAAGATGGTTCGTTAGAGTTGCACATAAATTGCATCTTGTTCACATTGACATCGGTGGTGTGATGCATACACCTTCATTTGGGAAATATCTATACTTTGTGACTTCCATTCATGATTTTATAGGCTTGCATGGGTCTATCCATTGAAAGCAAAATTCGAATTGTTTATGTGCTTTAAACAGTTCTTGGTTATGGCTGAAAATTTGTGAGCATGTAAAATGAGCACCCTTCTTTTTTACTGAGGGATGAGTACATGTCTTTCAAGTTTTATGCATTTCTATTGTGTTGGTGGATACTTGGCATGATTTGTGAAAACTAGAGGTACATAACTTAATTAATTATTAAATGTTTAATTAATATACCTACCTTGCATATTCTCCTTGTGTTAGGTTAGGAGAGGATTGTTAGAAATATGTGTTTTGGGGACAACGCTCCACGAGGGACCCAATTGAAGGTTAGAAGAAGTCAGAATTTGAAGGTCAAACCATGGTCAAAGTTGGTCAAAGTAATGGTAAAAATGGTCAAAATGAGTCACAATATTTTATGAGATAATCTGAAGGTACTCATTAAGAGCTTTCTAATGATATATGCCAATTGACAATATGACATCATATGGAGGGTTAAAAATGAAACCCATACTCATTTTCAGTTTTTTGTGAAAAGCAGCTTCTTAGCTTATGCATGAGTGCCAGCTCCTTGTTCATCGTATCAGTCCGATGGGGATATTGAAATTTTTTTGTAGTGATGTGTGTGAACATGCTTTTGACTGGTAGGGAACTTTTTTCCCCTCCTTTGGATGTTATTTTCCTTGTGGCTTGTTTATATGCCTATATTCCTAATGGATTACTTCGGTTTTGTATGTTCAATTGGCAGAACGATGTTATCTTCTGCTCATAGCTTCTTCTTCTTCTTCCTCTTTGCGTTGTTTGCATGCTTGAAGTCCTTGAATTCCAACAAATCTAGGATCTAGTGTTTTAACCACTACACCATGGGTCCTTGACTAGCATAGGCAATTGCTTTTGGTCCCTTTCAAATATCTAAGAATATATGTAACTGCAATTTTACACATTCATTAGCACTCAAAGTAATAGTGCTCATCTACAATAAATACCTGCTATCTTCCTTTTCACTTTATATAAGATTGGAAAATATTTGTAGGAAGAGATTTAGGCTTGAAAATAAAAGTTTTTTGCTTTGAATTTCTCTCAAAATTTGAGAAATTGTCGGCGCTTAGTATAGGTTGAAGCAATCTCCTAGACAAAATACTTTTAGTGGGAAAAGTGAAGATTTTTTGGAATGAAAATTTCTCAAATGCCACTAAATGCCTTCAAGTTAGTATAGTCTAAAGCAACCTAGGATTTGCAGCAACTTTGTTGCAATAGAACAAATCCACATCCTAATGCCAATTGAAAGAGGCAATAGAGTGCATAAAAATGAAGAAGAAGATGAAGAAGAAGTTACAACAAGTTTTTTGAAAGTCCTTTTCTTGAAATGTGAGATAAGACCTTAGTTTTATTAAAATGTGCTTAAAAATGAAGAAGAAGATGAAGTGGAAGTTACAAGAAGTTTTTTGAAAGTCCTTTTCTAATTTCCATGTGCATAAAAATGAAGAAGAAGATGAAGAAGAAGTTACAACAAGTTTTTTGGAAGTCCTTTTCTTGAAATGTGAGATAAGACCTTAGTTTTATTAAAATGAGTACTTTGGATACCTAGCCCAATGTGAACAAGCGAAAGTGACCATAAGGCTTTTAAAAACATATAAATGCCTATATCTCCCCAATTTAGGGGCAAACAAGTTTAGTAAAAATCTATTTGGAAAGCTCTACCAAGAGCTATTACTTGGAAGGGTCAAGTTATATAGAACGAGAGTATGTGGGACCTTTATCCTCAACAAAGAAAGAAGAAAAATGAATTTATGAGATATCATCATCGTTCATTAAAAGTCAATGACTAGAGATTTGAAAAATAACAATGAACATAGAACATAGAGGAATTAGGTTTTCAAATTGCATCATGATTCATATATGGGGGAGTGATCTTCGACATTTCATTACATAAAAGAGCATGAATATACGTGAATGTCGTGACTCATGACTCAATAGAAACCATATGAAGAGTTAAGAGTCAAGACGCAAAGATTGATAGACTCAATGATAAACGAATAATACATCATACGACCAACATAATTTATGAATCCATATCACATTGTACATCAATGTCATATGAAAATCATATTGAGAATAATGTTTCATAATACATTGGTGGTATAGCTTGTAGGGTGTTCTCTCTCTCTCTCTCTCTCTAGCCAAGACTCAAATATAGCACGGTTTAGGACTCCAACAAACGTGCAATGAATTGGCAAAAAACCGATAAAAGTTGGTTCCCCTAAAAGAAAACATGTTTTTTTTTTCCCCTGCTTTTGAAATAAAATTAATGCAGAACATATAAGAATGTTATGAAGAATAAAACATTTTGTATTTGGAAGAATTTGCGCAAATTTTCGAACTATGAGCTCAAAAACCGTTTATCTTTATAGAAATAAAGAACTTGGGAGGTCTTTGAGCCAAAACCAAACAATATCATAGCATTACTTATGAATTCCTGGTTAGCAATATCGGAAATTTTGTTGAAATCAATTTGCAGCATAACCCTATTAGAATTCTTTATGCATATATTCGAAGGCGAGCAGGACAACAAAGATATTATAGATCCATATTAACAATAAAAATAGAAATTTGGTGTGCGAACATGTGGCATGTGTATGTATAAATATTTGTTATACATGCATATACTTTTACACACACATGTATGCATAATGTTAGTAGTTACACACACATACATGCGCGCGCGCACACACACACACACACACACACACACACACACACACATACACACACACACACACACACACACACACACACACACACAAACAAACACATTATTGACGAATGTGTGTATTATTGATGAATGTGTGTTAAGTCTTTGCGGATGCACTGGTGCATGCAATCGCGTGCGCACATGCAGACACACGCACACACATGCACACACACACACACTATTGATGTGTGTTAGGTCTACAGTGTACACACATATTATTGATGAATGTGTGTTAGGTCTACACACACACACACATCATTGATGAATGTGTGTTAGTTCTACATAATTATGTATAGATATCTGTCATGCATATTAATGCAAGACAGGCTGGGGCAATCGGGGAAGGGGTGGGAGTAGAATAATGTCTGGAGCCATGAATCATGGGAGACATTCAGTCATGGTCAGGTATATTCAAACCTTTGGGCCTATTTTATCTATTTAATGTAATTTCATCTACTTAATGTAATTCCATTTATGTGTATAAAATAAGGTTCTGCTAGATAAATATGTTTATGAAGCTTGTAAGCCTTCTTGCTTGTGTGAACAGACTGCCAAATAATTGTTTTCAATCTAATGCAATTATCTATGTACGCGAGGCTATACATGCTCTGATGAGTTGGTTTTAGGGAATGAAGTATAAACATCTTTTGCTTCCCTCTTATTTCAGATGTATACTTGTAAAACAGATGCAGCCTACTCGTATTGGAAAGGACTCTGATGGTGATTCTGAAGAATTATATGTGCATATATCAGCTGATACATATGAAAAGGTGGATGCAGCAGTAGCACTTATTGAGCCTTTGCTCACACCGGTTGATGTAAGATTTCTGTGTAGTGAATATATACGTGAGGTTTTCAACTTTTTGTTTGGATAATATTTACCAGCGCCATATGTGGGGTTGATTGTGTGTAGGAGGACAAGGAAATGACTAAAGTGAAGCAATCGAGTGATTTGGAAGAAATGAATGGTATGTGTTTGTTTTTTTTGTTCATCTGTAGATGGATTGGCCATTATGAGTGTGATGGTAAGGCTTTCCTTCAAGGCTTGCTCCTTATTGTATAGAGCTCTTATAAATGGCAGGTACTCTAAATGACTCGAGCAGAGCATGTGGTGTGTGTGGTGATATAGGGCATTGGGAGTCACAGTGTTTCAAAGAAAAGCTTCAGAACTTCAATGTGAGTATAAGACTTGTCTACCTTCATTTGTTCTGTTGGAGGTCTAATTTTGTGGTTTGAAGGAATCATTGAGGATTCCATCACTCTCTTTTAACTGGGATTGTAATTCTCAATTACCTGGGATGTTGGATGGGGTCAGGTGAAAAAGAGGATCATGGGCTGACACTGGTAATGGGTACCTGGGGGAGTAGTGCTGGAGGTTGGAGAGCCTATGTTTACTTCACCTTTGAATGATTGATTATTAACAAGGAATCTAAAATAGGAGTACTGAATGACTGATTGACTATTATGGCATGTGACCATGTCTGTACAAAGTCAATGTGGCATATGCATCATGCATGTACAGTATCATGAGCAGTTAGTAATTCAGGGTGCAGTTGACTGTGGAAAAGTGCATGGGCAAATACAGTGTGTCGATTTCCATGTGCAATGTGGTTATGCATACATGCAGTATGTCACTGTAGCAGGTGTGTGATGGACTGGAGTTTCTCTGTGGCAAGTTGCATTGTGCATAAATCAGTTGAATGTCAAACATCACGTGTGTGAAACGTCAGTGGTCAGATATGGATCCTGACATGAGCATGCACAAATTGCAAATTCAATGAATGCGCATTATGCATGTGGTGTGCAAGGAACAAGTCGTATGTGGATCATGTAATGCATATTTGCTGTGTATGTAGGACACAGGCATTGGGAATGTGCGTATGCAATGTTTGACACGCATGTATGTAAAATGGCAAAAAAGGAAAAAGGATCCAGATTATTTGGCATAGCTGGCCAATTCCTCGTGGCTATTTGCTGTCTTTTGCACCTCTAGATCTGTGCCATGTGAGGCACTGCCAGATGTGATGGGATCTGTCCCTCCTGACATTTCTTATGATTGAGTTTTGTGAAGTGTGTTTTGGGCACATTTGATCTTCATCACACCATCTGCTGTTACTTTGTTGTAGATTAATTCGTCTGATTTAGTTTCAAGTTGCAAGTGAATAAGTCTGGATAAATCACAAATATTTTGAAGAAGGGATTTATCACTACATTTGAGCTCTTCTTTCCACTTATTTCACTTCTTATCTGATTTTCCATGACCATGATCTTTGGGTCTTCTAGTACGCACAGTATCATGCCATTGTCTCTAGATTTCTAGTTATTGAGCCATTTATTGTTCTATATCTATCCAAAAACTTTGGAAAAGTGAACATAGGGCACAATGAAAAGGTGTTTGGCGGTTATGGGTTTGAGAGAGGAGCACCGTACAGGTGTTGCTTAATTCACAGGCTTCTTTTTAGAATCAAGATTAGGAAGTGAGTGGATATTCTCCCTTCAAGTATCTCTCTATCAAACGATCAGCTCACTGGCCAGCATGGCTTGTGTTTTACGAATTTCTAGCTGTTTTCACCTGATGTTTACATGGCTCTTATCAAACAATTTTCTGGGCAAATGAAAGGTTTGGGGGTGATGTTCCTCATCCCACTCTTAATTCTCCATGGAAAAAATCTGGACTAGAAATCATTATGGTCTCAGTACTTAATGCATAATCCTATACCTGTTCTG
>CM035426.1:123454414-123456914 GCA_020310875.1 Ceratopteris richardii
ATCTTGCGCATGTGGAGAATCATACAGGTAGATCACTAAAGAAGCTCAGATCTGATGGAGGGGGAGAATACTTCTCCAAAGATTTTGATGAGTTCTTGCAGGATAAAGGTATCAAAAGGGAAGTGACTACTAGGTACTCTCCTCAACTAAATGGAATTGCAGAGAGGAGAAACAAGACATTGGTTGGATCAGCTCGAACAATGCTTGAAGAGAAGAAGTTGCCACATTATCTATGGGCAGAAGCTATTTCAACTGCAGTGTACCTTGTCAATCGACTACCATCCAAATCACTTCAAGGTATGACTCCTTATGAAGCATGGCATGGAAGAAAACCTAGTCTTGGACATTGCAAGGTTTTTGGTTGTTTAGCTTATGTTCATGTACCATCACAAATAAGAGGTAAGCTAGATGAAAGGGCAACAAAGGCAGTGTTTATTGGATATGATTCAACTCAGATGGGTTACAGGTTCTTCAATCCTTCAACCAAGCAATTCACTACAAGTAGAGATGTTGTGTTTGAAGAACACAGGTCTTGGTATGATGAAGATAAACAAAAGGTAACACTACCATATGATCTTGATTCTGACTCTCATCAATTAGGAAGGAAGCATGATACACAGGTCCAGGATCCAAGAAGTGATACAGACGATGAACAAGATGAAAGAGAAAGGGATTACAAGCTATGGAAGTCAAGAGGCAAAGCAAAGATGCAAGAGGTTGGAGAATGCTCCAAACAAGCACCTAGAAGATCAGCAAGAGAGAAGAAACAACCAGAAAGGTATGGATATGATTCCACATTTGTTACAAAGCATTCAATCTACTTGGCAAAAGACTCTATTTCAGAGGAACCCTCAACCTATGAAGAGGCAAAGGGAAACCCTAATTGGGAAAAGGCCATGAACGAAGAGATAGATGCATTGAAGGAAATGGACACTTGGGATTTGGTTCCAATGTCACCGAATCAAAAGGTAATTGGTTGCAGATGGGTATACAAAGTTAAAAGAAATTCAGATGGATCAGTTTGCAGGTACAAGACAAGATTAGTTGCCAAAGGATGCTCACAAACTCATGGTATAGACTATGAGGAAACATTCTCACCAGTTGCAAAGATGACTACAATTAAGACATTGATAAGTGTAGCTGCTGCAAGGAATTGGAGACTCCTCCAACTTGATGTGAAAAATGCATTCCTAAATGGTTGGATAAGTGAAGAGGTATACATGTCACAACCACCAGGTTTTGAAAACCCTAATCATCCATCTTATGTTTGCAGACCGTATGGATTGAAACAAGCTCCAAGAGCTTGGAATTACAGGTTGGTTACATATCTTCAAGACCAAGGATTCAAAGCTAGCAGCTCAGATCCTTCTCTATTCATCAAAAGGGATCACAATGAGGTTATCTATCTATGTGTATATGTAGATGATATTATTGTGACAGGTGATGATCTAAATGGCATTCAAAGGATCAAGAGACACATGCAAGAGGAGTTCAAAATCAGTGACCTAGGTGAGCTCACATATTTCCTAGGTATGCAGGTGATATATACAAATGAAGGAATGTATTTGACTCAAAGAAGATACATTCAGGATCTTCTTCTCAAGTTCAAAATGGAGAACACTAAACCTGCAGGTACACCTTTGGAGATGAATCATAAACTTAGTGTTTATGAAGGTGAGAAAATTGAAGACATTAAAGAGTATCAAAGCTTGGTAGGTAGCTTGATATATGCTACTCACACAAGGGCAGACATCTCATATAGTGTGGGAGTGCTTAGTCAGTTCATGCACTCACCGAGAAGACCACACATGGATGCGGCTAAGAGAGTACTTAAGTATCTCAAAGGTACAATCAACGAAGGTATATTCTATCCTTACTCTTCCGATTTGGATATCAAAATCTACTCAGATGCAGATTGGGAAGGAGCTAAGGATGATAGAAAAAGTACATCTGGTTACTTAGCATTTGCAGGTTCGAAGCTAGTGTCATGGAGTTCCAAGAAGCAACCAACAGTTGCTTTATCCTCAACTGAAGCAGAGTATAGAGGCTTGACCATAGCAACTCAAGAGGCAATATGGTTAAAAGCATTGTATACAGATTTGGGACTTGTGAGTTCCAAACCTCACATATTTGGAGATAATGTAAGTTCCATGCATCTAGCGGCAAATCCTATTTTTCATGCGAGAACCAAGCATATAGAAGTCCATTATCACTTCATCGGGGAGAAGCTCATGGCAAAGGAGATCGACATTTCTTTTGTTCCGACCGAAAAGCAAGTAGCAGATATGATGACGAAGGCACTTGATGGAATAAAGCTTTGTAGATTCAAAGCTATGGCAGGTATTCAACCTATCAGAGAATGAAGACTCAAGCATACTTTAGCTTGAGGGGGAGCTGTTGGAACATCAAGCTTACACTATGCTTGAGGTGGATTTGATCTACATCAAAGGCTATCGCGTCGAAAGAATATCCGTTGGAGAGTTCTTTTTCATATGCTCAT
>CM035426.1:123469414-123611914 GCA_020310875.1 Ceratopteris richardii
GAAGATCAGTCTAGGTAGAACAGGTCCATCATGCGTGTTGTAGATCAAGCTTTCCTGGCTAGTCAGAAGGGCAAAGGTAAATGGAGCTCTTCTACTAAGCAGAAATCCGCTAATTCTGCACAACCAAAGAAGGATAACAGAGACAACAAGAAAACAATAAAGCAGAAATTGTTTTGCAAGTACTATAAAGCAAATAATCATGCCTTAAAGAATTGTCCAAAACAGGTTGCGAAAGGGGCAAAGAAAAAAGAGGCTGGAATGGTTGTTGCAAAGGCCTCTACACCGAGAACAGAGTCTACTAATCTAGTGCAGAATGAATTGAATGGGCATTTACTATTGTTTGCAGTTTTGACCCATCTTCTCCTGAACAGTGTATGTCTGTAGTAGACTTTGATGTTTGGTACTTTGATAGTGGGGAAACTAAATATATTCCCTCACAGCGCAGTTTCTTCACTTCATTCGAGCCTGCCTCTACAAGGAATACTATCACATGCGCCAAAAACTCCTCTTATCCTATCATTGGAGTTGGTAAGATCATTCTGACTACTGCTAATGGTAGTTCATTTACATTGTTAGAAGAAGCTTTAGCCAAGATTGGCTTGGTTGTGAAATTTGTTGATGATAGATACACAATTCATGATATGTCAAATGGCGATATGATTATTGCTTCTGGCTTTTTATGTCACGAGATGTATAAGCTCATAGACTATGAAAAATCTGTGAATGATGTAGCATGTGCAGTACATGATTCTCAAGCTATCTCAGATGCAAAGCTTTGGCATGCATGCTTTGGTCATATGAATTTTGCTAGTTTGCTACACCTGCACAAATCTGAAATGGTGTCCTCTTTGCCCAAACTTGAGGCACCCAATAAACATGTTTGAAGGCTGTATTTTGGGCAAAATATAGTTTTCCTTGTTTCCAAAAGATAGTTCAGTTTGAGCTACTCAAAAATCACTGCTTGTTGACAGTTATGTATGTGGTCCTACGTAGCTATCCTCTTTTGGAAACTATCTTTACTTCATGACTTTCATTGATGATTTTTCTAGAGATGCATGGGTATATCCACTAAAATCAAAGTCCGAAGTGTTTATGTGCTTCAAAAATTTTTTGGTTTTGGCTGAAAATCTATTAGCATGTAAAATGGGTGACCTCCGTTCTGATCGAGGGGAGGAATATATGTCTTCTGACTTTAATGCATTTCTAGATGAACGTGGGATAAAAAGTCAGTATATAGTGCATATACACCTCAACAAAATTGAGTTGCTGAACGAAAGAACATATCACTCATGGAGATGGCGAGGTGTATCGTCAAGAGTCAAGCTTTACCACAAAGTTTTTGGCTTGAGGCTGTTATGTGTGCAACATATATACTTAAGAGGTGTCCCACTAAAGCATTGCAGTCTATCACTCCATATGAGGCTTGGCATGATCGTAAGCCATCTGTTGCTCACCTATGTGTTTTTGGTTGTCTGGCATATGCATTAGTGCCTGAACAACATGGCAAGAAATTGGATGATAAAGCAATGAAATGTATTTTTGTTGGGTACAGTTATGAAAGCAAAGGCTATCATCTGTATCGTCCATAGACTAAACACATTTTGGTTAGTCGTGATGTTTTTTGGAAGATGCTATTCAGCCGTTACTTTCATGTACTAAGGAGACATTTGTTAGCTCCAAAGACATGTATGATACTTTGCTGCCTCTTTTTACAGGTGGATAATCTAGTGATGGTCCTAATAAGGCAACTTCTCAACCTTTACAGGTTTCATGTGATGATGTAGATCATTCCATTTCTGATGCAGATTTACATGATGCACTTGTTGATGAGAGAGATGATATTAAGGACGTAAAAAGTATGCCAAAATGGCTGGTGCAGACTTTGCATGACAACAAATTAGATGCACCTTGTTCATATTGTACTCGTTCAGGCTCTCATAGGACATGTTTTGCATTAGATGGCTATGCTATGGAAGGCTCTAGTCTCTGTGATGAGAATGAGCCTGTTTCGTTTGATGAAGCACAAATTTCAAAAAATTGGATGGTTGCTATGCAATTTGAATATGGAAAAGATACATGCCTATCTGATTGCACATGGTTTTGAGAGCAGTCCAATTGAAAGCACCTTATATGTTAAGCGTTCTAATGATGTGCTTCTCATCATTGTTGTGTATGTTGATGACATGCTGCTCACTAGTCCTCATGAGAAGCATATTGCTGATTTTAAGGCTGATTTGCATGCCTCATTTGAGATGTCTGATTTGGGGCATTTGCATCACTATTTGGGCATCCAGTTTATGCAAGTTGATGATGGAATCACTTTGTGTCAAATGAAATATATTGACATATTATTGCATCATTTTGGCCTTGAAGACTATAAAGCTATTGCCACTCCTATGGAGAGAGGTTTGAGATCAAGTCCTCATGATGTTGGAGATGCACGTGATGCTCTTCTCTATCAGTAGGCTATTAGATGCTTGATTTACTTATGCATTACTCAGTCAGATATTCAATTTGTTGTCTCAAAGATGAGCAGGTTTAAGCATTGCCTAGGTGTCAAGCATTGGTAGGTGGTAAAGTGCATCTTTCGCTACTTGAGTGGTACCCGATTACTTCGATTTGCTTTGGGCTTACTTTCTTTTGTGGACTGATTCCACATAGCTTGATACTTATACATGAGTGCAAGATCCTTGTTCACTGCATCACTCCTAGGGGGATTTGTTGATATATTTAGGTAGTGATGTGTGTGAACACACTAGGAGTGTTGGGGCACTTTTTTCCCTCTTTAGGAGGTTTGTTTCCCCCGGCTTGTATATACGCCTATAGCCCTAATGGGTTACATATCTTTGTACATTCTAGTGGTAATACATTCAGTATTTGAGTTGTGCTCAAAGCTTCTTCTTCTTTCTTGTGCTATTCTTGTGCTTCTGTAGACCTTGAACTCCAACAACCCTAAACCTCAATATTTAGTGTTCATTGTCCTTTGATCTACCCCAATCCTCAATCTTTTGAGTTTAGTCCCCATTGACCTTGATCCTTCGCTCAACTTCTCTTTGTTGAATAAGAAGGATAATAAGTCCATTGTGTTATGTGCTTGGGGATATGTATGCAAGACAATGTGCTTTGCTTCTCGAGAGCTCCATGACAATATCCTCAGAGTAGAAAACTGAGCTCCAGGCATCGCACACGGAACTTCGCGCAGAGGCTATAGAATACGCAGAAAACACAGTACACTGGGAGCACGAACAAAGATTTCTTAGGTTTTACAAATGCGAGCAAACTTACAGTCTGTGACTGACCAAGCCACTATATGTTTTTGAAGCACATATACAAAGAATTATTCGGTGGCCATTTGGCCTTTCACATGGACACTAACGGTAACAATATCCCACTAACGGCCAATATGGCCAAAGTAACTATGGGATATTGTTACCCTTGTGATGCATTTGCTTTAGTATAGGGTATCGGATATGACTGAATCACTCATGCCATATCTTACTTGTGCCCACACTTGTAGTGGCTATAAGAGAAGACAACTCATACATGTTGTTTCTCATTCCAATCCCAATAATGTTGTTTTTATTATCCATAATGTCAACTCTTGTCTTATTAAAAGATACTTGATGACGTTGATGAGTTATAGAAGCTACGGAAAGCATATTCTATTGGATTTGTGGAATGTACAACACATTTGAAAGCTTTTTGATATCCCCATTAGAGTTAATGAAAGAAATCATACCTGTGCCATCTACAAGACATCTTGCATTACTTCCTATGTTTAATATGATGGGTTCCTTTATAGGCTATAAGGAACTATTAATGAAAGAAATCATACCTTTGCCATCTACAAGACATCTTGCATTATTTCCTATCTTTAATATGATGGGTTCCTTTATAGGCTATAAGGAACTACTAGTCATGTGATGAGAAGCACCCCTGTCTAAGATCCATGAGTCATCTGTTCCATGAGCATACCTCCTCTATTGTAAAAAATAAATCAAACTCTATTTCTATAGTGTTGGCACACTTCTTGCCCTTGCCAGCTTTTGAAAAGTCATTATTCTCTTCTGCCTTTTTCGATCCGACAATCTTGAATTCTATGTCCTTTCTTCTTGCAGTGAAAAGACTCTCCCTTTAACTTATTTTTATTGTTCTTGTATTTATCTCCATCTTTTGAAGAGTCTGCTTTGAATCCTTTGGCATTTGCTGTAAATGAAGCATTTCCTTTGCTAGCACCACTCCTTGCCTTGAGTTGCAAGTCCTCCTTCATGACTAAGGCACTACATTCTTCAAACGTTAAAGGTTGAAGCCTTTGCAACCTTTGCATTTTTGCTTTTGCACCACTTAGAGCCTCCTGAGCTTCTTAGATGGTGATCTAGATAGATGCTAGATAAAGTCTTACTAGTGCGCAATGTTCTATAAAGGTACACATGGGCCATGCTTATATAGATTTTACAAGGAGAGTTCATGTAGAAATAAAATAATCGACAAAATATTAGATCTAAAAATATCTTGATGATAAGATGTCCTACCGTCTCATCCCTACGACCAAGAGGATAGCTCCCCCAACCCCACAAAAGGGGGCAAGCCCCCCTCTATACTACCCCATTAAGGCTCTATGGGAAAACCGCAACATGCTACAAGTCCTTTATTTTTTCCTTGAATGTAAACCCAATGGCCCCGAAGTTTATGCCTTACCTAACCCAATGGCTAGGCTCAGAAAGATCATCTATTACCATCGAAGGTCACACATAGGCCTCCGCTAACTTGGAGGTTGGGGTCTGCAAATCTCAAGGCTTTAACAATGGCTTCTCCTCATAATGGGGGCCCTAAAAATTAGAGCATCATGGATCATTTGTGGTTACTTGAGGGTGGAGTATTGAATATAAATAACAAGAATAACCCTCCAAATGGTACTTCTTATGGTTGATTTTATAGTTTGATTTTATTATTGGAATTTTTTGAAGCACTTTTAGAGTTCTAGATGCTTTATTCTTGATTAGAGTACGTTTCACTTTTAGAACTCAAAAGGAATTTGATGCATTATGCCAAAACAATTAGCATATCCAAAGAAACCATAGAATACACACTAAAGCTTTGCAAATACCATTTGTAGCAAACGAATATGCTTACTCTATCTTGACCCATAACTATGGCCACTTGTGCAATAGGTTTTGGAGTAACTATTTCATTCAGTAGCACCTTTGATGACAAAGAAAATCTATTTTATTAGAGGAAAACAATAGTGAAGTCTCAAGTTAATGAGAAAAAAGGTTTTCATTTATCTTTAAATACACTCAAACAAAAAGGAGAACAAAGCAAGAAGTTATATATGCTTCATAGGACTAAGATAACATAGTTTTGTATAAATGCACCTAAAAGTCTCAAGCAAGAGCATAACTAGGGCCATGTTTTCCAACTCATTGAATATTGGTAGCTACATGGAAGTATCATATGCATGGAAAATTTAGAACATTGTGGCATGAAAAATGCCACCGTATGAACTTTAGAAAGATAGTAAAGATCAACTATGATGTATGCTAAATTGGTTCATGAATCTCTTTCATTTAATTTATGAATCAATGATATGTATGCTGAATGTTTTGTGATTTTTTTGATTGCGAAACTTAATAGAAAAAGCATCCTTGGGTATAAATTATACTAATGATATGAATGATTCAAGCCTAAGGGTTTGATAATTAGAACTTGGAACAATAAAACAAAGGAAAAAGTTAAATTTTGTGGTAAAGATCTGTTTCATTCAACAAATAGAGCATTGGATTTTACAAGTTAAAGTGCCTTATTTGAACTT
This sequence comes from Ceratopteris richardii, assembly GCA_020310875.1. NCBI lineage: Eukaryota > Viridiplantae > Streptophyta > Polypodiopsida > Polypodiales > Pteridaceae > Ceratopteris > Ceratopteris richardii. The sequence goes on from CM035426.1 coordinate 123,475,227, forward strand.
ATCTAAAAGATGTCTATGCAATCACGAGAACTAACAACATCCTTGTTACACAAATATTTGACAATTAGTTGGAAACTAGATTGATTTAATTTTTGGATAAAGAGCTCGCTATGCCAAATGATTTTTCTCAAATATATGTGATACATTGTGGAAATATATTTATTTCTTTGGTTAAGACTGAAATTGAAAAGAGAAAAATGATTTTTTTTTCAAATAGATGTAAAAAATGCCTTATAAATAGTCATGTTAGGGGGGAAGTATACATGAGCATCTAGTATATATGTGCATCCACATTTTCCTTATTATGTTTACAAATCGTTTTCTTTGAAGTTGGGAAGACATTTTGTCCCTCATACATCAATGAAACAACCAATGGTGTGCATGTTATTATTATTTGTGTGTATGATGTTATCATCACAAGAAATAATGAGAAAAAGATTGACGTTAAGAATCTATTGAATGCTTAATTTGATGTCTAAATTTTGTGAGAGTTTGTACATTTATGTGGCATCAATGTGGTAAGAATGAAAAAGGCTTTCAATTTTAAAGAAGAAAGCTCCATCTTTGAGATCTAGTCTTCTACATAGAAGTTGAGTTAATTAAAAATACAATGAATTTCTTTCATTACAATGTATGGATGCCCTAAATGTGTTGTATTGGATTTTCATGACAATTTGGAAACTCATTCCAATGTGTTAAGCCATGATATTGATGAAATTTTAGAGCATTCACTTTATAACAACATTATACTAAGCGAGAAATGAAGTTCGTATTGCTTATCTCCAAAAACTATTTGAGAAGTGAGCATATGAACGAAGGAGCTTGAATTAACAATATTTTGACAAAGATCAAACATTTACAAGAGAAGTTGATTGCTATTGATGAAATCTCACTAGATAGTTCACTTGTGTAGACTTTTCTTAATAGACTTTCAAATTCATATGAGAGTTTTGCTTCTACTCTTCAGTTGATGATGAAAGCCAAACCAAATGCCTTAACATTTGAGGAGTTAGTCTCTATTTTTGTTGAAGTAAGATCAGTCCAAGAAAAATACATCAATTATGCAAATTGGAGATCAATCATTCTCAGCTAGACAAGGGCAAATGTAAATGGAGCTCATCTGCTAGTAAGAATAAATTTGCTAATGCTATAAAATAGGAAAAGGAAAACAAAGATGACAAGGATATAGAAAAGTAGAAATGCTTTTGCAAGTACTCTAGTCAAATGATCATGTCATAAGAGCTGTCCTAAGCTAGATGCAAAGGAGCCAAAGAAGAAAGTGGTCAAAATGGTTGTAGAGTCCTCTATGCCTAAACAAGAGTCTACTAATCTTGTTCAAAATAAAGAATAGGCATTTACTACTATTTATAGCTCTGACCCATCTTCTCATGACTAGTGTATGTGCATAGTAGGCTGGGATGTTTGGTACTTTGATTGTGGTGCAGCCAAACATATTACCTTGCAGTGTAGTTTCTTCACTTCATGTGAGTCTACCCCTATAGGGAATATAGTCACATGTGCTAACAACTACTGTTATTCTTTAATGGGATTTGGAAAGATCATTCAGACTAATTTTATGGCACTTCTTTCACATTGGCAGATGCCTTATATGTGCCACTGATCAAGAAAAAATTGTTATTAGTTTCAACATTAGCCAAGATTTGCTTGATGGTCAAGTTTGTTAATGATAGATGTACAATTCATGATCTTGCAAATGGTGATATTATTATTACTTCTATCATTTTATATCATGGGGTGTATAAGCTCATAATTGATGCAAAATATGTGAATAGTTCAACATGTGCACTTCATGATTCTTAGGCAATCTCAGATGCAAAAATTTGACATGCAAGCTTTGGTCATCTGAATTTTGTTGGTTTGTTTCACGTGCAAAAATCTAAAATGGTGTCCTCTCTACCCAAACTTGAGGCACCTTCTAAACATGTCTATGAAGGTTGTATTTTGAGTGTTCTAGGAAATTGCCTCATTAGGACTAGCAATTAAATTTCCACATGTAAAAAGAGGTAGCAAAGTGTCATACATAACCTTCAAGCTTACTGATGTCTCCTTGGTATATCAAAGTAAGGGTTGAATTGCATATTCCACAAAGAAGACATCGTGGCTAATGAGAATGTGTTTAGTTTAAGGATGATACAGATGATAGCTTTTGCTTTCAGAACTATATCCAACAAAAATAAAGTTCACTACTCTATCATTGAGTTTTCTGCATTGTTGTTCAGGAATTAATACATATGGGAGACAAGCAAAGACATGCAAATGAGGAAAAGATGGCCTGTGACCATGCCAAGCCTCTGTGATATATGAAGTGCTTTGGTGAGACTCCTATTAAGTACCTATGTTGCACATGTAACAACCTCAAGCTAGAAGCTATGTGGTAAAGCCTAACTTTTGACCATATGCCTCACCATTTCCCTGAGAGACCTATTCTTTCTTTTAGCAAATCTATTTTATTCAGGCATATACAACACTATACACTTTTTTCAATCCCGTGATCATCGAGAAACGCATTAGACTTAAAGACATGTATTCCTCCCTCAATCACAATGAAGGGTACCCATTTTGCATGGTGAAACACTTTTAGCCATAACCAAGAATTGTCTAACACACACAAACATTACGGGCTTTTCTTTCAATGGATAGATTTATGCATGCTTGGAAAAGTCATCAATGAAAGTCATGAGAGGAGGCAAAAACTATGCCTAAATGGTTTGTGCAAACTTTGAGAGATAGCAAATTAGATGCACCGGTGTCATATCATAATCTTTTAGGATCTCATAGTTCTTCCTTTGCATCAGATTGTTATGCAATGGTTGTCTCTAGTCTTTGTGATGAGAATGAGAGTGCTTCTTTTGATGAAGCACAAAATTTAGAAAATTGGATGGTTGCTATGCAATTAGGATATGATGCTATTATGAAGAATGGTACTTAGTCTTTATGTGATTTTCTTTCATGCAAAAAGGCTATTAGCACTAAATGATTATAAAATCTCAAAAGTAAACCAAATGGAACAATTGATAGGTATAAGGCTAAGCTTGTTATCAAAGGTTATGCTCAAGAGAAAGGCATTGATTTTGATGAGACCTTTTCTCCCACATGCCGAATGACCATTGTTTGTAGGATTTGTGCACTTGCACCTCATCATGGTAGAAATATACATCATATGGACATTAAAACTACATTTATGAATGGTGATTTACATGAAGAAGTGTATGTATTTTAGTTTCTATGGTTTTGTGTGAAAAGGGAATGAAAAAAAGTGTGCAGGTTGAAAAAGGAATTATTTGGTTGGAAGCAAGCACCACGTGCTTGGTATCATAAGATACATGCCTATTTTCTAGCATATGGTTTTGAGAATACTCCGACTGAGAGCACCTTATATGTTAAGTGAGAAGATGATGTACTTCTGATCATTGTTGTTTATGCTGATTATATGCCGCTCACTAGTCCTAATGAGGAGCATATTGCTGAATTTAAGGCTGATTTTCATGCCTCTTTTGCGATTTCAGATTTGGGGTATTCGCATCATTATTTTGGCATTCAATTTATGCATGTTGATGGGGAAATAGCTTTGTATTAAACAAAATGCATTGAAATATTATTGCATCATTTTGGTCTTGAAGATTGCAAACCTAATGCCACTTCCATGGAATGATGTTGGAGATGCATTTGATGTTGTTCTCTATGAACAAACTGTTGAATGCTTGATTTACTTATGCATAACTCGGAGTGATGAGATATAAATATATTTCAGACTTTCTACATGGTGCTGGCTTATTTTTCCGTACCTTTAGAGTTCATTTACTTTGCCAGGAAGCCAGCAATCTTTCTGTATCTTAAGTCATAAGCCAAGATTCAACCATTTTAGTTTGAGGAGAGAGTTCAAATCATTATATAAAGAAATGTTGAAACACTTCTGGAAAGATCAGCATTAAGAAATGACGGCTCAATCTAGCAGGTTCATCATAATTTTACAATCTTGACAGTAGATTGCGCTGGATTAAACTTTATAAATCTTCAGCAAAACTTCAAATAGTTTTGAGTATTAACAACAGGTTCAAATTATCCTTGCAGAGAGCACTTTTGCTGAGCACTGGATGGCGGTCACATTTACCTTTTCTTTGAAGCAGTGGACGTACACAGTGAACAATAAGATCACCAAAGAACACTCCAAACATCACCAAAGAACACTCCAAACAACATGAAAGAACACGTCCCAAGTCATTGTCCGGGTGGTTGGGCTGCTCGTCTCGAGGCGGGGGTGAGTGTTCAACCCCCCCCCCCCCCCCCCCGGTAGCATGTGAAGGACATGTATGACATTGGAATGTATCATGTGGCTGATGTGCCACCCCCTGTTCTGCCCCGTGGTAGTTGTGACTGCAGTTTAACCCAGCTATCTAAACCCCTGTTCTTGTGGGATAAGGGGGGTCCCATGGGTACTATGCCCTTCCTTGTACAATTGCAATTCCAAAGTTAAAACCCGGGGGAGTAGGCCTCGGCAGAACCTCCATTTAAAAAAAAACACCAAAGAACACTCCAAGATCATTGCAAATGGAATAAATTAGAATTCACAGGTATCTTTTGTCACATGTGTTGTGGCAATTCCTCAACTAAGGATTGATCGCAATGAAAAATGGAGGAAGACTCCGGATCGAGAGACCAAACCAAATACGGGCCGCTGAGGATTGACACTTGATCTAATTAACAGTGTTGCCGTTTGCTCCAGGCATTGTATGGTTAGACACCAGATGAGAGTTGCACGCCCTATTCTTAGTATTCTGATCGTTTTGCATTGCCTTACAGTGCTGTCTCGACATATCTGAGTACAGCTGAACAATCTTGCCCTATGTTGGCATTTAGCTATCTAAACAGTACAGTGTTTCCAGCGAGAGATGCATCAGAGCCTAGATTTTTGTTTTCTAAATTCTTGCTTATTTCTTGGAGAAGCTAACTGTTGTGATTGAATATTGTTTCTACTTCTTCAAATCACTTCTCGAATGTCTGCAATACTCTTGCCATGGTCATACTATTGCATTACATATCGCATCCATATGTATTCTATTTGGATTTTAATGATCAATGCACCTCAAAACTCACAGGCTGTACATTAAGACTCGTCACCATGGTAGCAGTTGTGGAGGCGGGTATATCTATACGCTCAAAAAATTGCAGGCTATGAAAAGGAGGAACAGCGGTCAGCCTGGTGATAATGACAAGGAACAAACTGAAATGTGCAAGAACAGTGCAAATGGCTTCTCGTTTTCTTCCTCGATACAAGCATCATGGGGTACCGATTAAGGGCTACCGCTATCATCAGGACGTCCGATGGAGTATCTTGCAAGATATCTGCCAAAGAGCTTCGTAGTTCCGTTCTCATCCCTTAGGTTACAGAAGATTGATTCAGAAACAAGAAGAGCTTCGTAGTTCCCCTCTCATCCCTTAGGTTACAGAAGTTTGATTCTTTGTGCACTGAACACAACTCAACAAACGATTGTACAAACATCTGTTTGTTACCCTGCTGTTTGGAACATTTCATACATTTTTTCTGGAGAATATGGACTACGATCATTTGTGACCTGGCAGGATATGAATAGGACATGGACATATATTTGGACATATATTTCAGCAGAGTCTGTTCTCCACGACTAGACATGGTAGCTTTTTATCTTCGAAAGTTCTACGATTCACAAATGTTGAGGTATGAAGCGCAATATGGATAGAGTCATTCTAGGCCATATCTCAGAATAAGGAAGCTATAGGAGCGACTTGATGCGTATAGGATGGATAACATGATTCATTACACAGAAATGCGGAATGGAAGAAATAACAAAGAGTGCGCAGGCAAATCCATTCTTTTTCTGAGTGACAAAAGCCACGGAAGTCAGCTTCGCCAACCCGCATGCTATTTCAGCAAGTGATTGGAGAGATCTTGGAACATGGTGCTACTCTCAAGCGGAAGAAACCCTGACTGTCTCGCCTTTTGTCTCCTTCGCGAGCTCCTCCTCCAACCAGAGTTTTCGTGCCTTAACAGATGATCTCGCCCGTAATGAAAAAACCTACATGTTCTCTTTTTGTTCCCGCAAGGTTAGGCCCTCTCTCGTTCTGCTGGTTTTATCTTCTGGTTGCGAGAAAGGAGTCCACAATTTTTAGAGCCAATATTGCTTCTGGTTGCGTCTGTTTCTTAGTGTGCATTCAGACTAGGCGGAGGCCATCTTTCCACGTGTCACATATATATATTTGTGGATATAAATCAGAAAGCATTTCGGCCCTTCCAAAATATGTACCGACTTCCGTGCCTCGGAACAGATTGAAGGGAAGTGGAACAAGATAAATCAATGGTTCCAGAGAGTCAAAGCACGGGTTTGACAAGGTTACAACTGAAGGAGACATGGTTCTAGAGAGTCTCTTTAAAAAATGGAGGACCTTATAAATTTGCACAATTGAATCCTTAGGCCACCTTATGTGAGTTGATGGGCAGAGAAAACAAAAAATTGCATCAAGTGCCACCGGGACTGTTTGAACGCACCCTTATTTGTTGTTGGAAAGTGTTTGAGCATCTTCTTGCTCATGGCTTTCGATTACAATGTCCTTTCACAAATCAAATCATATTTTTAGAAGCAACATCAAACTTCTTTTTAAGCAGTGGTTGAGTCTTTGGTCTCTCGAGGCAGAGGTCCAGAGTTCAATTCCCAGGCTTGACATGTAATTGTCTAAGTCAGTGGAAACCAATTGTAATCTTGTCTAACCCTTGCTTTGTGGGATAAGGGGGGTCTCGCGAGTACTATGCCCATTCACTTGTAAAATTGTTCTTTCAAAGTTAAAGCTCAGGGGAGTAGGTAATGGAACTTCAGCAATGTTTCTACCGATGCTCATTAATGGAACACACACTTTGAGCATGGATGAAGTTTATCTACACACTTAGCCACATAAAAAAAATTCAACCTCTCTATGAGAAAATATTAATAAGAAAAACTTTCGAGGGCTCCAAATTTCGAAGTGGATAAAATTTCAAAGTGAACAAAATTGATTTGCATCGTTTAAATATTGAACTTCACACATAAAGCCTAATGAGTTTCACGTCCAATTCACATATATGTAGAGGTGCGTTTATGAGGTTAAGGTTTGGTCACAAAGAGCCATAGTGCAAACTTTCTTCAACTTATGTTAATGATGCAACATCAATTGATAAAAAACATTTAAACACACAAGTTGCCCAAAAACAATGTTAATGAAGTTGGAAATAAGAAACTTATCTTGAATATTTGAATTCACAACTCACAAACCAAAGTTGACATTGCATGAAACATGTCGAAGGATTTATCAAGCTTGTTGAAGTTGATCATCACATACCAAATTTGACTTCACCATCATCATAGACACTCAGCAGATGTTATTTGTGTTCAAAGATGAAGATTATATTACTAATCAAGATGTGAAAATATTACAAGCTGAATGAATCCAAAGATCCATAATGGTTTTTCTCACAAATGGAAATGTTGGAGTTAGACGTCTGCGGAAGCATGCGAACAACATAAGGAAGAAGAAGAAGCTTGGAGCACAAACACACAATACTGAATGTATTACTAGAGAATGTACAGAGATAAGTATCCCATTAGGGCAGTAGGCGTATATACAAGCCGGGGGAAAAAAACCTCCTAAAGTGGGAAAAAAGTGCCCCGACGGTCCTAGTGTGTTCACACACATCACTACCTAAATATATCAACAAACCCCCCCTGGAAGTGATGCGGTGAACAAGGAGCTGGCACTCATGTATAAGGAAGTGCCAAGCTATGTGGAAATCACTCCACAAAAGGAAGTAAGCCCAAAGCTTTGCGGAAAGCTTCAAACTTCTCCCTAGGCAGAGCCTTCGTGAAAAGGTTTGCAATGTTCTCTTGCATGGGCACATATGCCAAGCTGATCTCCCCAGTAGAGAACCTCTCCTTGACATAGTGATAATGCACCTCAATGTGCTTAGTGCGAGCATGGAACACAGGGTTCCTTGCAACTGTCAATGCGCTCTGACTGTCAGTGAAGATGGTGGTGGCAGAAGATTGGCCAACACCCAAATCAGCCATAAGGCGTCTGAGCCACACACACTCAACAGTCGCTGTAAAAGCTTCCCTATACTCAGCCTCACAACTGGAAGTGGCCACAGTAGGCTGCTTCTTGCTCAACCAAGATATACATGAGCTACCAAGCATGAAGAAAAAACCACTGGTGGACACACGAGTGTCATAGCAACTAGCCCAATCTGAGTCAGAAAAAGCATGCAAATCTGGCGGTAGTGATCCCCCCTTGGGATAAAACAACCCAAGTAGCCAAGTACCACTCAAGTAGCGAAAGATGCGCTTAACCACCTTCCAATGCGTGACTCCTGGGCAATGCATAAACCTACTCATCTGTGAGACAGCAAACTGAATATCTGGCCGAGTAATGCATAAGTAAATCAAGCATCCAACAGCCTGCTGATAGAGAAAAACATCAAATGCATCTCCAACATTATGAAGACTGAATCGTAAACATGTCTCCATAGGAGTGGCAATAGGCTTACAGTCTTCAAGGCCAAAATGCTGCAATAATGTGTCAATATATTTCGTTTGACACAAAGCCATTCCACCATCAACTTGCATAAAATGAATGGCCAAATAGTGATGCAAATGCCCCAAATCAGAGATCTCAAATGAGGCATGCAAATCAGCCTTGAAATCAGCAATATGCTTCTTAATAGGACCAGTGAGCAGCATGTCGTCAACATAGACAACAATGATCAGAAGCACATCATTAGCACGCTTAACATATAAGGTGCTTTCAGTTGGACTGTTCTCAAAACCATGTGCAATCAGATAGGCATGTATCTTCTCATACCAAGCACGTGGTGCTTGCTTTAAACCATATAATGCCTTCTTTAACCTGCACAGCTAGTTTTCATGCCCTTTCTGCACAAAGCCACGGGGCTAAAAAACATACACTTCTTCATGCAAGTCACCATTCAGAAATGCTGTTTTAATGTCCAACTGATGTACATTCCAACCATGATGGGCTGCAAGTGCACAAATGCTCGAAACAGTAGTCATACGGCATGTAGGTGCAAAGGTCTCATCAAAATCAATGCCTCTTTCCTGCGCATAACCCTTTGCAACAAGCCTAGCCTTATACCTGTCAACTGTACCATCAGGTTTACGCTTCAGCTTGTATACCCACTTAGTGCCAATGGCCTTCTTGCCAGGAGGCAAGTCACATAATGACCATGTACCATTCTTCATTATAGCATCATATTCAGATTGCATAGCAGCCATCCAATTTTCTGAATTCTGTGCTTCATCAAAAGAATCAGGCTCATTCTCATGACAGAGAGTAGACGCACCCATAGCATAGCAATCTGATGCAAAGGAGGCACTATGAGAGCCTGAACGAGTACGATATGACAAAGGTACATCTAATTTGTTGTCACGTAAAGTCTGCACTAGCCATTTTGGCATAGTTTTTTGCCTGCTCAATATCAACTCTCTCATCAACAAGTGCATCATGTAAATCTGCATCAGAAATGGAATGATCTACATCATCATATGAAACCTGCAAAGGCGGAGAAGTTGCCTCATTAGGACCAGCACTAGACTGTCCACCTTTAAAAAGAGGCATCAAAGTATCATACATGTCTTTGGAGCTAACAAATGTCTCCTTTGTACATGAAAGCAATGGCTGAATAGCATCTTCCACAAAGACAACATCATGGCTAACCAGAATGCGTTTAGTCTGTGGATGATACAGACGATAGCCTTTACTTTTAGAACTGTACCCAACAGAAATACATTTTACTGCCTTATCATCCAATTTTTTGCTATGTTGTTGAGGCACTAGTGCATATGCCAAACACCCAAAAACACGCAGATGAGCAATAGATGGCTTGCGGTCATGTCAAGCCTCATATGGAGTGATAGACTGTAGCGCTTTAGTGGGACACCTGTTCAATACATATGCTGCACACATGACAACCTCAAGCCATAAGCTATGTGGTAAAGCCTGACTTTTGACCATGCACCTCGCCATCTCCATACGTGACCTATTCTTTCGTTCAACAACTCTATTCTATTGAGGTGTATACGGCACTGTACAGTGGTGTTTTATCCCACGTTCAGCTAGATATGCATTAAAATCAGAAGACATATATTCCCCCCCTCGATCAGAACGGAGGGTGCCCATTTTACATGCTGATAGATTTTCAGCTAAAACCAAAAACTGTTTAAAGCACATGAACACTTCGGACTTTGCTTTGAGTGGATATAACCCATGCATGCCTGGAAAAATCATCAATGAAAGTCACGAAGTAAAGGTAATTTCCAAAAGAGGGTGTCTGCATAGGACCACAGACATCACTATGTACAAGTTGCAATTTCTATCTAGCCCGAACTGAACCATCTTTTGGAAAGGAGGAACACTACATTTTGCCCAAAATACAGCCTTCACAAACATGTTTTCGAGGTGCCTCAAGTTTGGGCAAAGAGGAAACCATTTCAGATTTCTGCAGGCATAGCAAACTAGCAAAATTCAGATGACCAAAGCGTGCATGCCAAAGCTTTGCATCTGACACAGCCTGAGAATCATTTACTGCACATGCCAAATCATTTTCAGATCTTTCATAGTCTATGAGCTTATACAGCCCACGACATAAAATGCCAGAAGCAATAATCACATCGCCATTTGACAGATCATGAACTGTACACCTGTCATCAACAAATTTCATAACCAAGCCAATCTTGGCTAATGCAAAAACTAATAACAGGTTCTTTTTGATCCCTGGCACAAATAAAGCATATGACAAAGTGAAAGAATTACCATCAGCAATAGTCAAAATGATCTTACCAACTCCCATAACAGGATAAGAGGAGTTGTTAGCGCATGTAACAATATTCCCTGTAGGGGCAGGCTCGAGTGAAGAGAAGAAACTGCGCTGCGAGGTAATATGTTTGGTTGCCCCACTGTCAAAATACAAAACATCTGAGTCTACTACAGACATGCACTGATCATGAGAAGATGGGTCAAAACTGTAGACCGTAGTAAAAGCCCATTCTTCTTCCTGCACAAGATTTGCAGACTCTGTTTTTGGTGTAGAGGCCTCTGCAACAACCATTCCAGCCTCTTTCTTCTTTGCCTCTTTAGCAGCCAGTTTTGGACAGTTCTTTATGATATGATCATTCCCTTTACAATACTTACAAATCAATTTTTGCTTTTCTAATTTCTTCTCATCTTTATCTTCCTTCTTTGAATATGCAGAATTAACAGATTTCTGCTTACTAGTTGAGTAGCTCCATTTTCCTTTGCCCTTCTAACTAGCTAGGAAAGCTTGATCTGCAACTCGCATAATGGACCTGTTTTGCCTGGACTGATCTTCCTGCAACAGAACAGAGACTAACTCCTCAAATGATAAGGCATTTGGATTGCCTTTCATCATCAACCGAAGAGTAGAAGCAAAACTCTGATATGAATCTGGAAGACCATTCAGAACGGTCTGCACAAGTGAGCTATTTGGTATAACCTCATCAGCAGAAATCAACTCTTCCTTCAACTCTTTGATCTTTGTTAGGAAAGTGTCCATAGAATCACCTTCATTCATGTGCTCACTCTCCAACTGTTTTCGGAGGTAAGCAACATGAGCCACATTCCTAGCTTGGTACAATGTGGTAAGTATATCCAAAGCATCCTTAACTGTTCTGCAAGAGCGAATGTGAGGAATAATGGCACGTTTGATAGACAAAGCTATCAATGCATGTGCCTGGGCATCTCTTCCATCCCAACGAATCTGCTCTGCAATAGGTGCAGCAAAAACAGCAGCACGAACAAGAATCTGCGGAATATCATCTTCGACACCATCTTCATAAGCTCCAGCACCTGTATTTGCAGTACCTGTAGTCAGAGGTGTAATAGGACGTCTTTCAACACCCTGCACAATGTTCCACAATCCTTTTGCAACCAATACATGTCGCATCGTATAAGCCCATAATGGGTAGTTGGTACCATCCAACTTATCCTCAACAGCCAACATACGGAATACATCACTGCTTCAGCCATGGCCAGTGACTAAAATACCTTGATGCAAAAAATTGATTGTATCTCAAAAAGTTGAACAGAACTGCCTCGACAAATTCTGCTAGACTTGTAGCAGACTTTGAGACGCTTATACTGGCGAATAGAAACTGGTATATACCTTTGGCACAAAAAGCCAAAATAGCTTGCACAAGCACTGTGATAATGCGTATGCTCACCAAATTTCGTGCGAATCTGAGACTGCAAACGGAGGAGTGCCGACGGCGCCCTAGATGAAGTGACAACCTGCTCTGATACCAATTGTTGGAGTTAGACGTCTGCGGAAGCATGCGAACAACACAAGGAAGAAGAAGAAGCTTGGAGCACAAACACACAATACTGAATGTATTACTAGAGAATGTACAGAGATAAGTAGCCCATCAGGGCAATAGGCGTATATACAAGCCGCGGGAAAAAAACCTCCTAAAGTGGGAAAAAAGTGCCCCCACGGTCCTAGTGTGTTCACACACATCACTACCTAAATATATCAACAGGAAACTCAAAGATATTAGCTCAAAGTTAAGACTCAAAGGTTCTCTACTTGCACTAAGCACTCAAATTCTCAAATCTTGGGAAGAAAAAAAAAACAAATAAATGGACTTGTCCTTTTATAGGAAAAATTGACTCTTTGATCCATGCTTGATTTAAATGGACCAATAAAATTCATTTACTTTTTCTTTACAAACAAACACAAGTGTGTTTTCTACATGATCTTTCACATAGGCATTCGAGGATAAAACAATGTTCAAATTTGAAACCATTTGTTGCTCCTTTCTCCTCTTCTTCATCTCCATCATTTGGTTATGGTTGAACCCTTGGAATTACCTTCATGAGCCTTCCTTTCCTTTGAGAACTTCATTTCCTTCCTTCATCTTTTCTTTTCTTCACTTCATGTAGACCAATGGTTGAGCATCTTCATGGTTGAGAGCTCCATATAAAGCTTTGAATACTTCATCTTCATGTGTTGATGAGGGTGCATGGCCACAATCACTACCACATCGCAATACACACTTTTGTGTGAGAAGCATCGCATGAGGTGGATGTTCCCTTTTTTCATGCATTGCTTGTCCCTTTCCCACATTAACCATCATATAAGCACATGTTTCCATGCACTTGACTAGGTCATACTCTCAGTTTGATAATTTAATGTGTGTTTCATACCACCACTATATACATTTATTGGATATGTGAGGTATAGACTCAATCATTGAAAATCCCTAGGACCTTGTGAGTCTAGGTACCACATGTTTTTGGCACCGTTGTTGAGAATGAGGGCCTAAGTCAAGGTGCTTAGGTGATGGTTAGAGTGTTGTTGTGAAGATAGTGATCGTGAGGAAGTAAATTCAATAGATTGGCAAGTCACATATCCCTTGCACTTGTTGCTTCATACACTTAATGTGTGCGTGATAAGTTTTTAGGAGTAGATTAGGAGTTGAAAGCTAGGGTTAGGAGTTCAATAAGAGAGCTTGGAAGTAGGTTAGGTCAACCAACATTTCAAAAATCAAGGTGAGGTATGTTTTGGGTGAAAATCAAGGTATTTTTAGGCTACAAGAACATAGGGATGACAAGGAGAGCACAAGGAACTCAGAACCATAAAGAAAAGGGACTTTTAACATTCAAACTGTCATGACTGCTTGAGTCTGGTATTGTTATACCAAATTCTCGTGTGTCGTCGATACTTGGAAAGTATCGTGTATCATGGATATCTTACCTCCTAGTGTGTATTCTGATACTTTGGTATCGTGTATCACCCATACCTTGAGGTATAACGTGTCATCGATCTTAGCCTTGTATCTTTTAACGCCAAACTTGTGGACAAGTATCATATCGTCTAGGACCTGTGTTTTGTATCATTTGAAATCGAGGTATCATGTATCGTATAAGGTACCCGTAGTGTTGTGTATTATGGAGTCTCGTGTATCATATATCGTGACTGAGGTATCATATTGTGGAAGGTCAAGTATCATGTGAAGTGAATTTCCCTGTGTAAACAAGTATCGTATTGTCAATGATTAGTATTGTGTATAGTGGAGACGTGAAGTATCTTGTATCATGGAAACTTCAAGGATCGAGTATCGTGGAATTTGATGAGCAAACCCTAATTGAATCTATACCAAAAATTTGGAACTTCATTGCTCAAGCTTCAACTAAACCAACTCCCTAGACTCTAGAAAATACTCAAGAGTGAAGATAGAGATCTTAGGGCTATGAAACTTGAAAAGGCCCACAAAATTCTAATGAACCTATGATCTAGATGGGTCCTAGGGAGCCCAAGAAGTGTGATATCCTTAACGAGGAGTGCAACTCAAAATGGTATTCACTTCACTTACTCGAAAACCTCTAGTGATTCAAAAAGTGAACTATTTCATGACCTACGAAGACATGCACAATTTCGTCTATTCAACATAACTTATGTCCCTGATAGAAGGAGAGTATAGAACTTCATTATGGTTTGTCTCCACAAACTCCCATGGAGTTCCTATATATTTGGATAGACTTAATAGGTCGGTGACGAGACTTAGGAACTCAATTGACTCTAAAGTGTTGCAAAGACGAGTTGTGAAGTTCAAAGGTGGATTTTACATGGACAAACGATAACAATTGTATTTAGTGATTGAGCCCCCTTATACAGTTAATGAAAGAGGAGAAGTATAGGAACCCAATAACTCAAATAGATCTGATCATAGAGAAGCCATGAAGGCTCCAAGAGGAAGATCCATAATAGTGAATATCTGGAGAGGGGATAAGATCCCTCAAGATGATAATCTGGTGGATAGCTATCTAGTAGCTGGAATCGCTAAATTGTTGCAAGACACTTCATACATAGTGAGAAGCAGTATCAACTATGCTATGATATATGAATTGCATGATCTTGAAGACTCTTTCGGAGTCACTTATCTGGATCAAAACAAACCAAGATATTGAGAAGTTACTCATTCAGAGAAATCTAGAATATAGTACATGGTTTGCTAGTATTCCACCCAAGAGATTAGGAAAGCACATCCCAAAATCCTCAAGGACAACAACAAAGCTAGGGAGATCCTATCTTAGGGCACAATAGTCAACAAAGTGTTTCACTCGGACCACATGTTCACTTCCCTATACCAAATGGCAGTTCCAAACCCCATACTCACTTGGGAAGCAAGACGATGAACTGATCACCCTTTCCTCTACGAGCTCCACAAGGAAGAGGACCTGGTGTGCATTCGTTGGTTCAAGTCATTCCTCGACCTCCTGAAGTGGGTAGAAGGCTGAGACCTTACCACGTGACAAAGTGCCTAAGAAATCATTATGATGGGTTGGGGGATCCTTATGACCATGCGATAGAATTTGAACAAGTGCTATGAGTGAAACAAATAGATGATTTATTCATTCAATACCAATCTTTTGGACTCACCCTTATAGGAAAAAATTTTACTTGGCTCCAAACTTTGAATCCCAATAGATTTTCGAAGATAGAGCAATTTTTAGAAGAGTTCATTTATGAATTCACAAAAAGGGGAATCAAACATAATACTTCTTCTTTGATTCATGGATTCAAACAAGCACCTAATGAGTCAGTGAGACTGGCAGCCACAAGATTCAATCAATACGTGGATCATTGTCCTATGGCAGAGAGACCCACCCAAAAAAAGATGATATCATCATTATTGGATGGTTTATCTATTGGAAACTTGAGAACCTTGAAGTATGTGAAACAGTTTAAAGCACATGAACACTTCAGACTTTGCCTTCAATGGATATACCCATGCATGCTTGGAAAAATCATTGACGAAAGTCACGAAGTAAAGATAATTCCCAAAAGAAGGTGTCTACATAGGACGACAGACATCACTATGTACAAGATGCAATTTCTGAGTAGCCGGAATGTGAGGCTTTCCTCAAAGAAGACATGCAAAAACTGATGTGTATGCCACTCTCCTCCCATCCATTTATATCCACTTGTATCTAAAATAGCAGTGATCTGGAATGTTCTAGCATCGCCATGTGGCCAGCATGCAACACTCATCCCCACTAACCATCAAATACCTTAGGATATACCCCCGAGCTTAGGACCTTGGCTAACTAGCCCTCGTCCCACACACACACACAGAATGGTCTCTATAGACCAATGTCTGACACTCTCTCCCCCTTCTAAAGATCATTGTCCTCAATGATCAATGAGGGAAAGTACTTGCAAACCAGAGCTGTTGATTCCCAAGTAGAGTCAGTAAGTGGTAATCCTGTCCAGGCTATCAGATACTCTTGGATGACATGATTCCTTAACTGTTTCTATCTCCTATCTAGTATTCTGTCTGGAGAATGATCTTCTCTATCGGTTTCCTGCAAAGAAACAATACCCTCTATTAGATTATCCTCCCTAGAAATATACTTTCTTAGTTCACTGACATGAAACACTGGATGGACTCTGCAATCTAGAGGAAGCTCTAATCGGTATGCAACATCAGTCAACTTCTTTACTATCTTCCAAGGTCCACAATACCTTGGTGATAGTTTACTACACTGCCCTGTGGACAATGAAATAGATCTAGCCGGTACTTGAAGAAAGACTCGGTCTCCTTCCTCAAAGGATCTAGGAGATCGTTTCCTATCAGCATACTCTTTTGCTCTATCAGCTGCTTGCTGCATCTTGGCTTTAGCTATTTCAAGGTTTGCTTGGAGATTCGCTAAGAACTCGGAAGCACTAGGACATTTCGTAGGCATTCCTATGGTACTGGGAGAAGTGGGATTCATGCCATAGTTCATCTCAAAAGGAGACATCCCAGTCACCTTGTGAGGTCTATTGTTATAAGCAAACTCTACTAATGGCAAATAACTATCCCAATCTGTCCGTCTCTCAGAAACATATGCCCGTAACATATCCTCTAGAATTTGGTTGACCCTCTCGGTCTGACCATCTGTTTGAGGATGATCACCACTACTCATTTTTAGTGACACTTTCAGTTTGTCAAATACAAACTTCCAGAAGTGTCCTGTAAATCTGACATCCCTATTTGAGACTATGGATGTAGGTAACCCATGCAATCTGAAGATATTCTGGATAAACAACTCCGCTACCTGTGGAGCTTCTATCGTCTCCTGCATGGGTATGAAATGAGCCATCTTGCTTAGTCTATCTACCACAACTAGGATTGTATACCGCTTCCTTTGGGTCCGTAGTAACCCCACTATGAAGTCCATGGATATACTATCCCAATTATGATCTGGAACTTGTAAAGGATGTAAAAGACCTGGTGTCTTTACCCTTTCTGCTTTGTTGACTTGACACATAAAGCATTGTTGAACATAAGTATGGATATCTATGGCTAATCCAGGCCACCATAATGTGTTCTAACAAGCTGTATTGTCTTGTCAACACCAGGATGTCCTGCGCAGGGAACATCATGGTTATCATGCATGACTTTCTTTCTCAACCGGGAATCTGGCACACAAACCTTTCCTTTCCGCTTCACTATTCCATTCTCCTGTGAGAAATTAGAATACGGAATGGACTTGTTTGCTTTAGCTGGAACTATCCCGTCTCCTAAAATAGAGTCATCACTAATGGCTCTAAATATCTGTAACAAATGTGGATCTTCCACCTGTCCTTCCTTAATTTCTTGAAGCAATGAGCTTTCTAAAACTGTAAAGCTCATTTGATACATTATACGAGATAATGCATCAGCTACTATATTTTTTTTTCCTCTTCTATACAAGATTTCCCTGTGAAATTCCTGCATGAGCTGAGCCCAACGAGCCTGTTGGCCTCGAAGATCTGGATGACTACAAAAATACTTAAGTGTATGATGATCTATGAATACCTTAAAGTCTGCACCATAAAGATAGTGTCTCCAAACTTTAAGTGCATGCACCACCGCATACAACTCTTGTTCATGCACCGGCCAATTGCGTTGTGCACTACTTAACTTCTTACTTTCAAAAGCTATTGGCCTGCCATCTTGACTCAAAACTGCACCTATGGCTATGCCACTAGCATCGGTCTCTAACTCAAATGGTTTCTGAGGATCCACCACTTTGAGTATAGGAGCCTCTAAAACAACTTGTTTCAGAGTATCAAAACTCTCTTGCTGCTCTTGCTTCCATGCAAATGGAATTTTGCCTTGAAGCAAGTTCGTCATAGGTGCTGCTATCAACGAATATGAAGAGATGAATTTCCGATAGAAACCGGAAAGTTCTAAGAATGACCGTAACTGCCCCTCATCCTGAGGAGTAGGCCATGCTAAAATAACTGATACCTTCTTGGGATCCATCTAAACCCCGTTGGCTGAAATAACATGCCTTAGATACTCTATCCGCGGAAGAAACAACTGTGTCTTCTCTGGATTTACATACAACTGATTTTCCTTTAAAATATTCAACACAAATCTTAAATGATTTTCATGCTCATGCACAGTCCTACTATACACTAGCAAATCATCCACAAAATCAACAACACACTTTCCTATGAAAGGTCTTAAGATATCATTCATTAACATCATAAATGTAGCTGGGGCATTTGTCAAACCAAAGGGCATGACCAAATACTCATAATGACCAAAACGGGTCCTGAAAGCTGTCTTATGTACATCATGATCTTTTACTCTAATATGATGATAGCCACTCTTTAAATCTATCTTACTAAATACAATGGCTCCAGCTAGAGCATCTAAAAGGTCATCAATCTGGGGCATAGGATATCTGTGTCTAATAGTGATCTTATTGAGTGCTCAATAATCGACACACATCCTATAAGATCCATCCTTCTTCTTCACAAGAAGAACTGGTGCTGCGAAGGGTGAATAGCTGGGTCTAATAAGCCCTTTTTGAAGATACTCGTCCAGGACCTTGCGGACTTCATTTTCCTCCTGCAAACTCATTCGAAATGGTGGCCGAGCGGTCGAACTTGCTCCTGGTACCAATTCGATTCTATGCTCTATATTCCTGCAAGGAGGCAAACCTGATGGTAATTCCTTTAAAAACAACTCTTGGAATTCTGCTCTCACTTTAGCTGAAAGTGCTGGAGCATTCGAACTTGAGTCTCCATGACTGCATGAATCCATCTCAACATACGACAAATACATGAAATAAAGAAAATAGATATACTTGCAATCAATCTTGAGCAACTTGGTAGCAGTCACCAATCGCGTCTCTTGGAGATCTCGTTCTCCACGGATCAGTAATCTCCTTCCCTCATGCTCAAACTGATACACATGCGAAGAAAAATCAATGACTAGTTTCTTCCTCGCATGCCACTTCTTACTAAGAACAATGTCGAATCGAGCTAATCTCGCTATCTCAAAGTTCAATTCGTCCTCATAGGACTGGATTTGAATAGGAAGATCAACCACTTGTCTATCCCAAGTCTCAGCTCCCTTCTCGTCAGCTAGCTCTACGGTATAAGTATAATCTGACTGTACCGTATCTAAGCATAATCTCTTGACTAATCGGGAACTAATAACATTATGAGTCGAACCTGTGTCAAAGAATACCTTGACAGGCTGTCCTGCCACGACTCCTCTCATAACAATAAGCTCAGTATCTAGGAACCGGTATCCTTTCTATGCCACTGGTGAAAGCACAACATCTGGCACAGTCGGAACCTTTTTAGTGACCGTCATGGCCACTATGGGAGATGATAATGGAGATGGGGATCCCCAAACTCATCGTCACTGCCACCCCCTGCCTGAGTCGGATTTATGACTATGGTGGCCAGCATGCAACACTCATCCCCACTAACCATCAAATACCTTAGGATATACCCCCGAGCTTAGGACCTTGGCCAACTAGCCCTCGTCCCACACACACACGGAATGGTCTCTGTAGACCAATGTCTGACACCGAACTGAACCATCTGTTGGAAAGGACGAACACTCCATTTTGCTCAAAATACATCCTTCACAAACATGTTTTCCAGGTGCCTCAAGTTTGGGCAAAGCAGACACCATTTCATATTTCTGCAAGCATAGCAAACTAGCAAAATTCAGATGACCAAAGCGTGCATGCCAAAGCTTTGCAAACATAGCCTGAGAATCATGTACTGCACATGCCAAATCACTTACAGATCTTTCATAGTCTATGAGCTTATACAACCCACGACATAAAATTCTAGAAGCAATAATTACATCACCATTTGACAGATCATGAACTGTACAACTCTCACCAACAAATTTCACAACCAAGCCAATCTTGGCTAATGCAGAAACTAATAACAAGTTCTTCTTGATCCCTGGCACAAATAAAGCATCTGACAAAGTGAAAGAACTACTATCAGCAGTAGTCAAAATGATCTTACCAACTCCCATAACACGATAAGAGGAGTTGTTGGTGCATGTAACAGTATTCCGTGTAGGGGTAGGCTCGAGTGAAGAGAAGAAACTACGCTGCGAGGTAATATGTTTGGTTGTCCCACTGTCAAAATACCAAACATCTGAGTCTACTGCAAAAATGCACTGCTCATGAGAAGATGGGTCAAAACTGCAGATAGTAGTAAGAACCCATTCTTCTTCCTGCACAAGATTAACAGACTCTGTTTTTGGTGTAGAGGCCTTTGCAACAACCATTCCAGCCTCTTTCTTCTTTGCCTCTTTAGCAGCCTGTTTTGGATAGTTCTTTATGATATGATCATTCCCTTTACAGTACTTGCAAAACAATTTCTGCTTTTCTAATTTCTTCTTAGGTTTATCTTCCTTCTTCGAATGTGTAGAATTAGCAGATTTCTACTTACTAGTTGAAAAGCTCCATTTTCCTTTGCCCTTCTGACTAGCTAGGAAAGCTTGATCTGCGAATCGCATAATGGACCTGTTCTGCCTGGACTGATCTTCCTACAACAAAACATGGACTAACTCCTCAAATGACAAGGCATTTGGATTGCCTTTCATCATCAACGGAAGAGTAGAAGCAAAACTCTGATATGAATTAGGAAGACCATTCAGAATGGTCTGCACAAGTGAGCTATCTAGTATAACCTCATCAACAAAAATCAATTGTTCCTTCAAATCTTTGATCTTTGTTAGGAAACTATCCATAGAATCACCTTCATTCATGTGCTCACTCTCTAACTGTTTTCGGAGGTAAGCAACACGAGCCTCATTCCTAGCTTGGTACAATGTGGTAAGTGTATCCCAAGCATCCTTAGCTGTTCTGCAAGAGTGAATGTGAGGAATAATGGCACGTTTGACAAACAAAGCTATCAATGCATGTGCCCGAGCATCTCTGCCATCCCAACGAATCTGCTCTACAATAGGTGCAACAGAAACCGAAGCACGAACAGAAATATGCAGAATATCATCATCTTCAACACCTTTTACATCAGCTTCAGTACCTGCAGTTGTAACAGTTGCAGGTGTGATATAACGTTTTTCGACATGCTGCACAATGTTCCACAGTCCTTTTGCAATCAATACATGTCGCATCATATAAGCCCATAACGGGTAGTTGGTACCATCCAACTTATCCTCAACAAACAACATATGGAATACATCATTGCTTTCAACCATGGCCGGTGACTAAAATACCTTGATGCAGAAGATTGACTGTATCTCAAAAAGCTGAACAGAACTGCCTAGACGAATTCTGCTAGACCTGTAACAGACTTCAAGACGCTTATATTGGCGAACAGAAATTGGTATATACCTTTGGCACAAAAAGATGAAATATCTTGCACAAGTGCTACAATAGTGTGTTCGGAGGCCGAAACAAGCTCAGATCACGATTGAGTATGCTCACCAAAATTCGTGCAATTTTAAGACTGCAATCGGAGGAGTGTCGACGATGCCCTAAATGAAGCGACGACCTGCTCTGATACCAATTGTTGGAGATAGACGTCTGCAGAAGCACAGGAACAACACAAGGAAGGAGAAGAAGCTTGGAGCACAACACACAATACTAAATGTATTACTAGAGAATGTACAAAGATAAGTAGCCCATTAGGGAAATAGGCGTATATACAAGCCGGGGGAAAAAAACTCCTAAAGAGGGAAAAAAGTGCCCCGGCGGTCCTAGTGTGTTCATCCACATCACTACCTAAATATATCAACATATATGACCAAAGCCATACTAGATACTGGTTCTAGAATAGGAATTGCCATCAAAGATATTTGGGAAAAAATGGGGAAAACCAACATTCAGACCAACATGAATGAATTTGCAACTAGCAGATGGTCATGTAGAACATCCTTTAGGACTCCTAGAAAATGTAATTTTGACTACATCTAGAGTAGAATTTGAACACACCTTAGCCATATGCCAATTTATCAAGGCAAGTAATTATGAGATGATTCTAAAAAGACCTCTGAAGCGAAAATTAAAGGTGGTTCAAGATTGAGGACGAGATGCATTATATCTTCAACACCAAGGCATGACCACTAAAGTCAATCTCCAAAATTTCTCTTATAGGGATGTTCCACCTCTTCAATGGAACACCATCCATAAAGAGGAGGATGATGCATCTATCCATAGTGCTAAATCTAGTGTCAATTTGGATGAAGGAAGATACCCAACCAGGACTCAAAGGAGGATAACCTATAGAAGAACCCACATATATGCCTCAAATATTTTGAGATGAAGCTTTTGAACCCCATAGATTTATGGAGATATTAGCAAAATTAGACATGTGTGTAAATGAAGAAGTACTAACTATGAATGAGTTTGTAGATGAAGAAGGATATGATTTGAGCCTATACATGGTAGTACTCTAAGAGGCTGAAGAAGGTGAGATAAGAGAAGAAAATCAAAAGAGGAATATGATAGTATAGAAATATATTCTCCATAGAAGAACAATATTTAATAGAGGTAAAAGTGGAAAATTCAATGGAGAACACAAAGATATTCTCCATAGAAGAATATTCAAAAAATCCTAATAAGGAAAAATATCAGAATGGAGGAATAAAATCAGCCACAAGAATATTTTTAAGTGCTAAAGCATTTTAAAAGATACAACGTAGAAGAGAGAAAGATTGCTATTCAAATGCCTAAGAGAGAAGCACAAGATGGAGTAGCATATGACAACAAGGAACAAACAAAGAAAATTGTAGTAAACCTAAAAGGTGAGTAAGAGAGATGCACTTACATTGGAAAAGATTTGTCCATAGAAGAGGAACTAGAGATTATAGAATCATTACAAGAGTATAGGGATGTGTTTGCCTGGACTTACAAGGATCTGAAGGGAGTCGATCCTATAATCTGCTCTCATAGAATTCCCATGAATCTTGATGTTAAGCCATCTAAGCAAAGACCTTATAATTACAATGATGTCTACTCTACCAAAATTAAAGAGGAGATAGAGAAATTGCTAGCATATGGATTCATCTATGAGATTGAACATACTAAATGGTTTTCTCCTTTAGTGGTTGTATCATAGAAGAATGGAAAACTTAGGGTTTGTATTAACTTAAAAAAAGGTTGATTCTACCACTATTCAAGATAGCTATCCATTACCCATTACATATCATCTTTTGGAAAGAGTAGTAGGCAAGAAAGTGTACGGTTTCCTTGATGGATTTTTAGGTCATAATCAAGTAGCTATCACTACTGAAGATCCACATAAAACTTCTTTTGCTCCTGGATGGGGAGTGTATGCATATAGAAGTATGTCCTAGATGGGCTGAAAAATTGGTGCCCATGGTCACACATGGAATCATAGGATCAATTCGAACCAAGAAAAGGAACCTTGGAAAATAAGAAACCTCCATATTTGTGAAAGGCAGCTTATATTTGAAGGATTCCAATGGAATACTTCTAAGATGCATCAAAGATGAAGAACAAAGTAATCTAATCAAACACGCCCATGAGAATAAATGAAAAATGCATAAAGGCATATGTGGAACAACGCGAGAAATAAAATGATTAGGAGTGCCTTGGCCAAGCATGCAAAAGGAAAAACATGAATATGTAATGTGTTTTCATATATGTCAAGTGTCTACACTAGATGAACATTCATTTTTGTGCTATTCAACGATGGCACCTGAGTGGAACGAGCCACTAATTGACTTTTTGAAATTGGGAACATATCCAGAAGGAGCTAGTCTAGATAGAAAAAGAGCCTTAGAAGAACAAAGTAAAGATTATGTAATTTTGGGGAAACAACTTTTCAAACGAGGGAAGAATAATCAATTACAAATGTGTGTTCATGAGGGATGAAGTCATTGAATAACTTATGAATGAATTCTTGGTGATTAATAAAACTTGGCACCCTATCATCCACAAGCCAATGGACAAGCTGAAAGTTCAAATAAGTTATTATGCACAATCGTGACCAAGATAGTCAACAATTGAATGGACAAGACACGAGTTGTCTAACCAATTGGATCAAATTGAGAAATTGCATGAAACTAGATTAAAAGTTGTAGCAGGCATATATGTTGCTAAAAGGAGGCAAAATGCATACTACGATGCTCACATCAAAGACAAAGATCTTAGGTTTGGTGATTTAGTATTAGTATATACTCTAAAACAACATGTCAAGAAACTACAACAAAGAGGACTTTGATCATAAATTAGATTCCCTTTGGTGGAGCTATCAACTTAGGTACATTGGATGGAGACATACTATCAAATTATATAAGCAGTGTTGAGTAAAAAAAATACATGGAGCCTTTGACCGAGAAAATTTTGACTAGAATTTTAGGAGCTCAAAATTGGAAGAAAGAAGAGGAGAGAATAAGAGAAGAGGCAAGATAGGCAACTATGACTGAGAAACCCTAAATGACAAAGGTTAACCCAAATAAAAAGAGCATCAGAAGCAAATTTGGATATCAAGGAAGACACTAGAGCAAGTTAAAGAAGATATCAAAGCATTGGATGAAGTAATTAGGTTTCAAACAAAGACTCCTCCAAGATCTCAAAATAATCAAGGACTACCAAAGTCAAGGAAAGAAAGGAAACCACATAAGCAAAACAAGTACAGATTGATGATAAAGACAATGGAACTAACATTAGAGCAACAACAATTTCAAGTGAACGAAGATCAACATTGTTGGTGCAATTCAAGCCATCACACTTGGCTAGGACAATTGACTTGAAGACTCTACATAAGGGAAGACCCATAGGAACTTATGCTTAAAGTTTCTTACCATTCTACTCTTTTGTAAAAGTCTAGAATGACTTGGCATCTCATGTAATCATACCAACTTGATTAGTCGTGGATTCTTAGATGATTTAATGGAGAGAATATCTCCCTACTTTTAGTAGAGATATTCTAGGGAGCCTACATTTGAATTTCAAATTCAAATCATAGTAAAACCTCTATAAAAACTATGGAAAAAGTCGCAGCTGTAGTTCCTTCATTGTAGCTCAACTCCCGGGGCTTATTCCTCTTGTAAATGAGCATGTGTTAGTGCTACTTCATAGCCTACACCACCACACCTCAATTAGCTATGCTTGTCATGCTAATGAGCTTGTATAATCATATCAATCAATAGATATTTACACATTCATCATATCTGGTTCTCTGTGTTTTCTACTTCAAGTCTGTCAACTTCCAAGGAGCATTTCTCAGTGCTCACTGAACCAAATCAAGAGCTTAAGAGCTTGTTGGAACCAGCTCAAGGTCTTCTACAAGCATACAAAATTTCAAGACATTTCATTCAGTCATTTGGGAGAAATCCACTCGAAGCAGTCACGGGTATTGTTCTGCACAACTCCTAAAAAGTCGGGAGTGCTCCTAAGTTTGCTAAATCAATTTCTCTAGATGTGGTTTATCATTTCCTTTCATTCCACTTGCAAATGGTAGCTTATTAAGGTACTTTAATACCTCCAAAAGGAATTGTTTCAATTGCAAGTGTGCTGGTCACACTGAGCATAACACTGAGCAGGTATCATTACAAAAATAGCAAGGTTTTTGGATTTGTGAAGGAACCAAGTTATCTGTTTTGGTTTGATCATTACACAAATCATTTGCAAAGTACATATATGGTTTCTTTGTGTCATTTGGAAGCTAAGCAAGTGTACTAAGCATACCTGAAGCTAAAGGGGACTGAAGCAAAGCAGGTCTAGCAGCTTCAACTCATTTCTTGAGTGCATCCAACCATCACTCCCAACAGTGGTATCAGAGCAAATAAGGTAAACATGGGAGATGGATTTCCTTCATTCATTGACAAATTGGACAGGAACAACTACCAAGCTTGGTCTCTGAGGATGAAGACCTATGTACAAGGAAGGAGCTTATTTGGATACATATCAGGAGATGAGGAATTGCCCTCATTCAAAACTAGAGGACTACCCACAAAGGATGAACATGAAAGGCTCAACCAATGGTGTGCAAAGGATGCTTTGGCAAGGTCTTACCTTCTAAACTCTATATCTGATTTTCTTTTACCTCATGTAAGGAGTTGTAAGACTTCCCAAGAGACTTGGGAAACCTTGTCAACATACTTTTCTTCCAACACAAGGGCTAGGAAGAATCAACTGTGGATTGAATTCACAACCCTTAGGAAGAAGCCCAAGCAATCAGTCTCAGAGTATGTGACAAAGATTAAAGATGTGGCAGACCAATTAGCAAGCATTGGAGAGGAGATTGAAGAGGAGCAAATAGTTAGGCAAGTAACAAATGGACTCAAGGCAGATGATAAGTGGGAAAGTTTCACCACTGCAATGGACCTCTATATGGACATGCATACCCCAGATCTCACAACACTCATGGGCCAACTATTCACACATGAAGCAAAGTTTACAAAGGCAGGAGATCAATCAAAAGGTAACAACCCCTCTGCTCTATATACTGATAAGAAAGTTAAGGATAAAGGTAAAGGGAAGAAACAGGATGAAGAAGGCTCTACCTCCCAAGCTAATTATGCAGGGAGAGGTAGATCATCTAGAGGAAGAGGCGGAGGAGGTAAGTCAGGTAGGGGGAGACCCTACAACTCATCACCATGCAACATTTGTGGATTGTCCAATCATACCACAGATGAATGCTACAAGAACTACAAGAATCAGAGAGGAAGAGGCTACTCAAGAGGTGGATACTCTCAAGGGAGAGGCAGGTTCAATCAACACCAAGGCTACAATGGATACAACAATCAATACAACAACAATTACAACCACAACCACAATGGTAATTACCAAGGTGGATTCAGAAATAGAAGGGATTACAACAACTACACAGAGGAGCAAGATGACTCCCTATTGATCATGAATATGACCTCCAAGGCAGGTACAAATGATGATCATTTATTTAATATTGACTCAGGATGTTCTAACCATGTAGCTGGCAATGTGGCACTACTTTCTGATTTGGAAGAATCCAAGGGCAAACATCAGGTACAAACAGGTGATGATACTAAACACTCTGTTGTAAAGATTGGAAATGTGAAGACATGTGATGGTAACCAGAACCTATTGAGCAGGGTACTCTATGTACCAACCATCACCAAGAATCTAATGAGTGTAGGTCAGATTGTGGAGAAAGGTTTCCAGGTCAGATTCACACAACATGGAGCATATGTGGAAGACCCAAGACATGGATTCAGAAGGATAGCCAAGGGAGAAAAATCAGGTAGATTGTTTACTTTTGAGCTAGAAGACACCAAGAACATTGCTCTGTATAATTACAAGGATCAAACACTTTCAGAGTTAGAAATATGGCACAAGAGGTTAGGTCACATAGGTGAAAGAACCCTAAAGCAAATGTGCAGGGATCAATGTGTGCTTGGGATACCTAATGTATCCAAGCAACACATGATTTATAAGTGTGGAGCATGTCAATTTGGTAAGTCTCATAGGTTGCCCTATTCAAGGAAAGGTTTCATGCATGAAGACTACCTAGATTTGGTACACACAGATGTTTGGGGACCTAGCAAGGACCCTTCCATTTCAGGTTCAAGGTATTTTGTGTCCTTCATTGATGATTATAGCAGATGGACCATTTTATACTTTATGAAGCATAAAGATGAAGTGTTTAATTGTTTCAAGAGGTATCTTGCACTTGTTGAAAACCAAACAGGTAGAAGTTTGAAGAGGCTAAGGTCAGATGGTGGAGGAGAATACTTCTCCAATGAGTTTGAAGATTTCTTGCAGGAAAGAGGCATCAAAAGGGAGATTACTACAAGGTACTCACCTGAACAAAATGGGGTAGCTGAAAGAAGGAATAGACTCATTGTAGAAACAGCTAGGTCTATGCTTAATGAAAAGAAGTTGCCAAACTATCTTTGGGCAGAGAGTGTATCTACTGCCACCTATCTTATTAACAGGTTGCCATCCAAATCACTTGATGGCATGACACCATATGAAGCTTGGCATGGTAAGAGACCTTCTCTGGATCATTGTAAAATCTTTGGTTGTGTAGCATATGTGCATATTCCCTCAGAGGTAAGGGGAAAGCTAGACCCTAAAGCTGAAAAGTGTATCTTCATTGGTTATGATTTGAACCAAAAGGGATACAAATTCTACAACCCAACAAACAAAGGCTTCAAGGTAAGCAGAGATGTCATCTTTGATGAGAATGACTCATGGTATGAGAATGACTCATGGTATGAGAATGAATGCAGGAAAGTTAGTCTACCCTATGATATGGAAGAAGATTTCCCAAAGCTCACCAAGGAGGAACCAATTCAGAAAGAAGATTCAAGCTCAGATGATGATGATACAATAAACCTTGAGGAATTCAAGGCTTGGAAGTCCAAAGGGAAGATGAAGATGAAAAAGCTAGAGGATATACCAGAATCCTCAACTCAAGCAATTAGAAGATCTCAGAGAGAAAGCAAAAGACCAATCAGATTTGGGTATGACACATCACTTGTAACTAAACATTCTATATATCTTGCAAAAGATTTGTTGAATGAAGAACCAGGTACCTATGAAGAAGCAATTACCAAACCAGAATGGAAAGAAGCTATGGATGAAGAAATGGAAGCTCTCAAGGAGAGTGACACTTGGGACTTGGTACTCAAGAAGGAATCTATGAAGGTGATAGGGTCCAGATGGATCTACAAGTTAAAGAGAAATTCAGATGGAACAATAAACAGGTACAAAGCTAGGTTGGTAGCCAAGGGTTTTGCACAAACCCAAGGCATTGATTATGAGGAGACATTTTCTCCTGTGGCTAAGATGCCAACTATCAGAATATTGGTGAGTGTAGCTGCATCCAAAAATTGGAACATGTACCAATTAGATGTCAAGAATGCTTTCTTGAATGGATGGATATCTGAAGAAGTCTACATGTCACAACCACCTGGCTATGAAGACCCCAAGAAGGTAAATTATGTTTGTAAATTGAAGAAGGCTCTATATGGTTTGAAGCAGGCACCTAGAGCATGGAATTACAGGTTGACAACCTACCTCCAAGACCAAGGATTTGTGATGAGTAAAGCAGACACTTCTCTATTCATAAAGAGAACTAGTACAGAGATAATCTATTTGTGTGTTTATGTTGATGACATCATCATTACAGGCAATGATGTCAATGGGATTAGACACATCAAAGGACAGATGATGAAGGAATTCAAGATCAGTGATCTTGGATTATTGAAATATTTCTTAGGTCTTGAGTTAGTCTACACCAACTCAGGTATATATATCACTCAAAAGAAGTATGTACAGGATATGGTCAAGAAGTTTGGCTTGCAGGATGCTAAAGTATCTACTACTCCAATGGAGGTCAACCTAAAGCTAAGTGCTCATGAAGGTGAAGAAGTCTAAGACATCACAGGATATCAAAGCATGGTAGGTAGTTTGAACTATGCCACCTTGACAAGAATTGACATAGCATATGGAGTTAGTGTGCTTAGTCAATTCATGCACAAACCAAGGGTACCTCACCTAGAGGCAACAAAGAAGATCTTGAAGTATTTGAACGGAACTCAGAACCATGGTTTGTACTTTCCTTATACATCAGATATTGACATTAAAGTATACTCAGATGCAGATTGGGCAGGATGCAAGGATGATAGGAGGAGCACATCAGGTTACATTTGTTTTGCAGGAGATAAGCCCATTTCTTGGTCAGCTAAGAAACAACCTACAGTGGCATTGTCATCCACTGAAGCAGAGTATAGAGGGCTTGCCAATGCCACTCAAGAAGCTATCTGGTTGAAGCTCTTGTATACAGAGTTAGGCCTATACACTAGACCACCAATCATCTTTGGAGATAATACTAGCTCTCTTCACCTTGCAGCTAATCCAATATATCATGCTAGAACCAAACACATAGAGGTTCATTACCACTATGTGAGAGAGAAGTTGCTTAGTAAAGACATTCAATTGACATATGTGTCTACTAATATGCAATGTGCAGATTTACTCACTAAAGCATTGGATGGAAACAAGTTATGCAGATTTAAATCCATGATTGGATTGCAGGATGTGATTGAAGACTAAAGATGAAGAAGATGAAGACTAAAACCAAAGTGTTTGGCTTGAGGGGGAGCTGTTGGTGCAATTCAAGCCATCACACTTGGCTAGGACAATTGACTTGAAGACTCTACATAAGGGAAGACCCATAGGAACTTATGCTTAAAGTTTCTTACCATTTTACTCTTTTGTAAAAGTCTAGAATGACTTGGCATCTCATGTAATCATACCAACTTGATTAGTCGTGGATTCTTAGATGATTTAATGGAGAGAATATCTCCCTACTTTTAGTAGAGATATTCTAGGGAGCCTACATTTGAATTTCAAATTCAAATCATAGTAAAACCTCTATAAAAACTATGGAAAAAGTCGCGGCTGTAGTTCCTTCATTGTAGCTCAACTCCCGAGGCTTATTCCTCTTGTAAATGAGCATGTGTTAGTGCTACTTCATAGCCTACACCACCACACCTCAATTAGCTATGCTTGTCATGCTAATGAGCTTGTATAATCATATCAATCAATAGATATTTACACATTCATCATATCTGGTTCTCTGTGTTTTCTACTTCAAGTCTGTCAACTTCCAAGGAGCATTTCTCAGTGCTCACTGAACCAAATCAAGAGCTTAAGAGCTTGTTGGAACCAGCTCAAGGTCTTCTACAAGCATACAAAATTTCAAGACATTTCATTCAGTAATTTGGGAGAAATCGCACTCGAAGCAGTCACGGGTATTGTTCTGCACAACTCCTAAAAAGTCAGGAGTGCTCCTAAGTTTGCTAAATCAATTTCTCTAGATGTGGTTTATCATTTCCTTTCATTCCACTTGCAAATGGTAGCTTATTAAGGTACTTTAATACCTCCAAAAGGAATTGTTTCAATTGCAAGTGTGCTGGTCACACTGAGCATAACACTGAGCAGGTATCATTACAAAAATAGCAAGGTTTTTGGATTTGTGAAGGAACCAAGTTATCTGTTTTGGTTTGATCATTACACAAATCATTTGCAAAGTACATATATGGTTTCTTTGTGTCATTTGGAAGCTAAGCAAGTGTACTAAGCATATCTGAAGCTAAAGGGGACTGAAGCAAAGCAGGTCTAGCAGCTTCAACTCATTTCTTGAGTGCATCCAACCATCACTCCCAACAAACATGGGGTCAAAAAGGCACATCAAGTTTGGAGAACAAAGATTACTCAATCAAAACAATAGCTAGATAAGCAATAGCATGATTGCACTCATGTTGAGCTAAATGCACCTAGAGTATGCACAATAGGTCCACACTACAAGGCCTCACATTGGGCACTTGGCTTCTTTAAGATCATTTAGTGGTGCACGTTTCCATCAAGAGAAATAGATATTCACTTGTACTCTAGTATAGGATTGCTACTAACCACAACTAACCTCTTGCTTTAGCTATCACTAACCTGTTTATGAACTTTTTATTAGAAAAAAAAAACCCAAAAATATGCTTTTAGGTATTGGTAATATCAAGGCAAAAGTTCAACTTATGCGAGAGGGGAATCACTTGATGAATGGATATCAAATGCATGAGCACTATGGAACTCATTAAAGTTTTCATACTCTCTCATGGTAATCAAATCACTAGTTTAAGTGCAAATGGTTTTGGAGGATACCGAGGAAACACGAGTAATGGACGTAGTTGAGGCTCATGGACATTGGTTAAGGATGGTTAGCCTGTTGGTGATCACCTCTTTTTGGTAACAATACAAATCATGGATTGTGACCAGTGATTCTCGATGATGAATCAAGATTTCCATATCTTGTACAATATGCCTAGAACCATCAATCCTAGAAGCATGTCATTGACTTCCAAGGCATTCTAAGAACCATCACATATACACATGAATTGATCAAAGATGCTTTCGGATGGATTAAAGATGGAATCTTGGACTTGAAGGATGAAAGTCATGAAGCAAAAAATTGAACCTTTGTGGATATAAATTGCCTGGATATAGAGGATGAAGTGTGCCTAGTGCGTCAACACTTTTGTTTCCCAAATATTTGTTGATATATTTAGGTAGTGATGTGTGTGAACACACTAGGACCTTCGGGGCATTTTTTTTCCTCTTTAGGAGGTTTTTTCCCCCGGCTTATATATATGCCTATTACCCTAATGGGTTACTTATCTTTGTACATTCTAGTGGTAATACATTCAGTATTGTGTGTTGTGCTCTCAGCTTCTTCTTCTTCCTTGTGTTGTTCGCATGCTTTTGTAGACCTTGATCTCCAACAATTGGTATCAAAGCAAGTCCCCGCTTCATCTAGGGCGTCATCGACACCCCTCCGATCACAGTGTGAGTATCACACAAAATTTGGTGAGCATACTCAAGCTGATTAGGAGATCAAAACATCTTCACTCTGTGGTGCCAAACATCGTGATGTGAGCTCGTTTTGGCCTTTGAATGCACTATCATAGTGCTTGTGCAGGCTATTTTGCCTTTTTGTGCCAAAGATATATACAAGTTTCGATTCGCCAGTATAAGTGTCTTGAAGTCTGCTATAAGTTTAGCAAAACTCATTAGGGTACTTTTGTTCAACTTTTCCAAATACAATCATTTTTCTGCATGAGGGTATTTTTGTCAGTGACCATGAATGAAAGTAGTGATGTATTTTGTATGTTTGCTATTGAGGATAAGTTGGATGGTACGAATTACCCATTGTGGGCTTATATGATGCATCATGTATTGGTGGCAAAAGGACTGTGGATTATTTTGTAGGGTGTTGAAAAACATCCTATTACACCTACAAATACAGGTATTGAAGCTGATGCAGATGGCGTTGAAGATGACAATATTCTTCATGTTCCTATTCGTGCTATAGTTTTTGCTACACCTATTGTAGAGAAAATTTGTTGGGATGGTAGAGATGTTGAGGCACATGCATTGATAGCCTTTTTTGTCAAACGTGCCATTATTCCTCACGTTCACTCTTGTAGAACATCTAAGGATGCTTGTGATACACTTACCACATTTTACTAGGCTAGGAATGAGGCTCCTGTTCCTTACCTTCAAGAAAAATTGGAGAGTGAGCACATGAATGAAGGTGATTCTACGGATAGTTTTTTGACAAAGATCAAAGACTTGAAGGAATAGTTGATTTCTACTGATGAAGTTATACTAGATAGTTCAGTTGTGCAATCTGTTATCAGTTTTCGCTTTAGCCAAGATTGGCTTGGTTGTGAAATTCATTGATGACAGATTTACATTTCATGATCTGTCAAACGACAACATGATTATTGCTTTTGGCATTTTGTGTCGTGGGCTGTATAAGCTCATAGACTATGAAAAATCTATGAATGATTGAGCATGTGCCGTGTCAGATGCAAAGCTTTGGCATGCACGCTTTGGTCATCTGAATTTTGCTAGTTTGCTATGCATACAAAAATCTGAAATGCCGTTCTCTTTGCCAAAACTTGAGGCAGCTAGTAAACATGTTTGTAAAGGCTATATTTTGGGCAAAATGCAGCATTCCTCCTTTCCAAAAGATGGTTTAGTTCGAGCTACTCAGAAATCACGACTTATTCACACTGATGTCTGTGGTCCTATGCAGACATCCTCTTTTGGAAACTATCTTTACTTCATGACTTTCATCAATGATTTTTCAAAGCATGCATGGGTATATCCATTGAAAGCAAAGTCTGGAGTCTTTATGTACTTCAAACAGTTTTTGGTTTTGGCTAGAAATCTGTCAGCATTTAAAATGGGCACCCTCCATTCTCATCGAGGGGTGGAATATATGTCTTCTTACTTTATTTCTGGATGAACGTGGGATAAAACATCAGTGTACAGTGCCATATACACCTCAACAGAATGGAGTTGCTGAACGGAAGAACATATCACTCATGGAGATGGTGAGGTGTATGATCAAGAGTCAAGCTTTACCACATAGATTTTGGTTTGAGGCTGTTATGTGTGCAACATATGTACTCAATAGATGTCCCACTAAATCATTGCAATCTATCATTCCATATGAGGCTTGGCATGGTTTTAAGCCATCAGGCGCTCACATAACATTTGTGCACTTGTACCTCATCATGGTTGGAATGTATATCAGTTGGACATTAAAACTGCATTTATGAATGGTGACTTGCATGAAGAAGTGTATGTTTTTCAGCGTCGTGGCTTTGTGCAGAAAGGGCATAAAAACCAGGTGTGCAGGTTAAAGAAGGCATTATATGGTTTAAAGCAAGCACCACATGCTTGGTATGAAAAGATACATGCCTATCTGATTGCACATGGTTTTGAGAAGAGTCCAACTAAAAGCACCTTATATGTTAAGCGAGCAAATGATGTGCTTCTGATCATTGTTTTGTATGTTGATGACATGCTACTCACTGGTCCTCATGACAAGCATATTGCTCATTTTAAGGCTGATTTGCACGCCTTATTTGAGATGTCTGATTTGGGGGGCATTTGCATCACTATTTAGGCATTCGACTTATGCGAGTTAATGGTGGAATGGCTTTGTGTCAAACAAAATATATTGACACATTATTCTAGCATTTTGGCCTTGAAGACTGTAAACATATTGCCACTCCTATGGAGATAGGTTTATGATTGAGACTTCATGATGCTAGGTTTATGATTGAGACTTCATGATGCTATGTTTATGATTGAGACTTCATGATGCTAGAGGTGCATTTGATGATGTTCTCTATCAACAAGCTATTGGACGCTTGATTTACTTATGCATTACTCGGCTAGATATTCAGTTTGTTGTCTCACAGATGAGTAGGTTTATGCATTGCCCAGGTGTCAAGCATTGGCACATTGTTAAGTGCATCTTTCGCTACTTGAGTGGTACTTGCCTACTTGGATTGTTTTATCCCAAGGGGGCTTAACTACCACCAAATTTGCATGTCTCTTTTGACTTTGAATTGGTTGGTTGCTATGATACTGGTGTGTCCACTAGTGGCATTTGCTTCATGTTTGGTAGCTCATGTATATCTTGGTTGAGCAAGAAGTAGCCTATTGTGGCCACTTCCAGTTGTGAGGCTGAATATAGAGAAGCTTTCACAGGGACTGTTGAGTGTGTGTGGCTCAGATGCCTTATGGTTGATTTGGGTGTTGGTTAGTCTTCTGCCACCACCATCTTCACTGACAACCAGAGAGCATTGGTAGTTGCGAGGAACCCTGTGTTCCATGGTTGCACTAAGCACATTGAGATGCATTATCATTAACCATTTGATTAAAGGGGTTGTAGTTTGGGAGAACCATGCATTAGAAGTTGCAGGTGTCAAAGTCTACTATACAAAAGGATAATTTCAGACATAGGTAGATTGTTTGGATCATTTCTCAAGTTCTACTAAATCTTTTGAGAAGATTTGACTTGGACAAAGTGTGCAAACATTAGATGACACCTCATACAAAGTCTCATTGAAAACTTTACACATTTGGTTAGGCAATGAGTGAGTTATGTGCAACAGACTTTTTTGAGTAGTGACTCTCTTCACAATTAGTGCAAATCTTGATAGTTTGGCATTGATCTTCCAAAATTGATCAAGGTTTTGAGTTATTCTTGATATAGAAGTGTTCTAACATCAAGGAGAGCTTTTTCTTTTGGAGATTAACACTCTCCATCAGTGGTATCAGAGCAAGAATCATCAAAATAGAAGAAAGGAGAACCCCGACTGCTGTAGTGATACAAAAATCAACATTTGAAGGTTCAAAAGGTGAAATCTTAAAGGGAATGCTTGAGAAGGAGGCTTGAAGCTATCACGAGGATCAAAAGGAACTTCATTCGAAGTAAAGGTACACTTATTGCTCATAAAGCTTGAAGAATTTAATACACAGGTTAAGAAAGGATGGGAGATTCTCTTTAGATAGAGAAATTGGATAGAGAAAACTATTTAGCTTGGTGAATGATGATGGAAGCTCATCTCATGAGCAAAGACCTGATAGGTTATATCACAGGTGAAGAAAAAAAACCAGAATTTAGAAATCCTAGTGTTCCAACTAGGGATGAACTCTGAGATTTGAAGACTTGGATGAAGAAGGATGCTCAAGCAAGGAGCATTATCTACATGGGAGTCAATGATTACTTGCTACCTCATATTAGAGGACTTGAAAGCGCAAGCGACATATGGAATGCTTTGGAGGAGCATTTCCAAAATACTACAAAGTCAAGGAAGGCATCTTTGTGGGCAGAGTTTACCACATTCAAGAAGAAGGCCTCTCAATCTATTTCTGATTACGTAACAAGGATGGACATTGCAGATGCATTAGAAGTAGTTGATGAAGATATAGATGAGGATAAATTGGTAAGGCAAATCCTCACAGGTTTGAGAGGAGATGAGAAATGGAAGCCATTCATTTTTTCTACTAAATTGTCACTAGATCATTTCACTCCTGATTTAAATTAGTTGCTAGGACATATGCTAACTTTTGAGCAGGATGTCAAAGGTGATGTTGAGAGTACAGGTCAAGCAATGTATTCAATGGAAAAGAAGGATAGCAAAGGTAAGCAACAAATACATGAAGAAGAAGGTACAACTAGCCAAGCAAACTTCCTAAGAGGAAGAGGAGGTGGCAAAGGTAGAGGAAGAGACAGAAGCAATAAAGATGGACCCAAATCTTATTGGATTTGTAGTAAGACAAATCATTTAGCTCATGATTGTTGGCACAATAATCAGAGTAATGGATTATATATTTAGAACTTTAATTCGAGAGGAAGAGGTAGTAGAAATCAAAGAGGTAATTTCAGAGGAAGAGTTTGTAGAGGTTAGTTTGAAACAAATGGAGTTAGAGGATTCCAAAGTCAATCCTACAACAATAACTACTCTAATTATGATTTAGATTAGAAAGAAGATTCAACCTTAATCATGATGCAACTTGTGAAAGACAAAGTGAAGAACAAAGAGTTTTCTATATTGACTCCGGGTGTAGCAATCACCTGAGTGGTAATATAGCCTTGATGAATGGTCTGGAGAATAAGGTAATTAATCATGTAGTTCAAATAGGTGATAATACAAAGCACAATGTGAAGTCAATTGGATCAGTGAAGGACAAGGATGGAAGTACTCTTCTGAGTAAGGTGTTCTATGTTCCTACAATTCCAAAGAATCTGATAAGTGTAGGGCAAATTGTTGAAAAAGGTTATGAAGTAAGGTTTACTAATGATGGAGTTTTTGTGGAAGACCCTAGAAATGGGTATAAACAAATTGTTTGAGGGAACAAAGAAGGAAAACTCTTCACATTGAAGATTCAAGGTAATGTTGGTCATGCCTTGTTTACTTATGGAGGACATAAGATCTCTGAGTTAGATCTTTGACATAAAAGGCTTGGACATTTCAATGAAAGAGGTATTAAGGATATGGTTAGCAATGGTTCAATGCTTGGATTGCCTAATGTTGTAGGTCAACACATGACATACAGATGTGAGGCATGTCAATTAGGTAAGGCTCATAAGCAATGATATTCTAATCATGGTTTCATGTATTCAGAGAAGCTTGAATTGGTACACACAAATGTGTGGGGACCATCAAAGGATTTCAGTATTAATGGTTCAAGATACTATGTGATTTATGTTGATGATGCTACAAGATGGATCACTGTATATGTAATCAAAGGTAAATAAGAGGTATTCAATACATTTAAACATTATCATATGTATGCAGAAAGAATCACAGGTCAAAAGTTGAAAAGACTAAGGTTAGATGGAGGGGGAGAGTATTTCTCTAATGAGTTCAGTGATTACTTATGGAATGCAGGTATAAAAGGGGAAGTTACTTGCAGGTACTCTCCTCAACAAAATGGTGTAGCAGAAAGGAGAAATAGAACTCTTGTTGAGTTTGCAAGATCAATGATGAAGGAGAAAAATTGCCCAAATTATTTGTGGGCTGAGGCTGTAAATACAGCTGCATACTTGGTTAATAGGTTACCATGTAAAGATTTGCAGGCTATGACACCATATGAAGCTTGGTGGGGTAAGAGACCTACCTTAGATCATTGCAAAGTATTTGGATGTTTGGCCTATGCATATGTGCCATCTCAGTTGAGGCATAAATTGGAACCTAAAGCTAAAAAATATGTGTTTATTGGATATGATGATAAGCAGATGGGTTATAGGTTGTGGAGTCCATCCACAAAGCAATTCCTTGTATCAAAGTATGTTACATTTGATGAGCAAAGTACTTGGTATGCAAGAACAATCAATAATCATGCAGATGATGAAGAAGTTTTGAATCAGAAGAAAGGTAAATCAAAGGTTCAGATATTTGATGAAGAAGAGAACAATGAAGTACAAGTTGAAGTTGAAGAAGTGCCAAGGTTTGATCCAGAATGTGATGAGCCAGAAACTTCAAGAAGTGAAGAACTCAGAAGGTCATCAAGACACAAATGGCAACCTACAAGGTATAGCTATGCCACTTCTTTTTTGACTACTAGAGATTATGCTTACATCATGAAAGCAAATGAAGACCCTTCTACATATGAAGAGGCAAAAGGTAAGGAAAATTGGGAGAAAGCTATGCAGGAAGAGTATGATGCATTGATGGAAAATGAGACTTGGGATTTGGTTCTTAAACCAAATACTCAGAAGATCATTGGATGCAAATGGGTCTACAATACAAAGAGGTATGCAGATGGAAGTGTGTCTAGGTATAAATCTAGACTTGTTGTGAAAGGGTATGTTCAGACATATGGTATAGATTATGATGAGACCTATAGCCTTGTGGAAAAGATGAGAACCATCAGGACACTCATAGCCATTGCTGCATGTAAAGGTTGGAGATTATGTCAATTAGATGTGAAGAATGCTTTTCTTAATGGTTATATTTCAGATGATGTTTTCATGGAACAACCACAAGGGTTCAGAGATAAAAGCTATTCAGAATATGTATGCAAGCTCAAGAGAGCTTTGTATGGTTTAAAGCAGGGACCAAGGGCATGGAACTATAGACTTGTGAAGTTCTTGAAGGAACTTGATTTCCAAGTATCTAAAGCAGATAGTAGTTTGCTTGTTAAAGCAAGTGATGATGGGTTCATTTACATGTGCATATATGTTGATGACTAATTCTTACAGGTACAGATGAGAAGGGCATACAAAGCCTCAAGAAACAAATGGAGAAAGAGTTCAAGATTAGTGACTTGGGAGACTTGTCATATTTCTTGGGCATGGAGATCTCATATACTCAACATGGAGTATATGTAACTCAAGAAAGGTATTTGAAGAACTTGTTGATTAAGTTTAAAATGGAAAATTGCAAGGTAGCACCTACTCCAATGGAGGTGAATCACAAATTGAGAAGATATGGAGGAGAAGAATTCAAGGATATGAAGCTATATCAAAGTCTGGTTGGTAGTCTAATCTATGCTACATTAACTAGGCCTAATTTGTCATATGCAGTTGGAGTGTTGTCTCAATTCATGCATTGTCCTAGGAAAGAACATTGGGTTGTAGGACAAAGAGTGTTGAGATACATTAAGGGTACACTCAAGGAAGGTTTGTATTATGGTTTTACATTAGATACAAACATCAAGATATATAGTGATACAGATTGGGCAGGTAATCATGATGATAGGAGATCAACATATGGATACTTGTGTTATATAGGAGATAAGCTAATCTCTTGGTGTTCCAAGAAGCAACATACAATTGCTTTATCATCTACAGAGGTAGAGTATAAAGGTATGGTTGAAGCTGCAAAGGAAGTCATATGGTTGAAGACTCTTATGAAGAGTTTTGACATCATTCATAGTACATCCACTATTCATGGAGATAATATGAGTTCATTGTATCTAGCTGCTAATCCTGTTTTTCATGCAAGGACTAAACACATTGAAATTCAATATCACTTCTTAAGAGAGAAGGTGATTGATAAGGAGATTGAATTCATACATACTTCAACAAAAGATCAGATTGCAGATATGCTAACCAAAAGCTTGGATGGACCAAAGCTACAGAGATTTAAAGGCATGGCAGGTATAAAGAAGATAGAGAAAACCTCAATTGATGATTGAGGGGGAGTTGTTGGTGCAATTCAACCACCAATTGATGTTTTGGATAAAGGATTGAAGTAAAAGATTGAAGAAAAGATTAACCTATGAAGCTTGAAGATAATGCACATTTAGGAAATTGAGACTTGTATGCATATGTACATTAAACTTGTAACTAACTCACTTATACTTTTGTTATAGTCATGATCTTGTACATATATGTCTATATATACAGTAGAAAGTCGGGGCAAGCATGAGAGAGCATGAGATAATAAGAATTAGAAGTTGTAAGAGTCATTAGACACTTTAGAAGTGAAGAAGATCTCTCTCATCATTCATATGTAAAGTTTTCTGAGAAGAAGAAAAAGTTGCGCCCGATATTTTGCTGTGTTCTTCTGTGTTTGATCATTTCAAGAATCCTTTTGTAGATGTCTAATTCCATAGTTAATGCTTCTATGGTTAAGATTTGAGAACTTAATTGTAAACAGGCTGAGAGGATTATGTGTAGGAACATTTTTATGTGAAGAAGTAATGAGTGTCTTCCATTAGGGATAAAAATGAACGCTGCATGGGCCTTTTGGATTAAGGAGTGATTAGTGATGGACCAATGAGAGGAGGGTGGTGGACACAGTCTATAGCTTATAAATCACTAGGCTGAAGGGGGATGAGGGGACATGATTCCCCTATGTTCAGGTTTTGCCTCTAGAGAGAGAAAGGAATCTCGTAACTTACCTGGGCCCAAAAATTCAAAATTTTAAAAAAGTTATAGAACTTATCATAACACCATTTAATGGTCCCCCAACCACTTTTTAGGATTAGAAGTGCTATTTTTGAGTACTAAAGCAAAATCGGTGCATGAACTGAAGTGAAAAAAGTGACTTTTTCAAAAATAACTCAAAATGCAACTGTCTCCCTCCAAAACCTCACATTTTCATACCCAGGTCCCAAAAAGTCATCTCTTTCCACTACTTTCTCTCCCTAGCACACCATTGCAGCTCCTGCATCTCCATTTCTTTCTCTCTGCATCATCTTCTTTGAATTCCTACTATCACTTCCATAGCCTGAACTCCAATGGAGAAACCTAAACTCTCATAGACGTCCAAAAGATAAGGTTATCGCGATAAAATGTCACAATATCAAGGCTACAGAAGGAATTTGGTTAGGACAGGAGTTCTGTATGGGTGTACATGCAACCCTTTGGTGTTGGTCCTCACCGTTTAAGAGATCATGGAAACTTGGGTCTTCATTGGAAAGGGAAGTTATTAGGCTTCAAAAAGCTCAAAAATGGTGAAACTATTTCCATTGTACAACATGTTTTCACAATGTCAACCATGAAATTGGAAAACTCAAACAAAATGAGATATCCTACCAACTGTAAGTATTACTCATTGACTTTTGTCCAAATTTCATAATATACCTAGCTAACTTGTGTAGTTTTTTGTTGTTGACATATTTCCTTCTACCTTGGTGGAAGAACAACCACTTCATAGTCTCACAGGTACTTTCCAAGCATTGCATGCAGATG
Organism: Ceratopteris richardii; assembly: GCA_020310875.1. Lineage (NCBI taxonomy): Eukaryota > Viridiplantae > Streptophyta > Polypodiopsida > Polypodiales > Pteridaceae > Ceratopteris > Ceratopteris richardii. The sequence goes on from CM035426.1 coordinate 123,517,066, forward strand.
TTGGGTCGATAGTCTTTCCACAAGCCCATCCTACTCAGCTATTATGTGAGAGATTTTTCTTTTACACACATACATATGTTGTACCCCCTCCATCAAATGATTTTGGCAGGTTAGAGATGATTAAGGTAGACTCTCTTTTAAAGCTCGAATGGCCACAACCTGATGTATGGACATTAACATATTTGAAGCATAAGATGGTGATGGACATACACAACTCTTTGAAATTTACAAGAGTTTCAAGATCTATAGGATTACATTGGTGTGTTCCTGTTTATTGTTTTGTACATTTATTTCAGATATTCACAATTCTAGAAACTTCAACAATGTTCATGTTAAAAGATATCACATATGAGCAGGTAGAGGGTTTGCTAGGTGAAAATTGGGGACTTGTAGAAGGATGCACCAAAGGGGATAGATACCTTTGTAAAACTGGTGCAACAGGCATAGGATTTCGATACTTGAAACATCGTACTTCATTATACATTAGATTCTATTATGATCGTTGGATGTGTAAACTTGGTGAATGGATACCATTACAAAGTTCTAAGGGTTTTTTAATTTCATTTGAAATTAAGATAAATCTACCCAACAACGAAATGGAAGTTATTTCAGTAAATCATCATTGGACTCTTGCCAACGTGAGAGAACATCTAGTAATCATGGGATTTGAGGATCTGGATCAATCAAAGTTCAGAATACAAGGGCATAAGGTAAGTAGCATATGGTATTTTTTCTTTTGTTTATACAAATTATTATACTCAAATATGTTCATTTAAAGTTTTCTATTTGTCTGCAGATTGGTAAGAGGTTGGAGGATAAAATTAAAGTCCTTCTTGAATGGAGTGTGGATGGAACTCAACTTTCATTGTCATATCTAAATAACTATTTGAGTGCTAGAGTGTACACACAACCTATGTTCCATTTATAATCCTTCGTCTGCAACAATGTATTTAACATGCAAGACATGTAGCATGTAAAATTTTTTGATCTCAATATGATGTACAATTTGCCAAATCTTTGATTTCTCCAATGGCAATTTATTATAATTTTAAAGTTTTGAGAATTTATTTTTTCTATTGTGTAGATGTGGTGTATCTTATTCTGGTTAATGATTCTGTTCAATCTTTTTTATGAGCCAAAGTTTTTTTTTTGAGAGTTCTGTGCATGATTGTTTTATTTGAAGGTATCAGTTTTAGTTTTAAAATGGGTCCCACTCACTTTAAAATTTTGAAACTACTATAAAAGCAACACTTATTCTCTCATTTCTCACTTTTGCAACAAAGAAGAGCTAGAATCACTTGCAGAGCATGCACACAAGCTAGCATCACGCGCAATGGCTGCCGCGTCCTCCAATACCCTGCAAACCAAACGTCCACGTGAACTCTTCAATGAGTTCTTGGAATCAACTAAGTTCAAAGGTCAAAACCACTTGTATGACCTATTGTCTAGAGTCCATGATCTAGACAAAACAATTCAACTGAACTGTGATGTGCTTGAAGAAATCATAGAGTTCCTTGAGTACTACATCTTGCATTTCTCTATAAAAATACCACCTTATGAGGGTAAATGGGTCCCATGTGACCTTCTACTCTACATACACAAAGGCGATGAAGCCTTCATGAAGCGCCTTAAACGCTTCATTGATGGAGAGTGTTAATCTCCAAAAGACCAACCTACTCTTGAATTTAGAACACCTCTATATCAAGAGTAAGTCAAAACCTTCACTAAATTAGAGGTCCAATCTTCAAATTATCAAATCTGAGAAAATATGTGAAGAAGATGAAACACAGAAAAATCTGCTGCAGAATTTCTTCACATTGACTTATCAAATGTGTAAAGTTTTTGATGAAAATTTGTATGAATCATCTCCTAGAGATTGCGCATCTTCTCCAAGTTAAAGTTCTCAAAAAGGTTTAGTATAACTTGAGAAATCAACTTCACAAGTTACCTATGTCCAAATCTGTACTTCTGAGAAGTCGATTTAGACACCCCTAACTTCTTAACTTTGGTTCTCACAATGTCGAACCCGTTTTACCAAATCCTTTTGACTCAAGATAGCTTATCTCTCAACTTAGATTTTAAGCTATCATATGTGTAAAACTTTACACTGTGCACTGAGCACTACTCATTTCTTTTGACTCGAAATGTGCGCCTGTTTCAGAGAGCTGTGAACACTCAACACATGTGAATGTTCCTATCAGCAATTCTCTTCACCTGTTTACAATTAGACTCTAAAATTCAAACCACAAACTCATTAACTAACAACTTAGATATCCTCAAAAGGATTTCACAAATGATCTACCACAGACGGAGTAGACGCAGAAACATCGGGCGCAACATTTCCTTCATTTCAGGAGAAGACTACAACTGAAAAGTGAGAGAGACTTCAACTTCTTTCTCAACTGTCTATTGACATTTACAATCACAAATTTCTCTATTCCTATGCTCATACATAGTCTCTCTTTGTCTTCTCTCTATATCCCGACATTTTCCAAAAGTATTTATAGACATCTATATACAAACTCTCATCAAAACATAAGTGTATGTAACCTATGTCATAACTAATGTACATATGTGTACATGTCCTTCACTCTTGTGAATGTATCCATTTTCTTTACTCCAAATCTTCAATTGGTGATTGATCTGCACCAACAGCTCCCCCTCAATCATCAATTGAGGTTTTCTCCTTTCTTCTTTATACCTGCCATGTCTTTAAACTTCTGTAGCTTTGGTCCATCCAAGCTCTTTGTAAGCATATCAGCTATCTGATCTTTTGTTGAAGTATGTATGACTTCAATCTCCTTATCCATCACTTTCTCTCTTAGAAAGTGATACTGAATCTCAATGTGTTTGGTCCTGGCATGAAAAACAGGATTAGCAGCTAAATACAATGAACTCATGTTATCTCCATATATAATTGGTACCCCATGCATAATGTCAAGACTCTTCATCAATGTCTTGACCCAAATTACTTCCTTTGCAGCTTCAACCATGCCTTTATACTCTGCTTCTGTAGAAGATAAAGCAACTGTGTGTTGCTTCTTGGAACACCATGAGATAAGTTTATCTCCCACATAACACATATATCCAAATGTAGACCTTCTATCATCTGGATTACCTGCCCAATCTGCATCACTATAAATTTTGATATTTGTATCTGAGGTAAACCCATAATACAAACCTTCATTGAGTGTACCCTTAATGTACCTCAACACCCTTTGTCCTGCAATCCAATGTTCTTTCCTTGGGCAATGCATAAATTGAGACAAAACCCCTACTGCATATGATAAATCAGGTCTAGTTAGAGTAGCATAGATAAGGCTACCCACCAAACTCTGATATTGTCTCATGTCCTTGAATTCTTCACCTCCATACTTACTCAATTTGTGATTCACCTCCATTGGTGTAGGTGCTACCCTGCAATCATCCATTTTAAACTTGATTAACAAGTTCTTCAAATACCTTTCTTGGGTCACAAATACTCCATGTTGAGTATATGTAATCTCCATGCCCAAGAAGTATGATAAGTCTCCCAAGTCACTTATCTTGAACTCCTTTTCCATTTGCCTCTTAAGCTTTTGTATTCCTTCTTCATCTGTACCTGTAAGTATTATATCATCAACATATATGCACATGTATATGAACCCATTATCACTTGCCTTGACAAGCAAGCTACTATCTGCTTTAGACACCTGAAAACCAAGTTCTTTTAGAAACTTCACAAGTCTATAGTTCCATGCCCTTGGGGCCTGCTTCAAGCCATACAAAGCTCTCTTGAGCTTGCACACATGATCTGGATACCTTTTATCTCTGAACCCTTGAGGTTTCTCCATGAATACATCATCTGAAATATAACCATTCAAAAAAGCATTCTTCACATCAAGTTGACATAGCTTCCAACCTTTACATGCAGCAATAGCAATAAGTGTCCTTATGGTTGTCATCTTTGCCACAGGACTATAGGTCTCATCATAATCAATACCATATGTCTGAGCAAAGCCTTTGACAACAAGTCTAGCTTTGTATCTAGACACACTTCCATCTGCAAACCTTTTTGTCTTGTAGACCCACTTGCATCCAATAATCTTCTGACTATTTGGTTTAGGAACCAAATCCCAAGTTTGATTCTCCAATAGTGCATCATATTCTTCCTGCATAGCACTCTCCCATTTTTCCTTACCTTTTGCCTCTTCATATGTAGAAGGGTCTTCATCTGTATTCACCATGTAAGCATAATCTTTTGTGGCTAGAAATGAAGTATCATAACTATACCTTGTAGGTTGCCACCTATTTCTTGTTGACCTTCTGAGTTCTCCACTCCTTGAGGTTTCTGGCTCTTCACATTCAGGATCAAATCTTGGTGTTTCTTCCACTTCAACCTGCACTTCATTATTCTCTTGCTCATCAAATATCTGAACTTTTGATTTACCTTTTCTTTGACTCACTTCTTCTTCATCACCTGTATTGATGTTGATTGTACCTGCATACCAAGTGCTTTGTTCATCAAATGTAACATCTTTAGAAACCATAAATTGTTTTGTTGATGGACTCCACAATCTATAGCCCATCTGCTTATCATCATAGCCAATGAAAACATACTTTTCAGCTTTAGGCTCCAACTTGTGCCTTAATTGTGATGGCACATATGCATATGCCACACACCCAAAAACTCTGCAATGATCTAAAGTAGGTCTTTTACCCCACCAAGCCTCATATGGTGTCATACCCTGCAAGGCTTTACATGGTAACCTATTGACCAAGTAAGTGGCTGTATTTACAGCCTCAGCCCACAAATAATTAGGGCAATTTTTCTCCTTCATCATGGATCTTGCAAACTCAACAATTGTTCTATTTCTCCTTTCTGCAACACCATTTTGTTGAGGAGAGTACCTGCAAGTAACTTCCCTTTTTATACCTGCATTCCATAAGTAATCACTGAACTCATTTGAGAAATACTCTCCCCCTCCATCTGACCTTAGTCTTTTCAACTTATGACCTGTAATTCTTTCTGCATATGCATGATAGTGTTTAAATGTATTAAACACTTCTGACTTATCTTTGATCACATAGATAGTGATCCACCTAGTAGCATCATCAACATAAATCACATAATACCTTGATCCATTTATACTGAAATCTTTTGATGGTCCCCACACATCTGTGTGTACCAACTCAAGCTTCTCTGAGTGCATAAAACCTTGCTTGGAATAAGAATGTTTATGAGCCTTACCTAATTGACATGCCTCACATTTGTATGTCATATGTTGACCTGCAACATTAGGCAATCCAAGCACTGAACCATTGTTAACCATATCTTTAATACCTCTTTCATTGAAATGTCCAAGCCTCTTGTGCCAAAGATCTAACTCAGAGATCTTATGTCCTCCATATGTGAACATAGCATGACCAATATTGCCTTGAATCTTCAATGTAAACAATCTTCCTTCTTTTTTTCCTGAAACAATCTGTTTATACCGTTGGCTAGGGTCTTCCACATATACTCCATCATTAGTGAACCTTACTTCATATCCCTTTTCAACAATTTGACCTACACTTATCAAATTCTTAGGGATTGTAGGAACATACAAGACCTTACTCAATAAGGTGCTTCCATCCTTGGCCTTCACTGATCCAATTGACTTCACATTGTGCTTTGTGTTGTCACCTGTTTGAACAACATGATTAAAAACTTTACTTTCCAAATCAGTCATCAAAGATATGTTACCACTCAGGTGATTGCTACACCCTGAGTCAATGTAGAAGACTCTTTGATCTTCACTCTGCCTTTCACAAGTTGCATTCATTATCAATGTTGAATCTTCCTTTTGATCTGAGGCATAATTGTAGTAGGTGTTGTTATATTGTTGACTTTGGAATCCTCTACCTGCATTTCTTCCAAAGTAATTCCTTCCACCTCTACCTCTGTAATTACCTCTTTGATTTCTGCCACCTCTTCCTCTTGTATTATAATTCTGATTGTATCCACCATTATTCTGATTATTATGCCAACAATCATTAGCTAAGTGATTTGTCTTACCACAAATCCAGCAAGCTTTGCCTCCATCTTTGTTGTTCCTGCCTCTTCCTCTACCTTTGCCACCTCCTCTTCCTCTTAGGAAGTTGGCTTGAGTAGTTGTTCCTTCATCTTCACCTACTTGTTGTTTTCCTTTGCTATTCTTCTTCTTGTCCTTTGAGTACATTGCATGACCTGTACTCTTGTCACCATCTCCTTTAACATCCTGTTCAAATGTTAGCATATGACCTAACAATTGATTTAAATCAGGAGTGAAATGGTCAAGTGATAGTTCTGTAGACAAAATAAATGGCTTCCATTTGTCATCACCTCTCAACCCTGTAAGGATTTGCCTTACCAGTTTATCTTCCTCAATGTCTTCATCAACAGCTCCTAAAGCATCTGCAATATCTTTCATCCTTGTTACATAGTCTGAGATGGATTGAGAGGCCTTCTTCTTGAAGGTAGTAAACTCTACCCATAAGGATGCCTTCATTGACTTTGTAGTGTTCTGGAAATGCTCCTCCAAAGCATTCCATATGTCAGTAGCACTTTCAAGACCTCTAATATGAGGTAACAAGTAATCATTTACTCCCATATAGATAATGCTCCTAGCTTGAGCATCTTTCTTCATCCAATTCTTCAGATCTGCTAACTCTTCCCTAGTTGGAACACTAGGATCTCTGAACTCTGGCTTCTCTTCTTCTCCTGTGATGTAACCAATTAAATCTTTGCTCATAAGATGAGCTTCCATCCTCATTGACCATGCAGGATAGTTTTCCCTATCCAATTTCTCTATCTGTAGAGCATCTCCCATCTTGTGTCCACCTGTGTATTGAAAACTTCAAGCTTTACAAGCAATGCATGTACCTTTACTTCGAGTTAGACTCCTTTTGCCTTTCTTGATGTCGAGTAGACTTCTCCTCAGGCTTTTGACTCCAAGCTTTCACTTCTTAGTTCTTCAAATGTTGAACTTCTTGAATCTGCAGCAGTCGGGATCTTCCTTTCCTTGATTTTAATGTCTCCTGCTCTGATACCACTGATGGAGAGTGTTAATCTCCAAAAGACCAACCTACTCTTGAATTTAGAACACATCTATATCAAGAGTAAGTCAAAACCTTCACTAAATTAGAGGTCCAATCTTCAAATTATCAAATCTGAGAAAATATGTGAAGAAGATGAAACACAGAAAAATCTGCTGCAGAATTTCTTCACATTGACTTATCAAATGTGTAAAGTTTTTTATGAAACTTTGTATGAATCATCTCCTAGAGATTGCGCATCTTCTCCAAGTTAAAGTTCTCAAAAAGGTTTAGTATAACTTGAGAAATCAACTTCACAAGTTACCTATGTCCAAATCTGTACTTCTGAGAAGTCGATTTAGACACCCCTAACTTCTTAACTTTGGTTCTCACAATGTCGAACCCGTTTTACCAAATCCTTTTGACTGAAGATAGCTTATCTCTCAACTTAGATTTTAAGCTATCATATGTGTAAAACTTTACACTGTGCACTGAGCACTACTCATTTCTTTTGACTCGAAATGTGCGCCTGTTTCAGAGAGCTGTGAACACTCAACACATGTGAATGTTCCTATCAGCAATTCTCTTCACCTGTTTACAATTAGACTCTAAAATTCAAACCACAAACTCATTAACTAACAACTTAGATATCCTCAAAAGGATTTCACAAATGATCTACCACAGACGGAGTAGACGCAGAAACATCGGGCGCAACATTTCCTTCATTTCAGGAGAAGACTACAACTGAAAAGTGAGAGAGACTTCAACTTCTTTCTCAACTGTCTATTGACATTTACAATCACAAATTTCTCTATTCCTATGCTCATACATAGTCTCTCTTTGTCTTCTCTCTATATCCCGACATTTTCCAAAAGTATTTATAGACATCTATATACAAACTCTCATCAAAACATAAGTGTATGTAACCTATGTCATAACTAATGTACATATGTGTACATGTCCTTCACTCTTGTGAATGTATCCATTTTCTTTACTCCAAATCTTCAATTGGTGATTGATCTGCACCAACATTCATGGCAATTGCTGAAACTACAGGGCATTTACTATATGACTCTGTGCCATTAGTAAAAAAACTTAACAAAAAGAAGAGGATGGGTACAAAGTACCTTTCCTACATTGCAACAACATATTTTATCATTAATGAGGAGCTCGAACCTACACCTGTTGAGCTCCCCAACCTTGTCACTGGGGGTTTTGTTAAGGAGAAGAATGAGCCTCAACCAAAGGCCATAAATATTGCCAAAGAAAGCATTACAATCCACCAAGAATTTCCTGGTGGTGTTGAGGACAAACTAGGTGAGCAATCAAGCATGGAGGAGGCTCCCTCTTCAAATCTCAACCCCTCTGAGCCCACATTACGAGATGTGGAACTTGAATATCTCTCCAACATCGTTGTGGATGGAGAGGAATTTATTTTACTTCATGACATTGAGAAGGCATTCGGTCTACGTCTAGATGAATGCTTGAGTATTTTCTCCACAATGTCAGATGTTCCACTTGACAAAACATTTGACATACTTGAAAAGAAGGCAATCCCACTTGGGGATTCTTTGGCAGACACCATAGCAATGGTGTGTGCTGATATTTTAAAAGATGACAACAATTCTACTATGGAGGAGGAGTTCAGTGCAGCACGGGAGAGGATAATGAAGCAAAAAATTCCTACATCCCCCGTAGGAGAGCAGAGTGGCATGGCCCACTCTAGCATTGATCTTGATGCCCCTGGAAGAGGGGAGGAAGAAGACAAGCTTCATGATGTAAGTGGTAATTAAATTAAATAAATGGATAATTTAAGTTAACATTGTAAGAGCTTGAATTCTCATTTTTTCTTAACAGGAAGCAATTGAGCTCGACAAGTTCGCAGCAAGATCTGGTGGGGATCGAGCTTCTCGCAGGAGTGGTTCATCCTTGGCAAACTACATCAGAAAGTTTCCAAAGGATGATTTTGTTATCATACACAAAGACTATAGTCCGGATGGGCACTTCATGACTTGGTGCTTGAAGGCCCTTAGCAAAATTTTGTGTTTATGTACAATTACCCAAGGCACTAATTGTATAAGTTTGGTTAGGAAATCCTTAGTTGTAATTACATTAGGACTTAATTTTAGAGGAAAAGTATTAGGGAAAATATGTATCACCATGGGTCTTGGAATGCAAGACCCCCATGTAATATCAAGATCTGTATTGACTTACCAGCTGCCTCAATCTCTCCAAAGGAGAAAGAAAGTTGTAGAGAAATTGAAGGCAGCTGAGAAATGATGTAAATGTTTTGATAATACAAACTTTTTTTTTCATTATTTGTCTAGTCCTGTATATGAATGTGCTATTGAACTTATCTTCTCTCCATGAATTGTATCTAATTTGAAGTCTTTGTATTGTCCCTTTGGTCTTTTGTATACTTAAATGCATAAAAAAGGCCAAAAAAGCCCCAGCCACAGAAACGCGGGAAACAACCCTGCAAAAATTTTGCAGGGTTGTTTCTCGCGTTTCTGTGGTTGGGGCTTTTTTGGCCTTATCTGGTGTTTTTAGGGGCTACAAAGCATAGGAAAGTATGTAATTCTTCATTATCACTTGGTTTTGGTAGAATCAAGACCAAAGATTACCAGTAGGGTATAACCTCAACATTAACTAGACCAAAGATCTCATCCATATCTTTTATGCATACAATGATTACCTGTAGGGTATAACCTCTTAATTACTAGACCATTACATCTTTGCCATACCTTTTATGCTTACAGAAGCCCAAAATATGCAAGAAAACCCCCAACCACAGAAACGCGAGATTCAGCCCTGCAAAAAATTTGCAGGGCTGAATCCTGTGTTTCTGTGGCTGGGGGTTTTTTGGCATGAAAATGACATGTGGGACGTCAATAGGTAGAAAAGGAACATATCTAGTCACAAAATAATAGGCAAGTGCATGCATGTTTAACTGAATCCATATATATCTGACTGAAAGAAAAGTTAGTTGCATACACAATTATGCTGGGAGTTTAAGAGGAGAGAGTGAGTGAGAGAGAGAAAAAAAAGACAAAGAATATAGGTTAAAACAAAATTTTCTATTATCCATTGTATTACATCACAAAGTAGGCCTATCATAGGGTATAGTATACACATCATGGGTTATTTCCTCTAATTCTTCTTGCTAGTTGAATGTCCTTCGGTTGTATGGTTACTCTCTTGGCATGGATAGCACAGAGGTGAGAGTCCTCAAGCATGGAGATGAGGTAGGCCTCAGCTGCCTCTTGAAGCTCTTCAAGTGTTATCCCTTGTATTCATAGACCTGCTTGGTAGCTTTGTAGTTCCTCTTTCACTACCTTTGCAAAAGCTCTTCGTGGTATGAGTAGTTCAATGGACTTTTGGTAGTGTCGTATCTCTGCAAAAGCCCTGCAGTGCCTCCTTCCTCTTTGTGGAGCTCTTGTGTTGGGAGGTATGTTTGGCTGGCATTGAGGTCGACGTCATGGTTGATAGTTTTTTTTCTCTGATGTACACGATGTGAGGGCCCAACTTCATCTTGCACATTTTGTTGTCGATGTGGTTGTTGACTTTGCTCTCTTTCCTCCTCTGTTGGTATTTGCCCTTGTCTTTGTGGAAGTGTCTTACCTCCATGTGTCACCCTACGGCTCGTTGGAATTTGCATATCATTCCATGGTGGTTGATTGCTGCTTTCGTTGTTCGAGGATGACTCCTCTTTGCGCTCTGGTACACTCCTTCTGATCAACTTCTGTTTGGGTCTTGCCTTGATGGGTGTCCTTGTTGGTGGCTCATCATCTGAAATGGACTCTGATCGTCTTGGAGTGAAATACTCCTGTCTATTGGACACTTCATTTTCTCACGTTGAATTGCTCCCAGGTGGTGTGCCATCGTGTGACACAAGCACAGATGTGCTTTGAGAACCACTTCGTGGTCTTTGGGGGGGTTGCAACCATGGTGGGCATTGTGTCCCTAGATGCGAGCTAGGAAAGAAGACGCGATCTTTCCTTGCAGTTTTCTTGGTGCGTGCCATTCTCTTGAGTTGCAAAAAGTGTGAAATGAAGTGAGTTCTCTCTATTTATAGAGTTTTTTAAAAAACTGTTTGTTCACACTAGAATGGACAAAACGTGTTTAAAACCATACAGAATATTATATATTAAATAATAACATATTGAAACCAAGATTACAATAATCATAGGTTTTGCCACATAATGGGAAATAACGAATTCACTTTACTTCCAAGCTGAGCCTTCTCATTGTCTCGTGGCATGCCACTGAGCATGATGAAGAGGACCTAATGATGACTTCCGTTTCTCACTGGCAATGTTGTGTTGCATCGTTCTTGCAAGTTTTGCCAATTTTGAATCCCTAAGTCGTTCCACAAAAAACTTTGTCGAGAATGTAGTGCGGTAAAACCAATTAAACATCTCCTCCATGTAGTTTGATTGCATTGGACCACCACCATGTCGGGTGTTTTTGAAGTAGACACCCCTCGCTTTGTAGTGTGACTTTTCCATTCCTTGGGTACTGAAAATCTCTAATGACCCATATCAATGCATGAAAAAAGCTCCATGTGCAAACAAAATATGCTAAAAATTGTTAAGTACATTGAAAAAAGGTAAGTGCAATGAACACTTGTAGAAGAAGATTACACTTACAATGTAGTGTGTTATATTGCTCTCTCCCCAAGATTGAATGAAACATTTGGTGAACTCCACTAATGTTTCTTGAAACATTTGACGTTGAATAGCACTAGACCTAGTCAGACCCATTAAGCCTACCAACTTATCAAAGCTCGACCAAACTTTCTTTCTCTTATTACAAAGATCAACTTGAGAGTCACTGTCTGTTGTGATCATGCATAGGTCTTTCCACATCTCATAATGTTCATTATTTTGAGTGCTAGTACCTATTCTAAAAAAATGTCTTGCTTTATTCCCTGTCATTGACACTTGTTGCAAGCTATCTTGAGATTCTCCAACTTTCTTAACAACTAGGGTTACATTTCCACCATGACAACCAATTGAATTAAGAAGTTCCTCCAATTTCTTCATAGCTTGAATAGATTTATCAATTGGCTTCATGGCAAATGCGTATTCTATATGGAGCTTTAATAGTCTATCGAAAATTCTCATGAAGGCATGCAAGGTGCAAAAGTGGACATTGACTAAAGGGAATGGAATAATGGGATTCCAATCCTTATCTGACATGTCACGATTAGGTGTACCTAACATGGGACACCTCATTAAAGGTATATCCCATTCAGCAGATGGAGTTGCATCTGTGTCATCAACTAAATCATCTATGTTGTTTTGTTTTCTCTTTGTTCGTTTATAACCTCGTGTGCAATATGGACAAGGATAGAGAGTAGATGCACCTTGTTTTCACCCTAACATGCATTTGATAGTCTTTAAGTCTCCACCTAAGTGCCACTCTACTTCAAAATCACCAAGGCTTTCAACAGTGATTTTGGCACCATGAATTTGAGAAGTTATCACCTCTGTGATCCATGGGGTGCTATTGAAAATCCATGTAAGAATATCATTGGATTCTTTAGGTACTTCAATAGCACCTAACCACCATATATCTTTCTCGGATTGGACACTATATGTAAAGTGATGGGTAGATTCTTCACTATCATCAATAATAGCATGGGCCATAGCTTCGTTCATGAGTGTCACACTAAGTCTCTCCATACGGCGTCCCTTTATGATTTGACATTCGTCTAGCTTCAATACAAACTTGAGTTTGGAACCACAATCTACATCAAATAACAAACATTATATTATTAAAAATACTATGAATGTCATTATCAAAACAATGGATATACCTTGAATTGTGGATTTGTAAAATTTAACCATTTCCTTTTGAGCCTCTCCAAATTGACAAATATGTTGTTGTACTTTGTGTAGATGAATCCCTTTCTAGATGTGTTTTTCAACTCTTTCTTTGATGTAGATGAATGATAAATGGATGCATGCATAACATCTTCTATATGCAGGTAATTGCCAAGAGTATTGGTTACAGCCTCATTGGTTACAGCCTGCTTCAAAAGATTGTACAATGCAGTGTACACTCTAGTACTAACACTTGCTTCATCACATACCATCTGTACCTCACTAGGACTAATAATATCTTCTAAGTTGCCTGAAAAATCTTTAATCACTTGGGTTTTGATGCGATTTCCTATTGGTGAATCCAAAATCATAAGCACATGTTTGTTGCTAAGACAGGAATTTAGAAACTTCAATTGATCCTCAATTGTTGAGGAAGCACTTGCATCTTCAACAAATGACCTGCACAATAAGAAACTCAATCTAAAAGTCTTTTAACATAAATAAATAAGGGAAACACATACCTAAGTGTGTAAACACATCGCTTCCGTGCTCCACCACTAGTTGAAAGAGCTTGAAAGGATGATAATGGTCGTTTCCTATATCTCATCCCAAGTGGAGTCTCTTTTAGTTGTGTAAGATTGGCTTTTAACTTTGTAATTGTGTTCTCCTTTTCTTCCACATCTTGTTGGAGTCTATTATTGTGCTCATCCAAAGATTTGATAGCACTTTCTAAAGTGTGTATAGCACTCTCTAAACTGTGTAGCTTGAAATGGTTGTGATGACATTGTTGCATCCAATAATTTGCTATAGATGTAGATGGTTAGACAATCGCTTGCAATAGCCTAGCAGTCCATCTTCACCGCAACCAAGGAATTGTAGAAATGTGGAGATACTATGGAATCTAGGATGAACATTAGCCATTGGATCCAAAGGATACAAGGCACCATTGACCCAAAGATCAGTCAAAATCTCAACCACTCTATGTGAACAAAAATAGATGGATAAGTGAATCTACAAATGTAACAAACATATTCAGATGTATGGATAGAAATCTGAATATATATATATGAGATTTTGACCTAATAGGTTGTAGAAGAGTGAATATGAGTGAAAGAAAGTTGAAGGATCAGTCTAAAATTGATAATCAGCAAACCCTCATGTGAACTTAGGCTATGGAAGACCCTAAATCAGATATGTGTGTGAAAAGATCACATACTTACAAAAGTAGCAAAGAATTCTAACAAGGTTGTTGTCAGAAATCCTCATACTCATGTGAACCACCTTCTCTAACACCTCATCCAAATGCATGTAGCATGCATGTACTGATTGTCTTTACATATGCCGAATAGGACTCCTCTTGATATGGATGCCCTACCTCCATAAACGCCAAGTAGTACCTGTGTGCATAAAGAGAATATGTACCTGAATTCTTAACATAAGATGCAAATCTTATGTTAACCACCATCCAATGTCTTTGAAGTAACCCGAAATCTTCATGTAGAAGATAATCTTCAAATACATCATGTGAATGGCTGATCCACACCACCAAGCTACTGATAAGTAAGTCCTCTCCATAAGCAAGAGTTTGAGCACACTCTTCTCCAAGAAGAACTCCATAGCTGCTCCTCACCATGCTCCTAGAGTGCACCATGGCTGCCCCATGTGTGCTAGAGCACCACCTCTACTGAGGGACCAAAAACTGGCGTTGCCAATTGGTGTGTGATGTCTTAGAAGTGACCCAAACACTTCTTTATATAGTCTTGAGTTTCTCATGCAAAAAACTCACTAAAAAGCACTTTATTTTAATCTCATCCTTTTTAAATTGGTTTTGGTTTATTTGTAAGTGAGTTTGCTTTATTTTTAAAGTTGCTTTTAGATAACTTTAAAAATAACTTGTTGACCTGCTTTTTCACACTTTTGATTACCTGATGAATGATCTGATAACATTTTTATGATCCTCATGCAAAGAGCTATCATATGAGGTCAAAACCTTAAATCAATAGAAAATTAGGGTTAAGGTTTTCTCTCAAATTAGATCTCTGATGACTGAATCTTATATATCATTGGGAAGCTCTCTTCAAGTTCTACAAGATAGGCTCATAAAAATTTTATCCAAATTTTGTGCCAAAAATGACTAAGTACCAAAATTAGGGTTTTCGGATTGATGTGACATTGTTTTCCAACAGTTGTATGCACGGTTTCATTGAATGGATACCTTATTTGCAGTTGGATATTTGTTTCAACCATTTCTTCTAGAGTTGCCTTAGAGTTATTGCCCATTGTATGTACATCCAGTGGGGATGGATCTACCATGACCCTGATTGGTTCAATACATATTGGCACTTGAACTTCCTTTTGTTGATGTGGCTCTTCTTTGGGATGGATGATTGCTTGGATACCTTCTAATGTTTTTTCTTGAATGTGTAACATTGTAGTATTGTTGATTTGAATTGTAAATTCCATGTTCATAGTATTTCTTTTTCAGCCTCATATTCTTCATTTTTTGGCTCTTTTTGTTGGCTATCTGCTTCTTGCTAATCAACCATTTGATCCAAGTCATCCCATTGATTGTCATTAGTTAAGTCTGTACTTAAATCAGCATTTAAAGTTGATTGATCATTGTTGATTTGTGATCCCCAATACGAGCTTGAGTTTTCTCATCCCAACTCTTTATAGTGAGTCATCATGATAGTCACTTGCCTACCTATTGTTTGCTCTTGGCTTCACTCATCTAATGATATTGGTGACCTTGGACATTGAGGTTTACATGTCCTTCCATCTATGTATGAGTGGTTGGAGAGCTTCTTCTAAATATGATGGAGAGTGTTTAGATCTGATCAATTCTTTGACCATCTAGATTGTGCATGTTTCAGACATTAGGAAAAAAAGTGAACCCTGCATGGGCCTTGTAAGGATTCCTAATTTTTAGGGATTAAGCAAAAACATGATTCTATGTTCACTTCCATTTATATACCATATTTGTTTTGTCTCTTACTCTTAGCACTAGAGGAAGAGAAAAATTCATTTGAAGAAGTTAAGAGTGCTTGCTACTTCAAGATGAAGAGAACAAAAGGTATGGAAGAGAAGTTTGAAGATGTTGACATCATCATCAGGTGGAAGAAAGATGTAGAAAAAGAAGGTCCAACAATTCCAAAGGTAAAGTAAGACTTATATTTTTTTTCTTATATTTTCCATATACTTTTCCTAATTTTATCCTCTACATCCAAAGACAAGTCTACGAGAATATCTTGTGTGAACAAGAAGCACTTTCTTGTTTTGCACTATACTTGGTCATGATTTGGTAGATTTGACAAAGAATTGCATTGAGAGAAAGAAAAGCGGCAGATTTTGAAGACAAATTGTATATTTTGACTCATATGTATGAGTTATATATAAGTTGAAGGTTTTTGAGTAGGAAGCTTATATGTTCCCTCAAAGAATTCTTGGAGTGCCAATACAAAGCTACTTGGTATATGACAAGTTGCAGAGAAGTATTTTTTCTTCTTTATCTAACTCTTGAGGTGAAAGAGTATTTGTAGAAGATGTTGGAGACTTGAAGAGAGGTTTTATGTTTGGAAAAGTTACCTCATATTTAGTATTTTCAGAAAACTTCAAAAAATTCAGATTTTTGATGTACCAATCAGTTGAAGAATCTACTTTCTATTTTTATCTTGACTTTTGTATACATGCTTGTATTCAAAAAAGGCGTTCCATCAGATCCTATCACTTGATTGAGAAGTGGAGTTAGCCAAAAGAAAGTCAAACAGATACTATCACATTTCACCCAGGTAGAATATGAAAAGATGAAGTATCAACTTGCAGCTTTTGAAGTTCTCAAGGTGAGAGTTTGTCCACTTATGTTTCAAGTAGGAGTTGCAGATTCTTGGGAAGGGTTTGTTTGAAGAAAAGTTTTACAACTTTGTGAGAAGCATAGACACTTGGAGACATTTAGGTAGAAAATCAAGCATTAAGTCATGAGGGTTTGATGAGAGCAGATTCTACATAGGTATTTTGTTGGAGAGATCATTGATCTTGGATGATCTCATATGATCTTGTAAGATCTTGATAGATCTTGTATGATCTTGGATGATCATGAAGATCTTGAGTATTTATGATCCTTTGTTTATGAAAGTTCTTTAACATTGGAAGAAGTCAAAGATTCAGGTTCTATCAGATTAGTGTTACAGAGGAATAGAAGAAGATACTTGTTATGTTGCAAAAGATTATGAATCCTAAAATGCTTGTCAGCAAGGTTTTTATGATAGATTAGCTAACCTTATTCTAGATTTTTGGGAAGCTGAGGAATGGCAGGGAAAGCTATTGGCGTGTGCACAATGCTAATAAAAGGGTTCATATTATTTGTTTCAGACACATGTATTAATGTTATGAAAGATCATATTTATGAAGGAAGACATTCCAGATTTCATAAAGTCTAATATATTTGATAAATTCTAGATACTAGTGTTAAATCCTCCAAGGGGGTGATGAAACATGAAGACTTATTTTCAGCCATATGTGAAAGAATGCAGAATCATACCCATAAGTATTCCAGGTATTCCTATATCAGCTATTTCTATATTTCCTTTGTCAGTTTCTCTTTATGTTCCAACTTTGAAAAAAGAAGGAAGAAGGAGAATGTCTGGAGAAAGTTCCTATTAGGGTGTTCCTGTTCAGGAGAAGGTTCTAGAATTCTATTGAAGAGAAGCTTGATATTCAGAGAGGTATGTTTTAGAGGTGCACACATATATGTTTATACCAGATTCTGAAGGAAAGAGGTATAAAGGATTTACAGATTGAACAAGGATGAAGACATGATGACATCATAGATTTTTTTTATGAGACTCATGAGTTGAGTTCAGTTGAGTTGACTTGAGTACAGTCAGACTAGATGAACCAGTAGTGTTCATAATACACTAAGTTGTGAGTTGTCAGTCACAAGTCCTAGGATTCAGCTTTTTATTTTTGTTTAGTGTATTTACATGACACAGTAGAAGTACGTTGAGAAACCTTTCATAAGGTAAATGCAAATATGTGGATCCTAGTGTATGTTTTTAGGTTTGAGAAGACAGGAGATAGCAGGTTCAGAGTCAGTACATGCTATATTTGTTGTCACACGGTGATTGCTTGATGTATATGTTATTGGATATCTAGTTTGCATGTTTTCTAAGGTATTATAGTTCATATTCAGGAAGTTTAGTTTTTTGAAGTTTGAAGAAAGTCAAATTCAATTTTTAATAAGATTTTTGAAGAGAAGGTTTGAAGGTCAATTCGGGAGTACAAGTTTGAAGTTTATGACAGTTTGCAGATGAATGAACTTTCTTATCCAGTTCAGTTTTTACCAGTATGAAATTGCAGGGGGATTGTTGGAAAACAATGTCACATCAGTCCAAAATCCATTTAGGGCAAAAACCCTAATTTTGGTACTTAGTCATTTTTGGCACAAAATTTGGGTAAAATTTTTATGAGCCTATCTTGTAGAGCTTGAAGAGAGCTTGCCAATGATATATATGATTCAATCATCAGAGATCTAATTTGAGAGAAAACCCTAACCCTAATTTTTTGCTAATTTAGGGTTTTGACCTTATATGATAGCTCTCTGCATGAGATCATAAAAATGTTGTCAGATCATTCATTAGGTAGTCAAAAGTGTGAAAAAGCAGGTCAACAAGTTATTTTTAAAGTTAGCTAAAAGCAACTTTAAAAATAAAGCAAACTCACTTAAAAATAAAGCAAAACCAATTAAAAAACGATGAGATTAAAATAAAGCGCTTTTTAGTGAGTTTTTTGCATTAGACACTCAAGGCTATATAAAGAAGTGTTTGGGTCACTTCTAGGACATCACACACCAATGTGCAATGCTAGTTTTTGGTCCCTCAGTAGAGGTGGTGCTCTAGCACACATGGGGTAACCATGGTGCACTCTAGGAGCATGTTGAGGAGTAGCTATGGAGTTCTTTTTGGAGAAGAGTGTGCTCACACTCTTGCTTATGGAGAGGACTTACCTATCAACAGCTTGGTGGTGTGGATCAGCCATTCACATGACGCATTTGAAGATTGTCTTCTATATGAACATTTCAAGTTACTTCAAAGACATTGGATGATGGTTAACATAAGATTTGCATCTTATGTTAAGAATTCAGGTACATATTCTCTTTATGCACATAGTTACTACTTGGAGTTTATGGAGGCAGTGGCATCCATATCAGGAGGAGTCCTATTCGGCATATCTAAAGAGAATCAGTACATGCATGCTACATGCATTCGGATGAGGTGTTAGAGAAGATGGTTCACATGAGTATGAGGATTTCTGACAGGAAACTTGTTAGCATTCTTTGCTACTTTTGTAAGTATGTGATCTTTTCACACACATATCTGATTTAGGGTCTTCCATAGCCTAAGTTCAGATGAGGGTTTGCTGATTATCAGTTTTAGACTCATCCTTCAACTTTCTTTCACTCATATTCACTCTTCTACAACCTATTAGGTCACACATCTCATATATATATTCAGATTTCTATCCATACATCTGAATTGTAAATTGACATTTGTATATATGATAGTGTGAGTAAGCAGTGGCTTACGTAACACTTTACACATGTTGTCTAATCTCTCTCTCTATCTTTGTCTCATCATTTGTATGATTAAGTGTGGCATGTTCATGTTTTGTCAATATTAGAAGCTTGTTGGATTCCATGGTGTAGATCCTGGACCTATGGAACCATGGATATGTGGCATGAGTTGTGGGCCTACTAAATTTCCAACAAAATGCAAGGATGTAGAAATGGGTGAACCTGAATGGCTTTGGTGTGCAAAACAAGAGGAAGAAGGAGGCGATGGAGGGAGAGAGAAGAGAGGATAGACATGCACAAATGCATGGGAGCCTCGAAACCCACATAATGCTCTCTCTTGAGGGAATGCTCTATATATGATGTATATATATGAATATGGAAGTAAGGTCACATGACCCTTACATCCCCAAAAATCTCCCACTTAAGGGTCAATGTGACTGTAAGTGGTAACACATACAAAGAATGATGTAGGACTATACAATAACGTACAAGAAGAGTTTGAATCTCTACCCATACAGATCAGCCTACACCAACTGCCTCGAACAAGGTGTATCCATGCACCTCAAATTGCTCTAGACTCATATCAATAACATTCGAGCTCACATCTGACTGATGCAAGAATTGATGAAGTTCCTGCAAAGCTCCCACTCACTCTATGCCTGTGTCAACATCTGGCATGAGCGAATCCAAGAATGACTGCATGATCGCTGACTCATCAACATCTAAATCAGTCATCCTATCAACCAACGATGTGTCTAGTTGTGCACCCTGAGAGCTAGTATGCTTTGCATACACGGTGGATCATAAGAGCTATCGTGTCATACCATACCAAGTGTATCATCATGCTCTACATGAGCTAACTGCACAACATGAACACCAAGATCAAACTCATGAACAAAATCTAATGGACTATCATCAGAATGCTCTACATGAGCATCCACATCATGGTCTAAAGCATCCAGCTGATCATCTGAAGTGTGCTCCGTAAGAGCATCCACATGATCAACCAAACCATGCTCTATATAAACATCATGAGCATCCAAAACATGCTCTACATGTGCATCTGTCTGAGCATCTGAATCTTGCCATACATGTGCATCATGAGTGTCAATAGACCTATGTGTAGGTAGATAAAATGAGACATGACGAGTCTTACATCGCACATAAGGCTGAACTCCCACTAAGATGAGACTGTCTCTCACATGAAGTACCTGTAGTGGATACATGTGCCCAATCCTAGCACCTTTGACAAGCGTAAGCTGTCCCAACTGCAACTGAAAATGATGCTCACCAAGGAGTGCATAACATCTGCTCTCCTGTAACTGGCTAACTGAAATCAAGCTCATAGGGAATGAAGGCACATAGCAGCAATGTCTGAGCATAAGTGAAGCTCCACTAGGTAGCATAAAGCATACATCTCCTGCACCCTCAATGTCATATATCGTACCATCAGGCAAGTGCACACATCCACGACTCTCATATGAGAATCGACGAAACCACTCACAGTGTGGAGTATATAAAAATCAAACAACCAAGCCATATGTGTGCTATGCAATGAACAAGAGGAATCCTTAGATGAACAATAGGAGAAAGTGATATCACCATCACTACTGCCATAGACTCTCCTGAAATCACTACCTGATCTGCATCACGTGCATATCTCTGATGTCGTAGTTGCATCTACCTAAAGCAACATCGGCGAATATGGCCCTCACAACCACAATACCAACATCAAAGTTGTCGATGTGATCTACATCTCACATGAGTCAATGGACTCGTATACATATCATGTAGTCTCTGCCATAACACTACTTGTCTCCTCATACATAACAGACTCATATATGGAATCCACAAGCTGTAATCGGATAGTGGAGCTGGCCAATGCATCCATATCCATCCATACATGGTCGGGCATGTCACGAGGCCTCTGTGCATCTTTATGCACATACATGTGTAACCCTGCACGAATCAATGTATGCCACATCTGATCTTTCCACCTTGGAAAGTCAGTGCCATCAAACCGAGAAGACACCATGCTGGCAATCCAAGAGACTAGAAATGTAACAAGAGACTAGAAATAATACTCTATCCTCAATAGGATCACACCTGCATATCCATATGCATAACTCACATCACAAATGTCACACTAGAGAACCATGTGAACCACATGTCACATAACCATGCATCTAGCATGCACATAAAACCATGAGCATAAGCCTGCTCACCAAGTCTCCAAACTGACAAAGTAGATGTGAAAGAATCCTAGAAAAATTTTGACAGAGTATCCCCTATAAATTGAGCAATCAAACAAGATAACCAATATCAAAAGAACAATGAGTAATCTGACACCACCTATCACTGATCCAATCAAGGGTAATGGGACACATGCCAAAAACTGATAGCAATGTATGTCAATACAATGGCGATACACCTCCCACTCAAGAATAAATCTTGCAAGATGGTCCAACCTGTCACAAATAACCTATGAACAAGTCCAAGTGAATGGAGATAAGCAACGATCCAAAGCTATCAGACAAGCATGAAGGATCTACTAGATCTCCCTTCTAGCATCAAAATTTCAGTAGCATCTCCTCTGTAAAGTGGACTCTGAACCAAATAAACCATGTGGGAATCACCATCCACATATGCCAAGAAACACACTGGCAAATACATATCAATCAATGACCAAATGCTAATAACAGTGACAAACGAATGTGTAATTGAGGCTCCAATCTGGATCATGTACCTACAAAGAAAACAAAAGATACAAGTACGAACCAAGATCCAAAATCAACTCTCACAAAAGTATGTGCAACCGGAAAGTACATCCATAACCAAGTGGCATAAGCAAGATATAAACCACAATGCCACTATACATCCATGGTCGAAATCATGATGACATAAACCTCAAAAAGAGTATACCACACTGTCATCTCACATGCCAAACACATGACAAAATTATGCTCTACTCTCATATGGAGGAGCTACCACAGTGATCATACATGGGTATTGCCTTCAAGCTCTAAGAATAAGAGCTTGCACACCAAAAATTCTCTCTCAAACAATTTCCAAAGCAAATTCAACCTCCAAGAGCAATTAGGGTTTCACCATATACAACACGTTGTTTTGTTGTTTTAGAGGTGATAACCTCTTAATCTAAACTTTTCTCTTCTGAAAACTTCAAGATCTCATTCTTGACTATGTAAAGAGATAAAGAACACATCAATTGAAAGTGCATAGCTCAAAATATACGCAAAACAACCATCAGCTATCAATTTCATCTTCATCTACAACATTGATGCTCTCTATTTTGTACTTTCGGTAACCTTGCACTCACAATTTGGATCTCTCTTCTTCTACAAAGCTGTAAATATTATTCCAAGCTACACATACCAAATTGAATCATCTCATTCTGATTTGTAAA
The DNA here is from genome assembly GCA_020310875.1 of Ceratopteris richardii. Taxonomy (NCBI): domain Eukaryota; kingdom Viridiplantae; phylum Streptophyta; class Polypodiopsida; order Polypodiales; family Pteridaceae; genus Ceratopteris; species Ceratopteris richardii. The sequence continues at coordinate 123,539,921 of CM035426.1, forward strand.
ACTCAACTTATAACCAAAACACTGACCTGCTGTCCAAGTGATTGTAGATTTGTCTTCTACATTAGTCTGCATTTTTTGAATTTTCAACACTCTAAAAGTCCCAAGTAGGTTCTCTGCCCTTTTGCAAAATTGTAGCCCTCTGTGTTAGCTACGCATAGAACTTTAAAACACATCAATCCGAGCTTGCTCCCTTGAGTTATGGTTGAAATACTAAATTATTGTGGAGAGATGCCGACCTATACTTTCACCTCTTATGGCTTAAGCTTCCATTGAAGCTTCTTTCACACTAGCCTTCAACATGCTCTGATACCAATGAAGGGATTTGGTGTGTAGAACAAGAGGAAGAACGAGGAGATGGAGGGAGAGAGAAGAGAGGATAGACACACACAGATGCATGGGAGCCTCGAAACCCACATAATGCTCTCTCTTGAGTCTTGAGGCAATGCTCTATATATGATGTATATATATGAATATGGGTGTAAGGTCACATGACCCTTACATCCCCAATAGAACCATCAATCATCCCAAAGACATGGTTGAATGTGGATGTCGCACAGTTAAAATCAATAGTCAAGCATATGATTCAAGTGCCATGGAACACAACAAGAACCGATGGAAGCCAATAAAGAATACAAACAAGCTCCTCTAGAGAAGAATCAGTTCAAAGCTTTAAGTGAGAATCTATCAAAATAGTTGATAAAGACTCAGATAGAGTTTTAAAAAGTAAAGGGAGAATTAGAGCTTTGAACACAATTGATGCTTTGATGATTGAAAAAGGTACATGGGAAACACAAGTCAAAGGATTCATTGAAGAATCAAAATGAATGAAGAAGGAGAATGCAGAGCTCCAAAAGAAATATTCACAAGTTGAAGAGGAAAAGGTACATTCTCCACTAGAGTCAAGATCATTGAATCACAAATAAAGGTTGTATGGAAGAAGTAGAATCAGTGAGGAGCAAAAAAAAAATAATGATATCCTAGCTCCTCAATCAACTAATTGAGGCCGAGGTATCACATGATAAAGATATACAATGTCTGAAGAAGAAATTAGAAGAATATGCTAATCAATTGAAAATAGAACAAATACTACGTGATCAGGTAAAAGAAATCTATGCTCAAGGCATAGCAGAATTAAAGAAAAACTAACAACTCGGTTAAACTATGTGTTGACCAATGTAATCAAGATGCAGAGTAGCTAAAAGAGATATGTGGAAGCAAATGAAAGCTAGAAGAAGAGTTAAAGGAGGTAATGAAGAAGATGAGTTTAAGGAGGTAAAGAATAATGTCATGGAGAACACAATCGCAAGAACAAGTACTACAAATGCAAAATGCAAATCGACCTCCAATGATGAATGTGGGGACACCAGTAGTGCCAACCCCAATCTGGCTATTTAGGAGACTGAGGTACGTCCTGTTCCTCCCCCTATTGTTCTGTCTCCAAGACAAGATCACTATGAGCCAATGCATGAAGATATTCCAATGTTGTACACTACATAGTTAGATGAGAAGAAAGAACACTACTAGAGTCTTGTATGATGCAAAATTTTGAAGAAGTAATGGTATGAGTAATGAAAGAGACAAAGATCAAAAGCAAAGATCTTGACCAGATAATAAAGACCTTCAATATACCATATCAAATAATGAAAGAGCAAATTCATCGGTATATCAAGAGAGTTACCCAAAAGGATCTTGAGAAATATTTGAAATTTATAGTAAACACTTTTACAAATGCTTAAGAAGAGTTTGATGTAGATGATTTTTCTCGAGAAAAAGGCTTTTGTAAAAGAATCCGACACTAGGGGTGAATTGGTAGGAATCACCTTATTTATTACAAGTTAATTACTTTTTTTTCCTCTGCCTAGGCATCGATCATGGCATGAATTTTGGGAAGGACAGAAGAAAGGCACTATAATTGATAAGTGGCTCAATTTTCCCCTATTATCAAGCCCACAACATAACTACTTACCCACCAAGGATTACACGGTTTGAACGATCAGATTTTGGCTATCCAAACTTGCTAATGTCCCAGATTTGCTAATCAAGCTCACAAACAAAATACTCAAACATGACCCTTACAATAATAAAAGTCTTCAAGCATGTAGATTATACATTTTTAAATTTCATTGGCATTAATCAAGGAGTGGATGCACTCATTTTTGTATCTCTTTGTTACACCTTGCGCATTAACAATCATGGCCTACTATTCACAGTTAATATATTTCCCTAGTCCATACCTACTGAGCTTTGAAGAATCCTTCTTCATAGGATTTTTTGAAATGGGCTTAGAATTTTTCGTAAAGATATACACTAATTTAAATGCCCGACTAGTGGCCTATGAGCTACACTTTTTTGCCAACCATCACCAAGCCCCAAATGATGGTGTGAAATCAGCCCAATGGAAGGAATAAATGATAAGAGAACCAAATCTACTCAATACAACGGAATAACGAATATATGAAATGTACATGTGTCACCATAAAACATATGTTGGGGATGAGACAATTCAAGACGAGGGACATGTGGAGGGAGAGTAAGCAAAAAAAGAAATAGAAAATTTAAGAGAAAGGTAATCAATCAATAGCTCAACACTCTACCGAGAGCCCCTAAGGTAATCAATCAACAGCTCTACACTGTGCTTAGAGCCTCGCCGGGGCACAAATCATGTTATACAAGACACAAAGGAAAAGAAAAGACACAAGATCTAGATAGTTGCAAGGCTTCATTTCCCAATCTATGTTACAACATCTTCAGCCATGGCTTTTGGGCATGGCCAACAACAATAATGTGGAAAACCCCACTGGATGTAAGTAAAGAATTATCAAGTGGAAACTAAAGCATCAACAATAGGATCGGATAAGGTGACAAATAGCTTGTGAGTCTTGAATGCTTCCTTGAACACTAGTTGCATGCAATTTAAAGAAATTCAAACAAGAAAATAGATGCATCAGCTAGGAGAGAAATAAGTGGGAAAGAGGGGAGGTGGACAACAAGCCTCAATTCCCCAATTTGGATGAAATGTCATCTGCTGATTGTGTGCGAAGGCCAACAAAAAAGCATCAAGACAACAATAGTGGATCACAAGGCTATAATTAGCTAACTGATGTATCCAAGGTTCAGCCACTGGTGGAGCAATATATAAAACACCATAGAAATCCTATCAAGGAAGGACATAGACTAAGAGGGGGAGAGTGTTGTAGAAGGCTAAAGACAAGAAGAGTAGAAAGTAGAGGAAAGAAGAGAAGAAAAGAAGGCCCAAAAAATTTTCAAGAAATTTCCCATTTTCTTTTCTTAAAGTTTATCATAAAGTATTGAGAAGCCTTGTAAATGCACTAGAGGAATCCTCTAGATGCATAATACATGAAGATTCTTACAACACTTTTGTACAATAGTAGGAACTTAGAGATCTTTAGAGTTAGTTTTGGTCTCTTGTGTGAAAGGAGCAAAATTAGGGCACATGTATATAAGTGACTTGGTGACTCATTGTAAATAATTTTTTCCGTAATCAAGAGATAACTTCTAAAATTTTGAATTTTCTTCTTCTTGATTGTGCATCTTGTTGGAGATTCGCTCACTAATTATGCATAATTACATAAAGGCAAAGAGAAGCAGAAACAAAGCATTCAAAAAAACCAAAGCCTTAGTGAAGGGACAAATTCACGTCTGTAATATACAGCGTAGAAACTTCCAGAATTAGAGTTTGTTGGAACCGGATAAAAAATTGTATATAAGAGAGAGAGAGAGAGAGAATGTGCGCATATGAGATAGAGAATAGAATTAAGATATAGAAGATGCCATAGATCGTGTATGTAGAGATGAATAACAAAAAGCTGAAATGTCGGGTATTCATCTGAGAGAGATGGTAAGGAGAAACTACTCAGTATAGGAGAGTTCTCATCACTATGAGCGAAGTGAGGCTGAGTCATTTTTGTACACATCTTCTCTAATAGAAAACACATGTTCATGTGGAAGTTTGAGCGCATTCTTGTATGTGAAGAAATCTGAGAGATTTCATGTTACTGTGAAAAGTTAGTTAACAGTTACAGTTTTCTCAGTAAATATTTTTCCGGTACTTCTATGAGTTAGATCTCGAAGTATAATGTAAAGTTTTGTATGGGAGATAGCTTATCTTGTAGCTAGACTTCTCTACTATAAACTGATCAAAAGATTTTTGTGAAACAAAACTTGTATACAGTACAAAGTTTGACCGGAAAGAGATATCCAGAATTGGTGAAATTTTTTCTTAAACTTCAGATAGAGTTCATTTAGTGAAGTTCACATATCACTTCCTTACTTCATGTATACACATTTGAAGTAATTACAAACAGAATTGTAGCTGATTCCGGTGATATTCCAGTAAGATTCCGGTGACAGTCCAGTGAAGTTCCGGTGAAATTTTGGTGAGTTTAAAACACAGTTTTTACAAAGTTAAGTAACGCAACGATTGTTTAATTGAAAGCAAATACAGTAGTGTAAAGAATGAAGTAGATCAGTTTAGTATTGAAGCTTGAAGGAAACGTGAAGCTTTTTGTAAAGTGAATTTTCGGTGTTCACTAAATACAGTTATAAGTTTTCAGTTTTTAGAAAATTTGCTAAGCTACTACTGATTATAGAGGTGTTCTAACATCACTTCAGCTTAGTTTCTGTGGTGTAAGTGAATTCCGCAATAAGCGCTGCACCAATAGTGGTATCAGAGCAAGTAAGATCCATCAGTGGTATCAAAGCAGGTTAATCAACAGTAATATCAGAGTGGTAAGGTCCACAAGTTGTATCAGAGCATAAAAGGTTCTGAAGAGCAGAAAAGGTTTCTCAGAAGAAGAAATGGAAAGAGAATTTGAAGAATTTTCATAAAGAAAGGTGAATGCTGAAGTGATCAACAGCAAACGGTGTCCAGAAGCGTTCAGAAGTCATTCTTGAAGGTAAAGGTTTACAAAAGGTAAAACATTTTAACGTTACACTCACCGGAAGTAACAGAAACAAAAAGATTATGGCAGATCATATCTCTATTGACAAATTGGACAAAGATAATTATCCCGCATGGGTAATGCGCATGGAAGCTTTACTTATGAGTAAAGACTTATGAAATATGTGATAGGAGAAGAAAAGAAGCCGACTTTCGAAGATGATAGTCAACCGAAGAAAGAATAATTAGAAGTCTTGAAGCTGTGGCAGAAGAAAGATGCAACGACAAGAGCATATATCTATAATACTGTTACAGATCATCTACTACCACACATTAGAGGTCTGGAGAAAGCAGAAGATATATGGAGAGCGTTGGAAGATCACTTCCAAAATACTACGAAAGCTAGAAAGGCTTTTATGGTTGGAGTTCACAACATTCAAGAAAAAGCATTAGTGATTATGTCACTAAGATGAAGGACTTGGCAGACAGTCTTGGATCGAGTGGTGAAGATATCGAAGACCACAGATTAATAGCTCAAGTGCTTACAGGTTAATTCGTACTCTCAACTGAACTGTCTTTAAATCATTTTGTACTAGATTTAAATCAGTTGCTTGGACTAATGCTAACGTTTGAGCAAGATTTGAAGACAGATGGAGAAAAAGGACATAGTTCGGCTATGTACGCAAAGAATAAGAAGAGAGGTGATAAAGGTAAAGAAAAAGATGAAGAAGAAGTGACTGCTCAAGCAAATTATGCAAGAGGACGAGGTAATGTCAGAAATAAAAGAGGTAATACAAAAGGTAGAGGTAATCAGAAGGCCTGCTGGATCTGCGGATTAAGCAATCATTTGGCTCATGATTGCTGGCATAATTCACAAGGATCAAACCAGAATCAGAACAATAACAGTAGAGGAAGAAGTGGAAGATATCAAAGAGGAAGATAAAGCCAAAGAGGTGGATATGGTAGAGGTGGAGCAAGAGGTTGGGGACAGAATCAATCTCACAACACTACCTACTACAACTATGCGAATGATACGTAGAATGATGATCATACGACGTTGATGATGAACTCGATAAGTGTGTCAGAGAATGAAGACCTCAAGGTATTCTATATTCACTCTAGTTGTTCAAATCATTTGTCAGGAAATATAGAATTATTATCAGAACTTGAGGGAGGTATTTCAAATCATACAGTACAGACAGGTGATAACACAAAACATAATGTAAGGTCAATTGGAAAGGTAAAAACTCTTCATGTGTATGTGAATACACATCTTCATCAAATCTTGATCCATCTTCATTTCTCATACCTGATTCGATTCTGGACGTACTTGCCTGCATATAATCTTCATCTCCATTCACCTGCATATGTGATTTACCTTTTTCATTTCTTCTTATCTCTTCTTCAAGTGTTTCAGCACTATGCTCTTTATCTGTATACCAGCTCTTTCCTTCATCAAATGTCACATCTCTGGAAACAATAAACTGTTTGGTTAGAGGACTCCATAACCTATAACCCATCTGCTTTTCATCATATCCGATGAACACATATTTTTCAGCTTTTGGTTCAAGCTTATGTCTCAACTGTGATGGTAAAAAAGCATAAGAAACTGATCCAAACACTTTACAATGATCAAATGTTGGTTTCTTGCCCCACCAAGCTTCATAAGGGGTCATCCCATTTAAAGCTGTACACGGTAATCTGTTTACCAGGTATGTAGCTGTATTTACAGCCTCAACCCAAAGATAGTTTGGACAATTCTTCTCCTTTAGCATTGCTCGTGCAAACTCAACTAGAGTTCGGTTTCTTCTTTCTGCTACTCCATTTTGTTGCGGTGTATACCTGCAAGTCATTTCTCTTTTGATACCTGCATTCCACAGATAATCATTGAACTCTCGAGAAAAATATTCTCCTCCTCCATCAGACCTTAGTCTTTTGAGTTTCTGTCCTGTAAGTCTTTCAACATATGCATGATAATGCCTGAAAGCTTCAAATACTTCTGACTTCTCTTTCAAAACATGGAGTTATCCATCTTGTTGCATCATCAATGAAAAGAACATAATACCTCGATCCGCTGATAGATCCTTCTTTTGTTGGTCCCCATACATCTGTATGTATGAGCTCTAGCACACCATCATGTTTATAACCATTTTTCTAAAATGGTAACCCGTGGGCTTTTCCCATCTGACAGGCTTCACATTTGTGAATCATATGTTGGTTCTTCATGTTTGGTAATCCTCTCACGGACTGTTTCTCTACCATAACTTCATAACTTTGATTCCCTTTTCATTAAAATGTCCTAACCTCTTATGCCAGAGGTCTAGTTCTGTAAATACCTCATCACCATGTGTGATCAAGGCTTGACCAACATTTCCTTGTACTTTCAGAGTAAAAAGTCTACCTTCCTTTTTACCATGGACAATTTGTTTGTATCCATTCTCTCGATCTTCAACAAATACTCCTTCATTTGTAAACCTGACTTGAAAAACTTTTTCTACTATTTGACCCACACTGATCAGATTCTTCGGGATTGTTGGAACATACAAAACATTTGTTAGTAGGTCAGCTCCATTCTTCGTTTAGTCCGGTGGCAAAGATGTCAACTATAAGGACATTGATTGTTGTAGCAGCATCAAAAGGATGGAAGCTAAGTCAGCTAGATATAAAGAATGCATTTTTAAATGGATATATATCAGATGAGGTTTACATGGAACAACCTGAAGGGTTTGTAAGTTCCAGTTACCCAGAACATGTTTGCAGACTAAGAAGAGCTCTCTATGGACTGAAGCAAGCTCCAAGAGCTTGGAATTACAGACTTGTGAAGTATCTCAATGACCGTGGATATCAAAGCTCAAAGGCAGATGCAAGTCTACTGATCAAGAAAACAGATGAAGGTATGACCTACATTTGTATTTATGTAGATGACATAATAATCACAGGAACCTCAGATGAAGGAATCAAAGAGGTAAAGAGACTGCTTGAAAAAGAGTTCAAGATCAGTGATCTAGGAAAGTTATCATACTTTCTTAATATACAGATCATGGTATATATGTTTCACAAGAAAGATATCTCCTAAACTTACTGAAGAAGTTTAACATGGAGAATTGCAGAGAAGCTTCAACACCACTTGAAGTAAATCATAAACTCAGCAAATATGGTGGTGCAGAGTTTAAAGATATGAGGAAGTATTAATCGTTAGTGGGAAGCTTAATTTATGCTATGCTAACAAGACCGGATCTCAGTTATGCAGTGGGAGTTTTATCACAGTTTATGCATTGTCCAAAGGATCAACATTGGGTTGCAGGACAAAGAGTTCTTAGATATATCAGAAGAACTATAAAGGAAGGATTATATTATCCTTATACGTCAGATATAAAGCTGAGAGCATACAGTGACTCAGATTGGGCAGGAAGTCAAGATGATAGAAGGTCAACACATGGGTATATGATATACCTAGGAGATAAGCTTGTCAGCTGGTGTTCAAAGAAGCAGCATACACAGAAGCAGAGTATAAAGGACTTGTGGAAGCAGCTAAAGAAGTGATATGGATGCAGACCTTGTTCAAAAGCATGGGTATTGATCAAGGTATACCTATCATACATGGAGATAATATGAGTTCGTTATATCTTGCAGCAAATCCAGTATTTCATGCAAGAACAAAACACATAGAGATTTAATATCATTTCCTGAGGGAAAAGGTAATGGAGAAGGAGATTGAATTGGTATTCACTCCTACGAAAGATCAGATTGCAGATATTGTGACAAAGAGCTTGGATGGAGTAAAGACAAGCAAATTCAAAGATATGGCCGGTATAAAAGAAAAGAAGGATATATGAAGACCAAAAGATGCAAATTAGTGATTGAGGGGGAGCTGTTGGAGATTCACTCACTAATTATGCATAATGACATAAAGGCAAAGAGAAGCAGAAACAAAGCATTCAGAAAAACCAAAGCCTTAGTGAAGGGACAAATTCACGTCTGTAATATACAGCGTAGAAACTTCCAGAATTAGAGTTTGTTGGAACCGGATCAAAAATTGTATATAAGAGAGAGAGAGAGAGAATGTGCGCATATGAGATAGAGAATAGAATTAAGATATAGAAGACGCCATAGATCGTGTATGTAGAGATGAATAACAAAAACATGAAATGTCGGGTATTCATCTGAGAGAGATGGTAAGGAGAAACTACTCAGTATAGGAGAGTTCTCATCACTATGAGCGAAGTGAGGCTGAGTCACTTTTGTACACATATTCTCTAATAGAAAACACATGTTCATGTGGAAGTTTGAGCGCATTCTTGTATGTGAAGAAATCTGAGAGATTTCATGTTACTGTGAAAAGTTAGTTAACAGTTACAGTTTTCTCAGTAAATATTTTTCCGGTACTTCTATGAGTTAGATCTCGAAGTATAATGTAAAGTTTTGTATGACAGATAGCTTATCTTGTAGCTAGACATCTCTACTATAAACTGATCAAAAGATTTTTGTGAAACAAAACTTGTATACAGTACAAAGTTTGACCGGAAAGAGATATCTAGAACTGGTGAAATTTTTTCTTAAACTTCAGATAGAGATCATTTAGTGAAGGAAGTTCACGTATCACTTCCTTACTTCATGTATACTCATTTGAAGTAATTACAAACAGAATTGCAGCTGATTCCGGTGATATTCCAGTAAGATTTCGGTGACAGTCCAGTGAAGTTTCGGTGAAATTTTGGTGAGTTTAAACATAGTTTTTACAAAGTTAAGTAACGCAAAGATTGTTCAACTGAAAGCAAATACAGTAGTGTAAAGACTGAAGTAGATCAGTTCAGTATTGAAGCTTGAAGGAAACGTGAAGCTTTCTGTAAAGTGAATTTTCGGTGTTCACTAAATACAAAGTTTTCAGTTTTTAGAAAATTTGCTAAGCTATTGATGATTATAGAGGTGTTATAACATCAATTTAGCTTAGTTTCTTTGGTGTAAGCGAATTCCGCAATAAGCGCTGCACCAACAGTGGTATCAGAGCAAGTAAGATCCATCAGTGGTATCAAAGCAGGTTAATCAGCAGTAATATCAGAGTGGTAAGGTCCACACATCTTCTTCTTTGTGAGCTTGTGTGTGTGCTTGAGGCATGGAATGTGTGTCTAGAATTTGCATTATTGTGTGTGTGTGTGTGTGTGTGTGAAGTGTAAGGAGTCTTTAATTGAGAGTAGGTGATTCCCACCACTCTATTTTTTGGGCATAACTTGAGGTAGGGTGCTTCGATCAAGCTGAAAATATAAGTATTGGATGAGTTTCATTGATTGATTCAAAATGAACTTGTGATTAACTATATTTGGTATCGGAGCTAGGATACATATCTTGATTTGTGTCTGCTGCTACACCAAGTATCATGATACACATTTTTGCATAAGAAACATCATATGAGGTGGATGATCCCTTTTTGGATGCATTATGTGTCCTTTCCCCCATTGACCATCATATAAGCACATGTTTCCATGCACTTGACTGAGTCATACTCTCGATTTGATAATTTAATGTGTGTATCACACCACCACTATATGCATTTGTTGGATGTGTGAGGTATAGTCTCACTTGTTGCAAATCCCTAGGACTTTGTGAGTCTAGGTACACACATATCCACCTAGACCCATGTTGGAGTATCCTACATACCCAATTAGACATGCATTGAGTAAAAACCCACTTGCTTTGCAACATGTAATTCTAGTTAAGTATGGACAAGCCCAAGAGTCGATATTGCAGGCTTTAGTGCCAGTTGCTCCAATTATTATAGAGGTTATCGGGTTAGAAAGTTCCATAGAAGGTAGTCAACAAGATGCGTACCCTCAGCTATATGACCAATTCACTATTTATTTAGGGTATCCAATTATTCAAGTGAGTATGAAGACTAGTCAAGGTTATGGATATAGCGAGCCTGAGTATACAAGTTAAATACATGATTGTCCCACCACGAAACATGGAAAGACCTCAATCTAGATCCACTCCACCAAGAGATTCTTCTTCAGGTGTAATGGGGATCATTTTGTTAGAGAATGCACACATGCACACGTTCCCAAAATCCTTCGGTTATGAGTGTGGATAAACTCACCTATACAAGGACTATTTTCCCAATCCAGATAGGAGCAAGCCTACAGCTGTTAACATGGTGACTACTATTCCCTCTTACTCTAGTAGTGAAGGGGACAAAGAGACAACAACCCCTGTACAAGTGATCATACAAGCACAAATCAAGGCTAAAAAACAAGATAAGGAACAAAAATGCTTGATCCATCAAGCAAAGAGAGCACATAGGAGCTTCCTAAGGATTCTCCACCTACTATGGGGATCTAGAAGACTCGATGGGGTAAACAAGGCAATAAGTGGAAGAAAAAGATTGTTGAGCTTGAGAATTCTCTCAAGTCCATGCAAGATGAGGTCCTTGCTCACCCTCTACCTAGCGTCTTAGAAGGTTTATTGTGAGCATATCATGATAGTATAAGAGCACAACCATTGATTTAGCATCATGAAAAATATTACCCTCGAGGGGATTTGAGAAAGGAATGACTAGTCATGTGACAAAAAATGATTGAAGTTGCTAGAAGAAATTTCCAATCTTGTTCTTCCCACATTGATATCGTTGCTCTAAGGGTTGCCCATAATTTTTCTCATGCTATGGCATCCTTTTCCCTTCATAAAAAAACCCCTTTTTGTAATTAGGAGATGTCCATATGAACACTCTCCTAAAACCCCTTTTTTTATATTTCCTCTAGTCTAAGGTATGGAAGCCTTCTCCATAAAGTAGCCTTTTTGCATATATACAAAAAAAACCCACGTAGGAATTCTCCACGCGCTCTCTCTCTCTCTAGGTGGTTATCTTTTGAAATTCCCAAATCACATAAAGATCCTCTTTTTTATTTAGCACATGTGGTCTTTTGACCACATGTTTTTATTCACATATGCCTCTCTTCTCTATATAAAGAAGAGCCTCATTTGTAAAAAAGGGGGGCCCTTGGCCATGGCCTTGGCCTCCATTTTGGTAATGGAAGAAGGTGTCATTTGTTACTCTCTTGCCTCCTTGTGTGCAATGGCGTTGGTCTTGGTGTATGGATTTGCATGTGTGTGTGCATGGTTGGGAGGATGTTCCCCTTTGCTCTTTGTGACATTGGCCATTGTTGCCATTGCTCCATGAGTGTGGGTGAACCTCTCCTCTCATTCTTTGCCCCAACTTGGAGAAACTTCTCACTTCCATGTGAGGCGGTTAGGGTTTGTTGTTCCCCACTTCTCAACAATTTGGCGCCGTTGCCGGGGACGTCGGCCTTTAGCCGTTGGTTTTTCCAAGTTTGTGTGTCCATACTTCATGAGATGCACCTTGACACTTGGAGAAGGATGAATACGTGTGGCCTTCGGTTGGTCAAGGGTACCTCTCTTCTTTTAATTTTTTAGTGTAGAACTTTATTTGTGTTTGTTGCACAAAAAACATCCCCTAACTCCTTCTCTCTCTCACACTTTCACATACACATACTCACTCTGGCATCACCTTTCATCTTCTTCATTTCTTGAAATTGGTGTTTGCCTTGGGTGGGGGGATGGGTTGTCCTCTCCTTGACCCCTCCCTCTCCTCTTATTTCGAAGAAAACACAACAAGAAAAAAAAAAGGGGGCATAGAATAGCACTCTTCTCTTTTGAATGACGTATATTGTAATTTTCGGGGCATGACAGAGCATTAAATTTTCCAAACGGGTTTCTTTCTCACTTTAATGCATATCTACCATAGTACCACTTTGAGCATGGGAGTGGCTGTGCATTCACGCCAGATGGGGGAGGGTCGAAAAATCTTCTTGTGTCGTGGGGTTGAGCCTGATGTGCCCCCCTTTTTGCTCCTCCTATTTGGGGAGGAGCTTCTCCTGCTCCGCGTCCATTGTATATGGCAGTTGCACTCTCTGTTGGCTCCTTTCGATCATCCATATCCAATATCTTGTTTGACAAGGCCTCTACTCAGGGTTGAGCTCAACTCCTGCCCCTCCATCTCTTGTGCCTGCCTATAACCAATTCCCTGTGGGAGGACGACAGCTCAGATATCTACGAAAGCTTCTGAGTGGACCAAGCACAGAAGCTGCTCGTGTCTCACTCCGTCTCTTGGTGTCAAATTTCTTGGAATGAGCCTTGGCGCTCTCTCGATTTTACTAGGAGACCAGTTATCACATGTCGTGTTGAGGTTGTATTTCTGCGTTTTTGTCCCATCTCACTCTTCGGGGCAACACTATGGTCTCACTCCTTTGCTTTCCCTTCAAGCATCTCACACCCTAATGTGCAGGCTCTCCCCGCATCGGAGTCAAACTTAATTCCTGTACTGTGCACACTACTTGTGGTTACCCCTCCTTGCTCTCTAAACTGGCCCTCAAGTTGCTTCTCTTCCAGTGGGCATTTGCAGCGCAGCCATCCCTTCGCATCCCTTCTCTTGCCTTGAAAGTCCAGCTCGATGCCCCCTTGAGACACCTCAGATCTTGAAATTCTCGGAAGATTGCTCCTCCTGCTCTGTCGAAAATCAAGCATCATGTTTTGTTGGAACATGTCTTCAGTGGAGCATGTCGGCAAGAATAGAGCTACCTTTGAAGGGTGATTAATACCAAGAAATGTTGGTCGCAGATGGGGGCTTTCTGATTGTGCCTACCCCAATCACTATTGGGAGAAATAGGCATGGTTGCTCACTGGTCCATGCTAAGAAGATTAATTTTTGTTATTTGTTGAGATCGGTTTCTATGGCCGCTTCTGGGTGTATGTGGAAACTGTATGTGATCTTCTAGATCCCCGTGAAGCTATGGTTGCATCCCTTATTACTATCCACCAAGGATGGAAAACTTTTGTCGTTATGTTATGATTTGTTGCAGAACAATATCATTGGTCTTGTTATACCATGCTTAGATGCCATCAGGTAATTTCTTGCCCCGATTGTTTTCTGTACCTTCCAATACCTTCTCTTTATAGGCTCTGGATGCTAGCATTATTGTCACTCCTCCCCTAAAAGCATGGGATATGTTGTTTCCTCGAGAATGTGTTTGATAGTTTGTGAGACCTGTCTAGTTGACGTACTGGGCAATGTTTTCTTATGCAATATTCAGGTTGTGGATGACATAGTGTCAGAAAAGGAGAGTGCTATGGATGTGCGATCAAAATTTCAGGTGGGCCAATGGAAGCTCTTTTGCCACTCCGAAATATGGCTACATTAGAGGGTTGATGTTGGCCATTGCATTCTTGAGACTACTCACTTGGGTGCTTTCGTTGGAGTTGATGGTAAGGTTATGTGTGAACTAATCTTAAATGAGGATGTGTGTTTACCCCCTCCCACTTGGCAAATGTTGGACATACACACTGGTATATTGTTGTCCTGACAATGTGTGTTGCTCTTCACATTTGAGATTTGGCTCTACTCCATAGGAATAGTATCTTAAAACTCATATTTTGGGATCAACTTTGTTGTGCAACGCACCCTCTAAGAGTGATGCTCTGTATGTTTTTATTTCATATGCTTGAAAGCACTATGGATTCTTCACAACTTAGGAATAGTCAAGTCATCAATATTTCACTCTTCAGTCATAATACGGTCTCTCGTGTGCCACCAAAGGTTGAATGAAGGATTATGAAACTAAAGATAACCATTGTCAATGACCTTGAGGTTTTTCACAGATGATGCACTTCGGGATTTGGAGGCTTCCGATGGGAGGTTATTTCTGCCTGTTCATAGTCAATGATTTTGATCTCCTCTCTTTCTACACGGGTGAGGTATCATGGTCTATGATTGCTATATAAATCAGACTGAGTGTTGTCGAGCCAGATTACTACATAGTGAAGCTGTAGGTGATCCGAAGCTTACAACATGGCTAGATTCAGAAGAGTAAATTTGTGCCTGCCAAGGATCTAGGACTGCTTATTTATGTGTTTGATGTTGGAGCCCGAAAAGTCTCTAAGATGATAGGGTTGCATGGGAATGGATGTTTTCGATGTCACATATGTTACACTTAGATGTACTCGAATTCTTTTTGTTGTTATCTCATGATCCCTTTCAAAGGACAAATGGAATGAAATTTTGTCTTGGCTTCTCTATGTTGCAATCGCGTTCTTGGCAAAAAGCTGACTTAAGAATCAGTTACTGGTCAGGTATCACTGCTCACGTAGCAGTGTTGGTAATAATCCATAGCGCTCTGCATGTTATCTTTTGAATACATTGTTGGAGGTCTCTAAGAGTTTTGACTCTACTGAATGATGATCTGCCTTATTACTTGCATCTGTTAGAGGTCTTCACTCTATTGAAAAGTGTTGCGCTTGTCTTGTCTTTAAACATCTATTGCAACCATGCACATATAAGTTGTTTTGTAATGTTGACTGTTCATGAAAAGGTAATGATTTCTTACCATTCTTGTCTTGCCATGGAACAAAACTGTACAAGTGCTTATGATTGAACTTCTATCACTATTTTCAACTTGAGTGAGGCAGGTGGCGAATGCTTTCCACGGTTGGGTAAGCTCACATGTTCGGGAACACGTTGGAATGCTAAAAAATGATGCATTGGGATCGTCTTTTATTTTCCCTAGCATAAAATGAATGTGTTCAAGAATGATTGACTGCTTGGAAAGTTCTTGATTCAGGTTATTTAGGTCTTGCAATGCTTTGTAATGTTTGTTTCATGCCAACAACCATTACAGGTGAGTGACCTTTTGGGTTTTTGTTGTCAGAAAGGTTATTTTAGTACCATGTTGGTGATACATGCATAAATGTTTGATATTCATGCCCTTGGTTTCTTGAATGATGGAACAACTACATTGCAATGCTCCTCTCTGAACAAAACTAACAATAATTTCCCTATGCATCATGATGTATTCATATATGTGAGAACTTGGTGCATTCCATGGTTACAAGTCTGATGGATTTTTGGATAGCTCATTGCACTCGATAGCTTGCTATTACAGGATAGTGTTTTTCCTTTGATGTGGTGTCCTGGTATACTTGCTACAGTCAACATGTCTCAACTCGTAGTACTACAGGTTTCTAGAAGTGCAACTCTGAAACGTGACCAGGATAGGTTTGCTTGACTGCTTGAAAATGCTACCTATTGGATTATTGTTTCGAATGCTTCTTAAAAATTGGTCATAGGCAGTTTCTTTTGGGATCAATATACTTGTTGAAATATTACCTGAATTTGAACCTATGGGGATTTTGGATGGTCTTTAAGAACCTTATAACTTTTAATTGGCCACTTAGTTATCTAATCTTGTCTTGGTGAGATACAGGTCTGAGAGTGGGACAATGGTAGCCTTTGGTCATTGACGTCATTATTCACAGAATCAGATTATGGATATGCTCTATAAGGTTAATTGTGCAAAAAAAAAAAAGTTTTTGCCTCTTGGGTTGTGACTATCTGCAGGTGTGAAGGTTCACATGGGTGTAAAGATTGCCTCTTCTCTTCAAAAGTGTTTATGTGCAGGGTGTTCTATTTCAAAGTTGTTATGCCATTGTGGCAACTTGATGCTTGTGGTTTTTGACCTTTTGGTAACTTTGTCAATTTTGTTGGATGATGCTTTGATTAAGGGAGGCTCAAAATAAAGCAATGGGGTTTTGATGGCCAAGCATTTTGTTGACAATGCTCCAGTCATCTTCAAATTTTTAGGAAGGATCAATACAGCTTTGCATCACTTTGAACATTGTTGTTTATCAAACAATATTCTATGCAGCTCAGTTTCATCATTTATGTGTAGAAGCGTTATGAGATTGAACAGGTATTGCAGAGAAGAAGCCACAGTGTTCGAACTCATTTGAACAGATTTGGAAGGTTTTGGTGCCCCTACCAAGGAATAATGCACATGTTGGGCTTGAGGATTGTTGACTCTTTTAGACACCTCATATCTATGCATTCATTATATATATGATCTTTTTGCTTGAGGTTATCTTAAAGCTGTTAACTAGAGGAAGATACTGTAGATTCAGACATGTCTTGTAATGCACAAAGATTTGAGTAATTGTTTTTTGCCAGGGAAGAAATTCTTTGGTTTTACAATGTCACTTAATACAGTGTAGGCCAACACATGCAGAACTTAGCTTCGATTCCTTGGGACTCCTATAGATGCTCTTGTGAATGATGTGTTTTCTTTAATCTTACAGGTTTGATGATCATGCCAACTCATCTTAGCTATGCTTCATGTTCCAGTCTCTTATAATGAGTGATTGATTTTTATATAAGTTGATTCCTCGTGATAGGGTTGTTGCCAACAGACTAGGAAAAAACTCTTTTTTTCACAAGGGTAGCAGTGAGAAGTCGATGCTCATTTTGGCCGAGTTTGTGATTGCCCTGCTTAAAGAACATACTTCAATTTGAGCTTGGTAGGTACAGAATGCTTTCCAAGGTTGGGGGAGCTCACAACTGCAGGGACACATTGGAATGCTAGGAGTGCTTAAATAGGAAATTGTTTTTTATCTTATCACTTGGCTAAACCAGGCATTCTTGTTGGCTGTTGCATGTCACCCATAGGTATTGAAAATCTATCAATGACCATGCGTGTTAAAAACTTCTTGATAGGTTCTACCTCGTGGATTGCCTTATTGTTCAACTCGGGGTTATTATTAGAAAGCAGTGGGAAGGTTGAATGTTTTTGGTGTTCTTGGATGCATCGGGCTTGTTTTTTATTTTCTCCAACATAAGATGAATTTCTTCATACTAATTTGGCATCAAGAATCTATCGTGAGTTTTAAAAGGTTGAAAACAGAAGTTGATGATGGCTCAGAATTGTTCATTGATCTTTTGTAGAAGGCTACTGCTATTGGAAGCTCACAACTTGCTTGCTATCTTCATATGTTCGGCCATGAATATTTGTGTTCACTTATGGAAAAGATGAGAGTGGTTTCATATGGTTGACATTGTTCGGGTTCATGTTTGAGTTTGGGGCCTGATATCAGTTGGAGCAGATAATGGACTTCTCTAGGGGAAAACCAATTACATGAGTTAATGGCAGGCTTTGGGATGCTCCTTGCTTCATTTGATATTTGGTTTTTAAAATCATATGTGCTTTTTGTTAGTTCTTGAAGTTGTAGGTTTTGAAGCCCCACCAAGAAGTGCTACACGTGTTGGATTGGAAGGCGGCTGACTCCTTTAAACCACCTATGTTTGTGCATTTATCTTCCTCCTTGATGAAAAGCTTGTAGGAACAATCATATTTTCAGGACTTCTCTCTAGAAGAAAAGTCTTGCAGAAGAGGAGGATGCCCCTGAAGTAGAAACGAACTTTGAAGTGAATGTTTATCTCATTTTTAGATGCAGCCTACTTGCTCTTTTGTATGTCATTTCAGGTTTGGGAACTTTTGAAGAGACATTTCCAGCCTAACCAAAGACTGCATAATGGGAGGAATACTGGGCTGACTGCCCCCCAAGGGGATTGTGTCGCTCAGCTCTAAAGATTGAAGACTTGCTGCCTGAAGCCTTGCAGACTGAAGACTTGCAGATTTTCAGACTTGAAAGACTCTACCTTGGGTCGGTTCAGCTATGTATGCTCTTCTCTTAGCTTTGTCGAGGACGACAAAGTCTAGGAGGGGGAGGAGTGTTGCTCTAAGGGTTGCCCATAATTTTTCTCATGCTATGGCATCCTTTTCCCTTCATAAAAAAACCCCTTTTTGTAATTAGGAGATGTCCATATGAACACTCTCCTAAAACCCCTTTTTTGATATTTCCTCTAGTCTAAGGTATGGAAGCCTTCTCCATAAAGTAGCCTTTTTGCATATATACAAAAAAAACCCACGTAGGAATTCTCCACGTGCTCTCTCTCTCTCTCTAGGTGGTTATTTTTTGAAATTCCCAAATCACATAAAGATCCTCTTTTTTATTTAGCACATGTGGTCTTTTGACCACATGTTTTTATTCACATATGCCTCTCTTCTCTATATAAAGAAGAGCCTCATTTGTAAAAAAGGGGGGCCCTTGGCCATGGCCTTGGCCTCCATTTTGGTAATGGAAGAAGGTGTCATTTGTTACTCTCTTGCCTCCTTGTGTGCAATGGCGTTGGTCTTGGTGTATGGATTTGCATGTGTGTGTGCATGGTTGGGAGGATGTTCCCCTTTGCTCTTTGTGACGTTGGCCATTGTTGCCATTGCTCCATGAGCGTGGGTGAACCTCTCCTCTCATTCTTTGCCCCAACTTGGAGAAACTTCTCACTTCCATGTGAGGCGGCTAGGGTTTGTTGTTCCCCACTTCTCAACAGATACCAAAAGAAAAAAATTTCAAAAGGTGGTTTAGTCCCATCAAGAGACATCCTAGACACACCAACCACATGAAGAATTCCATGAAGCCTAGATGAGTACTACACAACTATAACTTTTCCAACACATTGATACACCTCCACAAGAAGATATTGTTGTTCCAAACACAGAGGGTTCTTGGCAAAGTGAACTCTAGAACCGAATTCTAGACCCCAAATGGAATAAGGATCCTCTTCAAACAAACCTTAAACGACCACTTTTTTATTTCCGAACATGTGGGAGTCATAGCAAAGTGAATTACCTCATCAACAGTCTATAAGTCCACAATCATGGATTGACATAGCTACACACTTTTCATCCTTACTTTCATACATTGGTGCTGACAAAATAGCCTCGGAGTGCAGGAAAGCTAAGTCTGTAGAGCTAAATCTCAAGCCTAAAGGACAAAGCAAAGACATAGACTCATACATCCACAAAATTCCTATTGATAAGATTGGTCATTATAGTGATGGAGATGAGGGTAATACATTATTTCTCATCACTCATAATGGTGTGACTACCAAAGATTTTGTAGATTCAGGCATTGGAGTTGCTATTGCTATCCAAAAATGATGGAAGGAAGTGGGATAAGCCCACCTTATGACCACCAAATTGCATGTGCAATTAGTTGGACACATGGAGAGACCCTTAGGTCTCCTAGAGAATATCATCTTGACCACATGCAATTTTGAGTTTGACCACACCATTTCCATATGTGAATTTGGAAAAGCAAGTAATTATGGACTACTCTTAGGATGGTCATCCCTAAGATAGTTTAAAGTGTTTCAAGACTAAGGAGGTAATGCAATTTACATTCAACATAACGACACAAATACCAAAGATAAATCTATAGACCAATGCATATAGATATGTGAAGCCCCTCCAATGGTGAGCCGTTTATGATGAAGAGGAGAAAAACTTTGTAAAGAGTAGTAGTTTGAATGAGTCTTCCTTGATACATGAAGAAATTGCTCTTTGGTTGTGTCAAGAAGCACAACAAGAACTAGATCAACTAGCAGAATGATAAGTTGAAGACCCAGTAACACTCTTATCTCTAATCTCAAAGAGAGGATAGCTTTGATCCTTTTGGTTGGCCACATGTTTTGGGAGCTATCGAAGTATATGTAAAGCAAGCAATACCACATCATTGCAATGAAGATGGTTATGAATTGGATTTGTTTTCAATGGACATGGTGGATCTCTTTGACAATGAACCAATTTTTTTTATGATGTTGTATCCACCACCAAACAATGTTGTATCCACCACTAGTGACTATCCTAGTCTCCACATGGAAGGGCCTGACAGTAATCAAGAAGCGTATTAAAAGATATGGGCACTTGAATGGATCCATCAACCATGGATAAGAAAACACGAGCTATATATTAGATCCATAAAAATGAGATTGCTTGTGACCAACCTAGTAGGTCTAGAAACAAAGAAATTAAGGAAGCTTTTCTCCAAAGATGCCTCTCGAAGAAAAACCCAGCCCAAATTTTGGACTTTCTACAAAATATCAGAGAGAAGCTCAATCAGACTGTTCAAGATTACACCACTATCTTTTAGATGCACTTGAGGCAATCGCTAGCTAAAAGTAAGCTACCTTAAGATGTGATCACACAATGGTTCATTAATGGTTTGAACCCACAACTGAAGCAAGTTATGATCATTAAGAGTATGGTGAATTTACCATTGGATATGGTCATCAATCAAGCAGTGTAGTTGGAAAATAAGGTGGGAGGCTTCACCAAAGACCTCGAATGTATTGCAATCACAAAGAATAAAGATAACAATCCACCTAAGAAATTTTTTTGTGTAAAATGCAAAAAACCGGGCCATGTTGTAGCAAACTGTGGTTTCAATCAACAACACTATGCAATCTACAACACTGATACCCATGATACCACATACTTTGTGTACAATGCAAAGGCCTAGAACCAGGTTATGGTCAATGTTGTTGTCATTGGATCTATACCACAAAACACATACGTACCACCATATCTATGAAATAATCGATATCAAAGGTACAATCAACCCAACTTGCAACAAGGTTTAATACCACAACCACCATGGACACAACCAAGCACATGAAAATATGTATCACGGGGATCGATAAGGTGCTATTTTTATGGTGACAATATTCCCCGTAGGGGTAGGATCGAGTGAAGTAAAGAAACTGTGTTGCGATGTAATATGTCTGGTTGCCCCACTATCAAAGTACCAAACATCTGAGTCTAGTGCAGACATACAATGTTCAGAAGAAGATGTGTCAAAACTACAAATAGTAGTAAACGCCCATTCTTCATTCTGCACAAGATTTACAGACTCTATTTTTGGTGTAGAGGCCTCTGCAACGACCATTTTGCTTTTTTGCCTCTTTAGAAGACACTTTTGGACAGCTCTTAATGACATGATCATTTTCTTTACAGTATTTGCAAAACAATTTCTACTTTTTTAATTTCCTCTCATCTTTGTCTTCCTTCTTTGAATGTGCAGCATTTGCAGATTTCTGCTTACTAATAGATGAGCTACATTTACCTTTGCCCTTTTGACTAGCCAAGAAAGCTTGATTTGCAACACGCATAATGGACATGTTCTGCCTAAACTCATCTTCTTGCAATAGAACAGAGACTAAATCCTCAAATGACAAGGCATTTGGACTTCCTTTCATCATCAGACAAAGAGTAGCAGCAAAACTATGATATGAATTAGGAAGACCATTCAGAATGGTCTGCACAAGTGAGCTATCTGGTATAACTTTATCAGCAAAAATCAAATGCTCCTTCAAGTCTTTCTTTGTTAAAAAATTGTCCATAGAATCACCTTCATTCATATGCTCAACTGTTTTCGGAGGTAAGCAACACGAGCCTCATTCTTAGCTTGGTACAATGTGTAAGTGTATCCCAAGAATCCTTAGCTCTTCTACAAGATCAAATGTGAGGAATAATGGCACGTTTGATAGACAAGGCTATCAATGCATGTGCTTGAGCATCTCTACCATCCCAATGAATTTGCTCTGCAGTAGGTGCGGCAAAAATCGTAGCACGAATAGGAATCTGAAGAATATCAGCATCTTCAATGCCATCTACATCAGCTTCAATACCTGTATTTGTAGGTGTAATAGGATGTTTTTCAACACCCTGCATAATGTTCCACAATCCATTTGCAACCAATACATGTCGCATCATATAAGCCCACAATGGGTAATTGTTATCATCCAACTTATCCTCAACAGCCAACATACGGAATACATCACTGCTTTCAGCCATGGCCACTGACTAAAATACCCTGATGCAAAAAATTGAATGTATCTAAAAATGTTGAACAAAACTACCCTAATGAGTTCTAGTAGACCTGTAGCAGACTTCGAGATGCTTATATTGGCAAACCGAAACTATATATATCTTTGGCATGAAAAGAAAAAATAGCCTGCACAAGCACTGTGATAGTGCATTCAAAGGCCGAAATGAGCTTAGATCGTGATTTCGGTACCACACAACAAAGTTGTTTTGATATCCTAATCACCCTAAGTAGGCTCACCAAATTTCGTGCGATTCTCAGATTTTGACTAGAGGGGTGTAGATGATGCCCTAGATGAAGCAGCAACCTACTCTGATACCAATTGTTGGAGTTAGATGTCTATAGAAGCACATGAACAACACAGGGAAGAAGAAGAAGCTTGGAGCACAACACACAATATTGAATGTATTACCACTAGAATGTACAAATATAAGTAACATGTTAAGGTGTATATACAACTCGAGGGAAAAAACCTCCTAAAGAGGGAAAAAAGTGACCTGATGGTCCTAGTGTGTTCACACACATCATTACCTAAATATATCAACATTAGAATCTATTAAGTACAAGTATTCTTTTCTTAGAATCACAAAAATGATCCATTATGATGGATTCTAGATCCTCATCATTCTCTTCTTCTCATGTGTAACATACAAGAATCACATTCTTGGATTATTGGCTGACACATGAAGAGTCACATGTCATAGCCATCCTCATCACAATGGGGATTCCATTGATCTTCATTCACATCTATATCCATCTTCATTAAGACGTTTTCCCAACCATGAGCTTGGAAATCCTCCTCGGGAAAAAAGGCAGAACTTTACTTGGTCCAAACTTAAAACATTGAAAATGGTAAAGTCTGGGAAAAAGTGGAAGTCCTCCACAAAGATTGCACACGTCAATGTTGTTTATCTTATTCTAGGTGGGTCCAAAACCACATTGGACCACATGACTTAGTCGAACTACATGCTTGCATAAGAGCGGAACAGGCCAAAGTCATGATAGATGACTTGACCACCCATAACTTTCTAAATTACTCACTTATTAAGAGATTAAAGTTGGCCCAACAGAAGTCTCCACATCAGTATATAGTGCCCATGATGCAAGGACAAGGCAAGAAAGTTTGGGCCACTAGGAGATGTGATCTTGAAATTGAGTTCCAAAGATATAAAGACAAACTTGATTTCCATATCATGCATATAGAAAGAATTGATGTCGTGTTAGATAGGTAGTGGCTTTCCAGTCTACCTAGACCACTTAAAAGGATTTACTTATTGAATACTTTAAAATTTTAAAAGAATGAAATCCATTACAAGATTCAAGGGTAACACGATGTGCCCAGTACGCCTTTAATCTGGGAAAACTTAGGCAACACCTATTCTTTTGGTTAAGAAAAAGGATAGGTCAATGAGATTATGTATTGATTATCGAGCTTTTGAACAAAGTTACAATAAAGAAAAAATATCTCATGTCCTGAATAATTGATCTATTTGATCAACTAAAAGGAGCTAAGATATTTTCATAGCTTGACCTTCGTCAAGGATATCACCAAATTAGAATTAAATGTGAAGATGTTTCCAAAAACAACTTTTAGAATCAAATACATGCAATTTGAATTTTTATTCATGCTTTTGGATTAAAAAATGTCCTTGCTACATTCATGACTTTGATGAACACAATCCTAAGCCCTTAGGAAAAAAATTAGTTAACTTCCTTGAAGACATTATTTTCTATAGTCCAGATACAACTACCCATCTAGAACATTTATAAAACATTTTCTAAGTTCTAAGAGAGAAAAAACTATATGGAAAGGAAACTAAGTATGAATTCTTTTTCAAAAAAAATTAGATATCTTGGTCAAGGGAATTCAGGTTGATCCTGAAAAGGTCCAAGTTATTCTCAACTCACCTCACTCTAAAACCATCACATAGCTTCAAAGTTTTTTAGGTTAGCAGGATATTATAGAAAGTTTTTGCCAAACTTTGCAAAGATTCGAATCCCTTTGTTTGAGAAACTAAAGGGAAAGCTTAAAAGCCTTACTTGGGATAAGGAAGCTAGATGGGCGAAGATACTTCAAGAGTTTGACTATGAACTTTGATATTAAAGAGGTAATTGCTTGCCAATGCTTGACACCTGGGCAATGCATAAACTTGCTCATCTTTGAGATAGCAAATTGAATATCTGGCTGAGTAATGCATATGTAAATCAAGCATCCAATAGCTTGCTGATAGAGAGCAGCATCAAATGAATCTCCAACATCATGAAGACTCAACATCCATGGCCAGTGACTAAAATACCTTGATGCAGAAAATTGATTGTATCTCAAAAAGTTGAACAGAACTGCCAAGACGAATTCTTCTAAACTTGTAGCAGACTTCGAGACGCTTATACTCACGAATCGAAACTGGTATATACCTTTGGCACAAAAAAGACCAAATAGCCTACACAAGCACTGCGATAGTGCGTTCGGAGGCCGAAACGAGCTCAAATCGCAATTTTGGCACCACAAAGCAAAGTCGTTTTGATCTCAAAAACACGGTGAGTATGCTCACCAAAATTCATGCGATTCTGAGACTACAACCTGTGAGCCGCCGGAATCTAATCCTGAAAGGATGCACGCACACCGAAAGGGCGTAGCATAACCGTTGTAACGTTTTTTATTAATGAAAAGGGGCGTACGTGAAACAGAGGGTGGTCGACGCCGGTCTGTGGTCTAGGCGGATGCCTGAAGTGGAGCGTAGCGTGCATTGTTGATATTCTGAGTACTCTGAGTATTCTGTTACTTTGTTAATTAAGTTCCACAATTAGTTAATTATTTGATGAAGTATTGAGTTAAGCGACATTGCAGTAAAGTGACGAAGTTACGCATACTGTGGTGAAGAATGTGTAATGCGCATGACAGCTAAGTAATTGAAAGGTAGTTTAATTGGGAACATTAAGTCAGTGTACTGACATACAATTGAATCTGTAGATTTGGGAAAATACAAACAGGGCCTTTGTTTTACATACCCCTAACCATCCCAAGAACTCAGATTTGATAAACAAATTAAACATTAGTTTAACAATGGAGCCGTCTGTGGGAAATGGAGTAGCCAGTTGAAGAAAAAGGTTAAGGGTCGAAGAAGAATCCTTTGATATATGCCGGTAACATGTTCCGGCGAATCTTATCCCGAATATCGAAGTGATCAACATCCCTGGACAGTTCCAAGTTTGTTAAAAACACCCTCTGGTGGTAGAAGTGAAGAACAACCGAATTCCGGTGGTAGTTCGGTGCTATGCAGAAGCAATTCGGTAGTTTGCGGAGATAATGTGGTGTGTTCCGATGATAGTCTAGTATAGCCTGAAGATAGTACGTTAATTTTTGGTTGTACTTCGGCGCAGTGCGATGATAGTTCGGTATTTTCCGCTGATAATTCGGTGATCTCCGGTGACAATTCGGTGATCTCCGGTGACAATTCAGTGATCTTCGGTGATAGTGCGCTATTGTTCGACAGGAATTTATTGCATTCACCGTTTTTAAGTGCAAGCTTAGCCAATTTCGACACTAAAGTCGAGAAAGGGCTGTTAGATTTTGAGCTAAGTAACCGGTTCAAAGACATCTTAGGACCGGAAAGTGGGCAAAGTGACCATACGGCCCAGGAACATCAAGAAAGACTTCCCCAAAATTCAAGCAACATGAGTAGTTCGCAGCAACAACAACAACAACAGCAACACCAACAACAACAACAACAACAGCAACACCAACAACAACAACAACAACAACAACAACAACAACAACAACAACAACAATAGATTATTCCACCGCGTTCAGTGCCAACCGGAGTCACATACACAAAATTTGGAGGTTTTCCAGGAGATGATCCCAATGCGCATGTGCGGACATTTGAAATTAATTATGCAGTTTTCGGGACAGTTTTGAATTACCCAGCAGACCCTGCTTATAAAGGCATTGTGTTCCAGTCAACTTTGGTTAATGAAGTTGCGCGTTGGTTAACCGAGTATGACTTGAATCATTTCCGGCATTATGATGATATGAAGGATGCATTTCTGCAACGATTCCGGTTAAAGAAAAACCCAGTAGAGATTTTTGATTACCTGCAGAATAACAGGCAGAAGCCACACCAGAATGTACAAGACTATGCCACTCTATTCCGGACTCATTTATGATAGTTACCACCAGTGCATGCCAATTTACCAAACGACGTCATTGCTCAGTGGTTCATAAACGGATTGAATCCCCAATTGAAACACATCATGATTATACGATGTGTGGGAGGAATGACCTTGGATGCTGTAATCGCTATGGCATTACAGTTAGAAAATAAAGTGGGTGGATTCACTGAAGATCTAGAGTGGCTGAAGGCGTCCAAGCATTCAAACGAGGATCCTCTCCAAGCATTCAAAGGAGGATCCTCTTAAACAAATTTGATGTACTAAATATAAAAACCCAGGACACAGTAGCTCAGCATGTGCTCTGAATCAGATGACCTGTGCTATTTGCCATACAGTGGACCACACTACAGAGACCTGTCCTTATAATGCAAGGGTACAGAGCAGAGCGGCTGTCAATGCCATTATTCAGGAACAAGGGCAACCAGCCAATCACTATGTACCACCACAAATGAGGAATACTCCTTACCAAGGATACAAGAATTATAGAGGAGCTCGATCAACTAACTTTGGACAAACTCGGTGGAATGCGGGTCCATCAGGTGAAGGTGCATCTCCTCCACCACCTAAATGTCATTTTTGCGGTGAAATAGGGCATATACGTAGGTACTGTAAAGATGCGGCTGAGTACGATAAAAGGAAAAAGGAACAACAACACCCAATGGCAAACATGGTGTACATTTCAGTAGTAGACACTCAAACGGAAGTGGTGTAAACACACTCGGGAAAGCAATTACAGCCAACTGCGGAGATTTTTGAACCTGGAATTCATGAACAGCAAAAGGTGTTTACTAAAGCAAGCAAGTGGGCGACCCAAGAACAAACTATTTTTCCTGACCCAATTCTAGTGATGCAGCAAAGCATACCGCAGGCAGTATCGAAAGGAAGAAATCTGACTACCACTATACCGGAGCCCCTACCGGACACTGTATTGAAAACAGCAAAATTTGATCCGGTGTGGGATGTCTTATCCAAGGCTTCCATTACAATACCATCGGGATAATTATTGGCTTTGGTTCCTAGCATACGCCAACAGTTCCAGTAGCAAGTCAGTCCATGACCTTCATGTGCTCTTCTAGAGCAACAATCTAGCCCGAACTGGATCCAACAGTGGCCCATATGGTGCCCTTGATTATGGTCTGGTATAAGAATCATAAAATAACCCAAGTATTAATTGATGGAGGATCTGGAGTGAACATTACAACAGCTTCACTTTGTCAACGAATGGGTTGGACGCACATCGAACCTGTCCAATTTTTTGTCCGCATGGCTGATCAATCCGGAGTCCATCCGGTTGGATTGGTTCAAGAGATTCCTATTACTCTTCAAGGAGCTGTATTTAAAATGACCTTTGTTGTTCTGGAATAACCCGAATCCAGCCTTGATTATAACCTGCTCTTTGGACGACCATGGTTAAAGCAAGCTAAGGTAGTTCAAGATTGGTCAGCACATGAATTGATTTTTAAATATAACCACCGGAAATATGTCGTTCCATTGGACAACATGAAGCCTTATGACTTGCATGCACGACCATATGTAGCAGAACCTGTACACGTTGGATGGCCTGTCAGATGATGAAGAGGAAGCTTTTCTTAAAGCCAACAAGGATCTGATGGCGCTTGGAACTGTGGACTTACAAATGGTTGCAGATAACTGGAGTTTCGCGGCCTGTACGGTGGTACCATTGATCGATGAACTAGAATCAAGTGTAGCACAGACCTTGGATGATACGATGGTACAAAAATTGCTTCAGTCAGGTGACGACTTTGCCATGCCCCAGTAGTTCTACGTACCGGAAGACCAATTGGTTACCTGCAACTTAGGCAATGTGGCCAATCCACAGCCACTGAAGATTAAGGTGGGACTATCAGAGATCTTCCAAGGAAACTTACCGCAGTTACTACGTGAATTCTCTGATGTATTTGCTTGAGATTACCGTGATATGAAGGGGTTGGATCTGCGTATCTATCAACACCAGGTTATGCTGAAACTAGATGCTCGGCCTATTAACACTAGTTCTGTACTAGGACACTTGAGTGTCCTGGGACACTTAAGTGTCCTGCTTTTACACCAAATTGATTGATTTTTCTTGATGACACCCTTGAGGCTTTGATGGCATAGTCACTTGGATTTGATAGCCCACATCATGTACTTTTAGAGAAAAATATAATCTTTAACATTTTACAACTTCACATGGCTAATTAAATGAAGAAGAAAATGGGAATTCTTAAAAACTCAAGTTTTAGCATAACTAAAAAAATAACAATACTCAAACATTTTGACGAATTGGATATGTTTTAGGAAATGGAAAGCTATTCATGGACTTTGGCAGTGTAAAGCAAGTGTCTAGGGATCTCTAGAGAAGGTTGAACACCTCCATAAGTAATAAACATGGACTCAAAACTTGTCTTCTCTAGATCACTTCCATTTATCGCACCTTTTAAAGAATGGCTCACTATAATTTGTATGTTAAGTGAGATTGCAGAGAATTGGCAAGTAATCAATTTATAACCTTCATACTAATTGAATGCATATTTTTATTCAAAGTTAAAAAGCCTCCGCTTTGAACTAGTAGCCATTGCATTTGGTGCTAACTTTCATGCTGAATTGGCAAAGCATATATTTGTATGTTCATGAAAATAACATAGCTCCAAATGTGGAATAAAAAATTATGATGAAAAATAATGGTCCATCCACCAAACCCTCATGAGAGAGATGAAATCCCTCAGTGACTGAACTAAGTGTGATGACGATGCGGGGGTTAAGATATGCAAGCAGCCAGCATTGTTCTGTAGCAGGCATAGCCGCAATGGTAGAGATTATCTACGCAATGAAAGGATGGCACTCCACTGAATGCCAAGGCAATTCAACGAAGGCCAGGAGGCCACAGACACGCCGATACTCCCTCACATCCAGAGCGAGGCCAACACGGAAGGTGACGATGTTTGCCAGAGCTTCCATGGTGCAAACGAGAACACAGAAAGACACAATAACACAGAACGTTTATCAAGGATAGATGCTGAAATTGCCGAAATGAAGTTGCGCAAAGATGTTGCTCTCGCCAATGACTTCTACTTACAAGAAGCTTTCCTGCAGACTAAAACTGAGTCCTTGATCAGCCGGGTGATCGCTGCCAGTTCAGTCAGAACTGACGGAAAGATAGGGTTTCTATAAAACGATGCAGTTCCAGACTGAAGAGCTCGAGCGCAGGGAAAAACAGTTAGGCATTCAGGCTGAACGTTTATCAAGGATAGATGCTGAAATTGCCGAAATGAAGTTGCACAAAGATGTTGCTCTCGCCAATGACTTCTACTTACAAGAAGCTTTCCTGCAGACTCAAACTGAGTCCCTGATCAGCTAGGTGATCACTACCAGTTCAGTCAGAACTGATGCACACTTGGTTGAGCCATAAATTTTGCGAAATATGTTAGATTCTTTGAAGCAAAAAATCACACGCGCCTTTAAGTTAGCCCGTTCCATGTATATACAGGGCATTATAGATGAATCCTAAATTTTGTATTATCCTTTTTGGTTTGAATCCATCGTGCATGCCAGTGTGAGTGGCCGGAATGTAATCCTGAAAGGACGCACACACACCGAAAGGGCGTAGCGTAACCGTTGTAACATTTTTTATTAATGAAAAGGGGCGTACGTGAAACAGAGGGTGGTCGACATCGGACTTTGGTATGGGCGAATGCCTAAAGTGGAGCGTAGCGTGCATTGTTGATATTCCGAGTACTCTAAGTATTCTGTTACTTTGTTAATTAAGTTCAAGAATTAGTTAAGTCTTTAATGAAGTATTGAGTTAAGCAACATTGTGGTAAAGTGACGAAGTTACGCATATTGTGGTGAAGAATGTGTAATGCGCATGACAGCTAAGTAATTGAAAGGTAGTTTAATTGGGAACATTAAGTCAGTGTACTGGCATACAATTGAATCTGTAGATTTGGGAAAATACAAACAGGGCCTCTGTTTTACAGACCCTTAACCATCCCAAGAACCTAGATTTGATAAACATATTAAACATTAGTTTAACAAACCGGAGAGGTGTCGATGGCACCCTAGATGAAGCGACGACATGCTCTGATACCAATTGTTGGAGTTAGACGTCTGTAGAAGCATGCGAACAGCACAAGGAAGAAGAAGAAGCTTGGAGCACAACACACAATACTTAATGTATTACTAAAGAATGTACAACGATAAGTAGCCCATTAGGATCATATGCATATATACAAGCCGGGGGGAGAAAACCTCTTAAAGAGGGAAAAAAGTGCCTCGGCTGATAGAGGGAAAAAAGTGGCCCGGCGGTCCTAGAGTGTTCACAAACATCACCACCTAAATATTTCCTAGAGTGTAGAAATCATCTTTCATAGGCTGATCTGATGGGGAGGGTGGCCTTATGCAGTTGGTTGGAAATGAGCAGATGTATGTGCTTGATGTTCATTGCCACATACTGGCCACCATCTATACCATCTATACATGAGAGATACAATGCATAGTGTGTCAAACTCACTAGTTAGCGTCATGATCAACAATATTATGCAAATGAATTTCTATTTTTATATGGGTCGAAATTGATCTCAAAATTCATGATCCAAAATCGTGTCTCAAAATCGTGCATTACATCCATATGCTTCCATCTCAACATCGACGTCCATCAGATCGTCAATGGAGCAGCATGTGATTTATAGCATGCATTCCCATCTAACCGCGAACATCAAACATCAAACATCCTACAAAGATGAAACCACAATGTAAGTTGTTGTTACAGTTCTAACTACAATGATTTTTTTCTCAACATTCACATTCTACTGAACTTCAGCAAAATTTAATGACACTTTCAGCCTGTTAAAGCTTTACAAATAGATTATATTATAATTTCAATCTAATTAATATACACTTTCAGCCTGTTAAAGCTTTACAAATAGATTATATTATAATTTCAATCTAATATTTTTTTCTCTCAATATACACATTATACTGAACTTCTTCCGCAATTCAATATACTTATTATACTGAACATTATATTAGAATAACACTGCTGAACTTCTTCCGCAATTCAATATACTTATTATACTGAACATTATATTAGAATATACTTATTATACTGAACAAACTTTAATGGCACTGACACTTCAGCCTGTTAAAGCTTTACAATAGATTATATTATAATCGCAAAATTTCAATCTAACTAATATTATTTTTTTCTCAATATACACATTATACTGAACTTCTTCGGCAATTCAATATAGTTATTATACTGAACATTATATTAGAATATACTTATTATACTGAACAAAATTTAATGGCACTGACACTTCAGCCTGTTAAACCTTTACAATAGATTATATTATAATCGCACTGAAAATTTCAATCTAACTAATATTATTTTTTTCTCAATATACACATTATACTGAACTTCTTCGGCAATTCAATATAATTATTATACTGAACCTTATATTAGAATAACACTGCAATTCAATGCTTCAATTAAAATGAATTTTGATTAGTCTCCCACGTCCACATTATACTGAACTTGTGCTTTCAAGCTTAGCATAGTACGAGGGGGGAACCTTACAATACATGGAATGAACTGAAGAAAATTACAATTGGATGAGATGCCAATACTAATTAAGAAAAAAGGTAATTCAACCAAAGAAAACATCAAGTTCTGATGACCATACTAGAGCTTGTATGGTCTTTCTTCAGGGAAACAAGTCATCACAGACCTCAGCCTCGGCTATGGGAACTGGAATGGTTGTATCTGCAGTCTCAGCCTATGCTATGGGAACTGGAATGGTTGTATCTGCAGTCCGCTGGCTGTGTTGGGTGGTGACGATATGGAGACCCACATCAGGGAGATGATGATTGCGAGCAGGCCTGACCAAACGAACACGATCGTGGGTGTCCGCCTGCGCCGGCCCATCAGACCCTTCGAGAAGGGGTAAAGATGCGCCAGAACCCACACACTGAAGAAGACGCCTCCCAGAAGTTTGCTCCAATCGGGAACCCTGCTGTACACGGTGCGTCCAAAAGCAATAGCTATGGCAATAATGTTAGTCATGATGATGGTAAGAGGCGGGATCATAAGAGCTGACCATCGCACCTCGTACAGCTCTGCGAACTCATCTACAGTATCTTCTGAAGTTGCGGCCTTTGCAGTGAGGGTGAAATTAATGTCTACCCCCGCAATGACCTTCAGAAGGCCCTGCATCACTGCTACAAGATGCGCAGAAGTGCCTCCTGTTAGCCAGAATTGCTCATTGCGCCACCAATCGTGCAGGGTGATGCCTGACCATTTGATTTCGAGCAGTGCAAGCAGGCACATGGAGATGGTTATGGAGAGCAAAAAGATCAGGAAGGTAAGGCCAAGACTTTGTACGATGAACTGATTGCTCACCAAAGAAAGAGCAGGCAGGAAGCAGTAGACAATGAGGAAGACGCTTGTAAATGGATAAAGGCCCACGTTGAGGTACGCCACTCTCTGTAGCGGTTTCAGACGACGCGATCCAAACAGAGCGTTATTTCGGGAGAAGAATATTTCGACAGAGCCAGTTGCCCATCGCAGCACCTGGTGCAGACGATCAGTGAGGTTTATCGGAGCTGTTCCCCTAAAGGCATCGCGCTTAGTAACACAGTACACTGAACGCCACCCCCTATCATGCATTCGATATCCTGTAACAACATCTTCTGTGACAGAACCATAAATCCATCCCACACTCGAACCCCATTCCGTTTTATCTTCGTACCAGCAGGATATGACATTAATGGCCTCCGCGACTGTGGCTGCATCAAGTGGCTCACGGGCTGATGTGAGAAGCCCAGAGGGTCGGCCATTAGTGGTCCCGGCGTAATCAGAAAGAGGACGACCTTCAAGCTCTGCCACAGGAATAGAGGCGACAAGCGTAGTTGAACTTCCGAATTTGCGTGGAATTAATTGAGCTTCAATGTCTTCTGTTTCGTCCTCCTCGACAGCTGCATTCTTATTCAGCATCCCACGCTTGCATTTCACCTTCATTTTCCGGCGCCCGCAGCACCCAGAATTCTCTGTTGTCCTCGGTGGATCGAATCCATAGAGAGCAATTCTGCGGAATACACATCCCGTTCCTACATACATGGGTCCCTGTACTCCATCCAGAGCCCTCATGTTCACATCGAAGAAGACAGTATTATGGTTAGCATATCTGTCATTTGGGTCGACACCCTCGAAACGTTGAGGAAATTGAACATAACAAATGCGATCACCGCCACGGTCCATCATGAAGCACATAGCCTCCCTTAGAGCTAGTGAATTGTAGATGTAGTGATCACAGTCCAAATTCAGGATAAAGGCCCCATTGGACATGATGGCACTTGTCCGTACAAGGGCATTCATAGCACCCGCCTTCTTGTTGTGGTCATAGCCAGGTCTCTTCTCACGAGATACATAAACAAGCATTGGCAACCTGACATCGATACCGCTTGTATCCAATAAAAGGTCTTCAGCATTTCCATACACAGGATCGCTTGTTGCTGGACCTAGCATTACCTGCGGAAATTCGTATTAGTAACACATACAAGAGAAATACCTTTAACCTTTGCAGTTTCCAAAATGATCGCTCTACCTGAATGATGCCGGCATGATCGCCCCTACTGTGATCCTTAGTCGGAGCAGACCAGGTACCTGGCCAGTGAGTTCCATCAGCCATCCAAGTTGCTCTCTCCACCTTGAGTTGTGCCGTAGGATCTGATCCCAGCTCCAATTGTGCCCTCTTTGCCTTTATCTCTTCTTGAGCATTTAAAGCATCGGACCTTCTTCTGATAGATTCGGGTAGTCCGTTTATTCTGATTTTGAACTCATCGTACTCTCTCTTGACCCGCCTTCTGTCTCTTACAAAGTCGGTTCTCACCTTGTTTTTAGTTGGATCTCCTTTGGCTTGAAAATAAGACTCTGGATTCCGTGGTTCTATATTGTGTTTCCTACAGAATGGGACCCAAATCCTTGCAAAACTCGCAGCTTCAGCCAGAGCTTCAAAACTGAGCAATGCCCCACCATCATCAGATAAATAGCAAGCAACCTTTTCAACAGGATACTGCACGGCCAAGATGGAAAGAATTGTGTTAGCAGTAACAAGAGGTGGCTCCTTTTCCGGATCTGCCGTGGAAACAAATACATCCATGCCAGGAAGATCTGATCGTCCCTTCGGGTTTGAGGCAGTGGGTCTTTCGAATTTCTCCGCTAATACAGAAAGATCAGTGGTTCGGTTCACAGGTGCCAGCTTGGGTAACTGATCAAGAACCCAAGAGAAAGCAAACCAAATCTCACAAACAATGGACATTCCCCAAAGCCACATAGCTTCTTTGTTGGGATGGCGGATCCTCCAAGTAAGGAAAAGGCACAATGCAACAAGCCGAATAACCGCCAAAATCCTGCAGAGAATAATCCGTCAATGTCTTCGATACTCACCGAAAATTTCCTGGTCTTATAAGACAAGAATTATTCACAATATCATCTAAATTTCTGTGACATCTGTGTGGAACCATTTAATGGGAGTGGCAATTCAGGAGAGTGCTCAAAGCTCCGAATACAGCATGCAATCTTCACTTGAAACTCTCGTATCGATTATGCCATTCAGAACCAAGTATGCGAGTTAACCAAAAATCTATCGTGAAAAATATATCGTCTCTAGGACACCAGAAAAAGCAGTTAATGTCAGTTATTTCTCAGTTCATCAAAGAGTACGTTAAATCAATAAGGATTTATGTAGTACGGGATTCAGGAGAAGATTGAAGAGAAACTCAGTGCCTAAATCACGAGATACAGCATGCAAAAACTTGAATGGAATCATTCAATTGGCAATTCAGAGATTGCAGCTCCGAATACAGCATGCAATATTCACTTGAAACTCTCTTATCAATGATGCCACTCGGAGACAGATATGCTAGTTAACCAAAAATCTATTGTAAACCAAGTATGCTAGTTAACCAGAAAAAGCAGCTGATGGCAGTTATTCCTCAATTCATCAAAGAGTACGTTAAATTAATAAGGACTTATGTAGCATGGGATCTCTCTCTCTCTCTCTCTCTCTCTCTCTCTCTCTCTCTCTCTCTCTCTCTCTCTCTCTCTCTCTCTCTCTCTCTCTCTCTCTCTGTCTCTCTCTCTCTCTCTCTCTCTCTCTCTCTCTCTCTCTCTCTCTCTCTCTCTCTCTCTCTCTCTCTCTCTCTCTCTCTCTCTCTCTCTCTCTCTCTCTCTCTCTCTCTCTCTCACACACACACACATAAAACTTACCTGTAAGGACTAATTATTCCAGCAGAAATAGACTTCTTTCGAGAGAGAGGACGCCGCCTCCCCTTTTCGAAGTCTGGAGGAGCAGCCCCAGTACCCTTCAGATAATTGCCATCCTTCGGCCAGAGGGCATTGCCATAACCATAGGTTCCTTTGGTCTCAAATAGCCACCGCGCATGATCGAACTCCGATGTGTTCTTCCCCATCAATAAGGGCGGGTTATTACTTTTGAATGACCTCAGAAGAGACAATCTTCTTTCTAGAGCTTGCTCTTTTGAGAGAGGAGGCAGTTGGAACTGATCGGATTCTTCAGGCTCATCATCCTCATCATCGCCATGATTAGTACGCATATGTTGCCTATCAGGGTCACAGACTCGGTACATATGCTTGCAACCCCTACATATACCGTTAGATTCCAACGCTTCTATGTAGCAATCTCTGCAGATTAAGAATCCACATTCACAAGGAGTTATATCCTGTCCCCTTTCATCTCGAATCACCTGACCATCGCATCCGACAACTGCACATATGGAAGGTCCCTTGTCGCATTCATCCGTTTCAGGATTTGCAGACTCGCTCTCCACCATCTTCTCCATTACATGACCCCTTGTAAGACTTTGAAAACCTCCAGAGAAAAGCGTATTGGAGACGAATTCTTGACGTGATTGTATGGGCACTGCAGGCGTAACAGATGCTCCATCGTCGGGAAGTTGATGTTGCTGCTGCTGTGCCATAGGTGTTGAAAACAGCAAAGGTCGATTATCAGGTGTAGGCGGAATGTGAACGGTATAGTGGAACTGAGAAGTGACTTCTTCTCCTTGCTCATTATCGTCCTGAGAAACGGGAAGATAACGACCGCTTGAGGTGCGACGACCATTTCCGCTTCCAATGGGTGAAGAAATGCCTGGTTGCAGCGGCCGCGGGCTTAGCAGGCCCCGAGGACTGGCAATATTGATATTAGCAAAGGAGCGGCTAGCAGCCCCAGCGATGGAAAGAGATGAAGCTGGTGAAGAAACCATAGCGAAAACCCCAGCGAACGTTTCGATTTTGTGCCTGTACAGTCTGTTACTCGCAGTAGAACTACTTATTCGGCCAGCTGCTATTGTGCCCCGGTTCGGAGTAGGCGACGCATGAGACGAAGGATGGAAACGCTGCGAGCAGGCCGTGACATGGAAACGAGACCACTGATAACAGCCTGCGCAGCTACTGGAGTAAGGAATCGAAGAGAGTGAATGAGACGACGAAGACGATGTTGGAGGAGAG
Source organism: Ceratopteris richardii (assembly GCA_020310875.1). NCBI lineage: Eukaryota > Viridiplantae > Streptophyta > Polypodiopsida > Polypodiales > Pteridaceae > Ceratopteris > Ceratopteris richardii. The sequence continues at coordinate 123,577,075 of CM035426.1, forward strand.
GAAGCAGCAGAAGAAAAAGAAAAGGTGATTTGTGGAGACAATTCGGGAAATGAACGTTGGGGTGAAATATGAACGTTTCCGTTATGAACGTTGCTTGGCGCAGGGATATCCCTTCCAAAAAAAGGGAATAGCATTAGGGAGTGGGGATCGCATTCATCGATCAGGAGGGTCACGCACAAGGGAATGATGCGTTGAAGGAGAGGATGATTAAGTTTTTTTTTTGAGAGAGCATAATGAATAATGAATAGAAAACACATTGGCACACCCCACCTCATAAGGCACCTATCTTAGAGAAATTCATAGATATGTCTAGCCAAGAATTGATCTCAGGACTTCCTTCCAAAGACTCAAAGCCTCAAAGTACTAGGCTACATGGGCTTGGACAAAGTGATTAGGCTTCTGCCCAACTTCCTTTAAAAAAAAGACATGCACATCAAAAGAAAAAAGACATGCACATCAAATGATCTCTAAGGAGAACATATTTTTACATATGATGCACATGTTCATAGAATGCCCTTGATGTTAATTAAAACACTGAAGAGGCATAGTTCTTGGCTGAACTTTCCCTTTTTAGGATTCCCTTGGTGTTAATTAAAAAACAATTGTACATTGAAGAGGCCTAGTTCTTGGCCGAACTCCTCTTTAAAACAAAAAAAGAACAAAAAGAACTTCCTCAATGCTCATGGAGGAAGTCTAAGAGTCATTTGGGTACATGAATCACCACTTCCTTGTATATATGTTCCATAAAGACCCCTAGGATGGGATTTGTATTAACGATAGAGAAGACCTATAGAGATTATACATATTAACTAAGCTAATATTGACTTCTTCTATTAGGGTTGGAATACCATAATCTCTACTAAATCCGAACTTTGTTCATTTCTTTCTATGTACTAATCCTTTTTAGTATTATAGTTATGCATTTGAAATCTATCTTGTCAAGTGCCTCCATGGAAAAGCTCTTCCTCATTCAATTTAAGGTTGGGGATAAATTCAAGTTTGAATACAAGATTATAGGGATGGATAAGTGGCTCATACCCCAATCCAAAATCAGGGGAAAAATACAAGTTCCTAAGAGCTAACAGATTGTAGAGAGTGGAATAAAAAAATACAAGAAGGTTTTATCTACACCATCAAAAAACATAAGTGCTCCATGATAGCTGACACATAAGACTTGGATACAAGCTAAAATGTGTGGGAAATTTTGGAAAGATTGATTGTACTCTACATCAAGAGATATAATTGAAGAATATAATTGAAGAAGGAATTAAACACAAAAGTAAGGATTCAAATAGCTCAATCAACGAGTATATATCGAAGGTGAAATAATTACAAGATGCACTTAGGTGAATTACTTGTTATATAGATGGCGATGATCATGCAAGCTATACCCTACATGGTTTGAGAGATGAGGACAATTTGAAGTCCTTCATCACATGAATTTATGTTAGCGACACATTACCAAAATGTGATTAATTGGTGGTTCTTATGGTCATTAAAGAGATCAATATCTTCATGAAAGGGAAATCATGACAAAGCGTTTTATGATGGTAATACATGAGATAGGGGTAGAGGAAAGAGAGCAAGATGCAAATGTGGATCAAAGGAGGAAAAAGGAACCAATATCAAGGAATATCAAACTCCTTCAATTCTACCGGGAGGGAGATATTGTTGATATATTTCGGTAGTGATGCGTGTGAACACACTAGGACCGTCGGGGCACCTTTTTCCCTCTTTAGGGGGTTTTTTCCCCTGGCTTGTGTATACACTTATAACCCTAACGGGTTACTTATCTTTGTACATTCTCTTGGTAATGCATTTAGTATTGTGTGTCTTGCTCCAAGCTTCTTCTTCTTCCTTGCATTGTTTGTGTGCTTCTGTTGATCTCAAACTCCAATAATTGGTGGCATAGTTGACACCCCTTCAGTCATAGTCTTAGAATTGCACAAAAAGTAGTGAGCATACTCAAGGCGATAAGGAGTTCAAAACTACTTCGTACTATGTGTCAAAATCACGATCTGGGCTCGTTTTGGCCTCCGAATGCACTATCACAGTGCTTCTGTAGGCAAATTCATCCTTTTGTGCCAAACATATATATTGTTTTCGATTCACCAATGTAAGCATCTCGAAGTCTGCTACAAGTTTAGCATAACTCAATAGGGTAGTTCTATTCAACTTTTTGAGATACAATCATTTTTATGCATCAGGGTATTTTATTCAATGGCCATGGCTGAAAGCAATGATGTATTTTGTGTTGGATTTCAAGGTCTGCGGAAACACATGAACAGCACAAGGAAGAAGAAGAAGCTTGGAGCACAACACACAATACTCAATGTATTACCACTAGAATGAACAAAGATAAGTAGCCCGATAGGGCAACATGTGTATATACAAGCCGAGGTAAAAGACCTCTTAAAGATGGAAAAGAGTGGCCGGGTGGTCCTAGTGTGCTCACACACATCACTACTTAAATATATCAACAAATCCCCCTTGAGAGTGATGCAGTGAACAAGGAGTTGACATGTATAAGGAAGTGCCAAGATATGTTGAATCAATCCACAAAATGAAGCAAGCCCAAAGCTTTGTAGAAAGTTTCAAACTTCTTCCTACGTAGAGCCTTCATGAAAAGGTTTGCAATATTCTTCTGTGTGGGCACATATGCCAAGCTGATCTCTCCAAAAGAGAACCTCTCCTTGACATAATGATAATGCACCTCAATGTTCTTAGTGGGAGCATGGAACACACGGTTCCTCGCAACTACCAATGTGCTTAACTGTCAATGAACATGGTGGTGGCAGAACACTGACCAACACCCAAATCATCCATAAGGCATCTGAGCCACACACACTCAATTGTCGCTGTGAAAGATGTCCTATACTCAGCCTCACAATTGGAAGTGGTCATAGTAGGCTGCTTTTTGCTCAACCAAGATATACATGAGCTACCAAGCATGAAGAAAAAGCCACTAGTGGACACACGAGTGTCATAACAACCAGCCCAATTAGAGTCAGAAAAAACATGTAAATCTGGCGGTAGTGATCCCCTGTGATAAAACAATCCAAGTAGCCGGGTACCACTCAAGTAGTGAAAGAGGCACTTAACCGCTTGCCAATGCTTGACACCTGACAATGCCCCAAATCAAACATCTCAAACGAGGCATGCAAATCAGCCTTGAAATCAGCAATATGCCTCGCATGAGGACCAATGAGCAGCATGTCATCAATATACACAACAATGATTAGAAGTGCATCATTTGCACGCTTAATATATAAGATGCTCTTAGTTGGACTGTTCTCATGATAGGATCATATTCAGATTGCATAGCAGCCATCCAATTTTCATAATTTTGTGCTTCATTAAATGAAACATGCGCATTCTCATCACAGAGTTTAGAGGTAGCCATAACATAGCAATGTGATGCAAAAAAAGCACTATGAGAGCCTGAACGAGTGCAATATGACAAAGGTGCATCTAATTTGCTATCACGCAAGGTCTGCACTATCCATTTTGGCATAGTCTTTGCCTCCTCAATATCATCTCTCTCATCAACAAGTGCATCATGTAAACCTACATCAGAAATGGAATGATCTACATCATCACATGAAACCTATAAGGGTTGAGAAGTTGCCTCATTAGGACCAACACTAGACTGTCCACCTATAAAAAGAGGTAGTGAAGTGTCATACATGTCTTTGGAGCTTACTGGTGTCTCCTTAGTACATGAAAGTAATGGCTGGATAGCATCTTCCACAAAAACAACATCATGGCTAACCAAAATGTGTTTAGTCTGTGGATGATACAGACGATGGCCTTTGCTTTCAGAACTGTACCCAACAAAAATACATTTCACTGCTTTATCATCCAATTTTTTGCATTGTTGTTCAGGCACTTATGCATATGCAAAACAACCAAAAACACACACATGAGCAATAAATGGCTTGCGACCATGCCAAGCCTCATATGGAGTAATAGACTACACCACTTTAGTGGGACACCCGTTAAGTACATATGTTGCACACATAAGAGCCTCAAAGCCAGAAACTATGTGGTAAAGTGTGACTCTTGACCATACACCTCGCCATCTCCATGAATGACATGTTCTTCCAGTGAGCAACTCCATTTTATTGAGGTGTATATGGCACTGTACACTGATGTTTGATCCCATGTTCAGCCATAAATGCATTAAATTTAGAGGACATATATTCCCCCCCTCGATCAAAATGGAGGGTGCCCATTTTACATGCTCACATATTTTCAGCCAAAACCAGAAACAGTTTGCATCACATAAAGACTTCGTACTTTTCTTTCAATGGATATACCCATGCATGCCTAGAAAAACCATCGATGAAAGTCACGAAGTAAAGATAGATTCCAAAAGAGGGTATCTGAATAGGACCACAAACATCACTGTGACCAAGCTGCAATTCTTGAGTAGCTCGAACTGAACCATCTTTTGGAAAGGAGAAAAACTCCATTTTGTCTAAAATACAACCCTCACAAACATGTTTACGAGGTGCCTCAATTTTGGGTAGAGAGGAAACTATTTCATATTTTTGTAGGCATAACAAACTAGCAAAATTTGGATGACCAAAGCATGCATGCCAAACCTTTGCATCTGACATAGCCTAAGAATCATGTATTGCACATGCCGAATCATTCATAGACTTTTCATAGTCTATGAGCTTATACAGCCCACGACATAAAATGCTAAAAGCAATAATGATGTCACCATTTGATAGATTATGAATTGTATATCTGTCATCAATAGATTTCACAACCAAGCCGATCTTGGCTAAAGCTGAAATTGATAACACATTCTTCTTGATCCTTGGCACAAATAAAGCATTCGACAATGTAAAGGAACTACCATTAGCAATAGTCATAATGATCTTATCAACTCCCATGAGAGGATAAGAGGAGTTGTTGGTGCATGTGATAGTATTCCCTATAGGGGCAGGCTCGAGTGAGGTGAAGAAACTGCACTACGAGGTAATATGTTTGGTTGCCCCACTATCAAAGTGTCAAACATCTCAGTCTACTACAGACATAAACTGTTTAGGAGAATATGGGTCAAAACTGCAAACAGTAGTAAAAACCCATTCTTCATTCTGCACTAGATTAGCAGACTCTGTTTTCGATGTACAAGCCTCTACAACAACCATTCCAATCTCTTTCTTCCTCGCCTATTTAGCAGCTAGTTTTGGACAGGTCTTTATGACATGATCATTTTCTTTACAATATTTGCAAAACAATTTCTACTTTTCTGTTTTCTTGTCATCTCTGTCATCCTTCTGTGATAGTGCAGAATTAGCAGATTTCTGCTTACTAGTAGAAGAGCTCCATTTACCTTTGCCCTTTTGACTAGCCAGGAAAGCTTGATTTGCAACATGCACAATGAGCTTGTTCTGCCTAGATTGATCTTCTTGCAACAAAACATAGTCTAACTCCTCAAATGTTGAGGCATTTGGATTGCCTTTCATCATCAAATGAAGTGGAGCATAGAATGATGATTTTTAGCAAGCAAGAAACATTTACACCACTCACAATGAGGTTTTATCCCTATTTCAAACCCATTCATGCACTCAAAATCACCATTAGAGTGATGGACTGTGAGTTGAAATTTTAGCACTCATTTCAGCTTTTCTTGAAGTAAAGATCTTATCACACTTTTGTTTTGTAGTGAAATGGCATGCAGTAATGTTTGGTATGCTTCAAGCTGAAGATAAGCTTTATGGTACCAACTATCCAATGTGGTCTCACATGATGAGACATGTTCCTATTTTAAAATGACTATGGAACATTGTGGCAGATGTAGATCGACGACCCACAAGTTCTTCTATTTAATAGTCTACTGTAGTCTGTCACAGATGGAGCTTCTTCTTCAAGTACAGTGGTTACTCCTTCTCCACCTACACAGAGCAACTTAGATGGGATGGAAAAGATGCTCAAGCTCATGCATTGGTTACACTTTCTATGAAGCCCCATATAGTTCTACACATTTGGTCATGTTCTACATCAAGACAAGCATGGAACACTCTTGCTTCTTTGTATGTCATATGTAATGAATCATGTGTTGCATAGTTGAGGAAGCAACTTCAAGATGTATGTATGGCTGAAAATAAGTCTCTGTATGTGAACATGACACACATCAAGGACTTGAAAGAGAAATTGGAAAATAGATGAGATTATTCTAGATGCATCACTCATCTCTACATTGTTGAAAGGATTATCAAAATCTTTTCAAATTTTTCCACTACACTCCATTTGGTTGCAAAAGGGAATCCAATTATGTATGCATTTGATGAGGTAGTGTCTCTTCTTTTGCAAGAAGAGCAATCTAGAGTGAATAGGAGTGCTTTGGTTGAGGGAACCAAAGGGAAACGCAAGTATGATTTAGCTTTGATTTCATCAAAACCAAAGCCTCAACCTTCCTCTTCCATTCATTCATTTAATGATGTTGATTTGCAAAATAAGAAGAGATGCAAATATTGCTGAAAGATTGGCCATAGTATTGATGAGTATAGAAAGCTTGCTATACGCAATGAAAAGAAGGAGTCTGGCATGTCTATTGTTGAAAATTCTTCAAATGCAAAGAATGATAACGCCAACATGGCTCAAGATTTTTGGGCATGTGTTGTTACATGTGCAGAGCACAGGTGCCTATGAGGACATGCATAGGCACCCTAGGGTTGGAGTGCAATATAGAACCAGAGGGCAATATAGTGTATATAGTGAATGGATTGGAGTTCAAGAGAAGAATGCAAGCATTATGCGACTCCTACCTGCGCATTCTCCACTTGCAGTGGAAGTAAGTATAAGTTTTACATAAAAATTGAAATAAATATCTTATGCTTTATTTACATGATTTTTTTTTATTTTTGTAGTGAGCATGATGAGAGGGATAAAAAATATGTACTTAGTTCACTTGAGATAGAATTTGGGACTGGGTGGTCACATAAGTGGTGTCTAAAAGAGATGCGAACACTTATGTGTCATAGTCGTGATAATGCACGATATGCATTGCTTTTATTTGTTATATTTATATGTGTAACTATATATATGCACACACACATAATATACACATTTATTTACATATATATTTATAAACATTTATATACACACACACATATACACAAACGTACATGTACATCAGGTCACATGCATACATGTGTGTATGTATATATATGTGGATATGTGTATGTGTGTTTATGTATGTATGTATGTATGTATATGAGTGAGAGAGAAACACGTGCGACCGGAGGTACACATACATGCATACACACACATACACATCCATACACACACACACATACATGCACATTTACACATACACATACATGCACATTTACACATACACACACATACACATGCATGCAGATACACACATATAATGAATACACACATAGACACATACACATACTCACATGCACATACACATACATAACCATATGTACACACACATAGACTCACATAATCATATATACATACATATATAAACATACACATGCATACACACATATAGATACACATGCATACACACATACATATACACACACATACACACAGTGTATATATATATATATATATATATATATATATATATATATATATATATATATATATATATATATATATATATATATATATATATATATGTGTGTGTGTGTGTGTGTGTGTGTATGTGTGTGTGTGTATGTGTGTGTGTACTATTATAAATATATAAATAATAGTATATATATCTAATTTTATAACTATATATCCTAATTCAAAAACCCTATTTCAAAAACCCTAATTCAGAAACACTAATTTTTATATTAAGGTTTTATAAACCCTATTTTAGAAACCCTAATTCAGCCTTTTAGCCATATGGTTGAAGTATCGGTACACATTGCATCTACTCCTCTAACCACCTACCAGAGAGATGTCTCTCCTCCCAACCTTATGCCTCTATATATAGCTACTCGAATCAACGAGGATCATAATATATATAAAGATACATACACATCATGTGGATACACATACATAAATATAAAATGATGGAGTAGATACATATGCATCACACATAGATGCCTATATGCACACATGTATACATATACATGCATACATATTTACATGTACACATTTACACATATACACATATACATATATACACATCACATATACATGCCTACATGAACACATGTATACTTATACATGCATACACAATTATAAACACAGTTGCACATATTACACAAATGCATATGCATACATACATGTGTACATACTAACACATGTATACATGTATCACACACATGCACACACATACATATACATGAAACACATATATGTGCTTACTAACACATGTATACATATAATACACATGAATACACACACATATGCATACATACATGACAAAAATTTGCTCCTCAAAAATAAAGCTATATATAAAATTTTAGGCATACCCTCAAGCTTCATGTTCTAACTTAAAAGAACATGATTTCATCTCTCTAGTGAGATTCATCAATATTCTAGCTGAATAAAGATGAATCTATTATTTGATATCCATTCAAATGATTCAAGTTATTGATTGATAACTAGAGTAGGATTTACTATCTAATCTACTCATATGTTTTCATTATTGCCATCATTTTGGTAAGACATCAATATAGTCTCATCTTCATTATCCTTATTGATTTCATTTATTTCTTCTATTGTTAAATCTATGTTCTCATGAATGACATCATCTATTGATGGACTAAATATCGATTTCTGGTAAGTCCTCTTCATCATCAATAGAATCAGCATGTAGAGTATTTTCCTCTTCATCAAGAAGATTAGTATCATTTTCAGGTATAAAAATTATAATCTCTCTTTTAGATGTTGATGTATCAGTATTTGATGGTGAATCATCAAGAGGACTTTCTTCGATCTCTATAATAATAAATTGTTCAAACAATGATCTACCTCTAGGTTGAACATGAATTACTTGCCACCAAGGATGAGCATCAAGGTTTTTATAAAAAAATGTTTGTTCAATATGCCTAGGAAGAATATATGGTTCTCTAGTAGATCACATTACCTTGGAAGAATCAATCACACAAAACCCAAATAATTCCTTTCTCAATGTAGAACTACTACCTTTATACTTGGTTTGAAACTAGTCAACCTTCAAAGTGAGAGATCAAAATATATCAAAACAAAAAACCATTATTAGGTGCTTAAAAAAATAATAAACTCTATCATAAAAAATGTAAACTTTTTTCTACATGTTTGAATGTACGAAACGATATTTCATAGATACCAACAACAGTTCCCGCCTAACCAAGTTCGCCATCTGTAAGGTTTTTGTCTTTTGAGCTAGCATGTGATAATTTCTTGAAAGAAACAACAATGCTAGAGTCCTCTGTTTTACGTAAAGAATCAATAGATTTGATTCTAATATGTTGTCAAAAAGCCCACATATTAGTGAACATTTGAGCTTGCAAAACAAATTAAATCGTAAAGAGAAACTAATATACATATATGAAAAAAACAAAATATTCTTAAAATAAAATTACCTTTCGTTCACAACCTATCATTAACTCTCTTCATCTGAGATTTCTTCATTATTTGCATTGGCTCGTTGCAAACGAGTATATAGCCAATCCATGAAAGAAGATATATTTGTTATCTCCTTATTATCGAGATTACGTCTATATCTTTTGTTTCTCCATCTTTTACTTCGGAGATTTTGAAGTTTCTATTCATACTCGCTAATGAATGCTTGCATGTATTCGCTATTATATGCTACAAAAGTAGAAACATCATTTTTTTCTTGAAATGTAAATAAAAATGGAACTCCCTTACCTGGTTATATCTTGTCTATTATTTTTTAAGAAGACTCGTTGGTCCATGCACATGGAGCTTCTTCACGTACTCTTTCAAGGTACTCACTAAACATAGTACATGCACTCCTCAAGCATCCAACCCTTTGCCATGGATCCTTCTGGTTTTGCTCTTTGTCGCACACAACCTTTTAATATTCCCATAAATAGCTCGACCCAAAACATCCATCGAGTGTTGACAACACCTGCAATCTCTATTTCATCTACAAGATGGACTAATAAATGAACCTGAACATCAAAAAATGAAGCATTAAGCTCTTTCTCCATCAAACATAGTAGCTCTTTTCATTCACATATCTTTTGTGGGATCAAGTTTTTGTCAATCTCTTTTGATGTAATCCACCTATACACATCATAAAAAAATTATAAAGAAATTAATTCAAAAATAAAAGATATCAAATAATCATATATATGAAATATAAAAGTATCATAATTACCTTATAAGCAATCCAAGACTATAGATCACATATCGTACTCCTTTCATTGTACATCCATCGATAAACAAAGGTAAAATGTGATTCAAAAAGATATGCCAATCATGGGTCCTTAACCCATATAAGCTCTTATCATCCATAGTAAACATGTCTTGGAAACATGCTCCATATCCTATAGGAGTCCAAATAAATTGAATCCTATTGTTAATAGTATGTATCTCTTTTGTCGTAAGTACCCTAGAAGCAGGTGCATAAGTCGTTTCCTCTCAATGACTATCAAAAACTAGCCATAACTTTGGTTTTGAGTTTTGGTCCTTCAAATCATTCCTTGATATTATGGTGTCTTTTAATCCAAGAAGATCCTGCCATAATGAATAACCAATATTCTTGAATACATGCATAGGATCAACAAGATCACATACTTTTAACTCTTTCCAATACTCCAAAGAATACCATATTGATATATTCTCTGTGAGTGCAAATTTTCATTTACCTCTCTTCACATTCGCATTATCTTCATCATCACTAAAGATTTCTGATTCTAGATCTATCAGAGATCTATCTGTCCATTTTCAATATCAATCCATAGGCGTCATTGGTTTTCGACACTAACTTGTTTCAAGCTTTCCATTAAAAATGTATCGCTTTTCTTTTACATCTTAATGGATGATCATCAGGCAAGAATCATCAATGTCGAAGATAAATATTTTTGTTGAGATTCTTACTATAGATTGATCTCAACCAATCACCACAATATGGACAAGCTTTATAACCCTTAGTAGATATTCTTGCATCATGAAAATAATAGAAATATAATTAGATTAAATCACATTTATTTGTATGCATATTGAATTAAAAAAAGTACATCAATACCTGAACAAACACCATATCCTAGAAAATCGTGAAAAGTCCAAGCCACAATACCACAAACCGTAATATATCTTTCTTGGATGGCTTTCGATACATCAATGACATTACTACCTCTCCATAACTCTTGGAGATCATCAATGAGAGGAGCAAGATATATATTCATATCTTTAACTTGTCTTTTTTATAGGATTAAAAGTGAAAGCATTAAATGATCCTTTTTAATGCTAAGATATGGCGGGAGATTGTAGTTTATGACTACCACTGGCCATGTTGAACATTTACTAGATTTCATGGAGAATGGATTAATGCCATCTAATGCAACTCCTAACTTTAGATTCTCTGGATTTTGTGTAAAATCGGGCCATGTAGAATCAATATGCTGAAAAGCAACCCTATTGGTTGGAATTTTGATTATTCCATCAGTACTTTTATGTTCATGTCTCCATGTCAAAAGCTTTGATTATTCGGGGCTTTGAAACATATGTCTAATCCATGGAGCTAATGGAATGTCTCAATACCTTTTTGGGATTTTACCTTCCTCGTCCTTATATCAATGAGATTGACATTTTGGACACGTCAAAGAGTCTGCATATTCACCTCTATATAAAATACAATCATTAGGACATGCATGTATACATTGATAATCTATACAAAGATTGTTGATTATCTTCTTCATTTCATCATGTGAGGTAGGAAGAATATTCTGACTTGGTAAAAACTTTCCAGATAATAACATTTAAGTTCATGAAAAAAGACATATTGATAAAAATAAATAAATAAATATACATATATATATATATATATGTATATATATATGCATACGTGTATGTGTATGTGTATGCTTATGTGTATGTGTATGTGGATGTGTATATGTATGTGCATGCATATACGTATGCATATGTGTATATGTATGTATGTGTGTATATGTGTTTTATATGTGTATATGTATGTATGTATTTGAATGTGTATTTGTATGCATATATGTATGTATGTATGTGTATGTATGTATGTATGTATGTATGTATGTATGTATGTATGTATGTATGTATGTATGTATGTATGTATGTATGTATGTATGTATGTATGTATGTATGTATGTATGTATGTATGTGTGTGTGTATGTATGTATGTATGTATGTATGTATGTATGTATGTATGTATGTATGTATGTATGTATGTATGTATGTATGTATGTATGTATGTATGTATGTATGTATGTATGTATGTATGTATGTATGTATGTATGTATGTATGTATGTATGTATGTGTATGTATGAATGTGTATGTCTGTATGTATGTGTATGTATGCATGTGTAGCCGTGTATATTTGATTTCATTTTTAATTTTCTTTTTTTGTATTGTGGTTTGAAAACGTCCATATAGATATCTAGACCACTGAATCGTTTGGATGTCTCCCATTTTATACTCAATCAATTAGCTACCTTGCTAACTAAGACTTACATATTTGTTTACAAATATAAAGTATCCGTTAGCTATGGAGGTATCAGGTAGTTTGGAAAATAGGAGAAGCAAATTTAATTGGAAGATGAATAGTTTTAAAAGATGGGTGGACAGAAAGTGTCCATTCAATACAAGCTCTTGTTCTTACCTTACCTAAGGTAAGAGCAAGAACCTGCATTGAATGGATACTTTCTTTCTATCCATCCTTTAAAATTATTCTTCCATCCTTTAAAATCTTCTACATAGATTTGCTTCTCCCATTTTCCAAATGACCTAATACCTCCATAGCTAATTGATACTTAATATTTGTATGCAAAGTTCATAAAAGAGTTAGCAGTGCAGGTATTAGGTTGACTAGAATAGGAGAAACAGATGTGTTAGGAAGATTCTAAAGGTTGGGCAAACGATTCCAAACGTTAGATGGACAAAATATCTTCAATCGATATAGGTATGTATAATTTGACCTTACTCTCATAACCTGTGTATGTGTATATGTGTGTGTATGCTTTCATCATAATTCCTATCGGAGGACACAGTGAAGTTGTTGCATGGGTAGGAGGTGGTGGAGTGCCCACGGATTGATCAGAATCAAATTATAACGAGAAAAAAAACATATATCAATTATGTATCTATCAAATATATTTAAAATTAAAAGTTTGATATACTTACAGTATATAGTCCTTGCACGATTTATGAGACCGTGATGGAGTTCCGTCTAATTGATCCGAATCTACAAATAATGGTATTAGATATTAATAATCTGATTATTTACATACATAAACATTCACATATACACATTTACACATACATACATATTCACATATACACAAATACACATTCTTGTTGGATAAATGCATGTATTTTGTATGAATGTGTGGATATGCATACATGTGTATGTGGATATGTATATGTGTGTTTATGTTGTATGTATGTATATGTGTATATGTATGCATGTATGTATGTGTATATGTTAATGTATATGTGTATGTGGGTATGTGTGTATGTATATATGTTTATGTGTGCATGTATTTTGCATATATGTATGCATGCATGTGTGTGTGTGGATATGTGTATGTGTGTGTATGTATGTATAAGTGTATGTGAGTATGTATGTTTATGTGTGCATATATATATATATATATATATATATATATATTGCTATAAATATGTATATAAATATATATACAACAAATATATAGTATATATAAATCAAATATAAATATATATATAGTAATATAAATATGTATATAAATATATATATACAATAATTATAAATATAAATATATATATAGTAAATATAACTATAAATATATATATAGTAAATATATATAGAGTAAATATAAATATAAATATAAATATATACACAATATATATATAGTGAAATATAAATATAAATATATATACAATAAATATATATATATAAACATATATACAATATAAATATAAATCAGTATATATATATATATATATATGTGTGTGTGTGTGTGTGTGTGTGTGTGTGTGTGTATTTGTATGTGTGCATGTATTTAGAATGTATGTATGTATGTATGTATGTATATGTGTATGTATGTATGTATGTGTAAGTGTATGTATATGTGTATGTGCATGCTATATGTGTGTATGTATGTGTATGTATTCTGATTCTTTTTTTTTGTTTGAGATTAATATAACAGGAGATATTGTATGGTGGAAAAAAATAAGAGGAGACCTAACATACCACCTGAGACGTGGCGGTTTTTTCGTAGGCAGCTATGCCTTCACGAGTCATTTCCTCAGTAGAAGGTATACAAATTAATAGTTTATATTTATAATTCTCGTATGTTTTATTAATTTCTTACATTTAATTTATGTATTTCTTTTCTATTTAAATAAAAAGGCTATTGCAAAGAAGAGAATTAAGTCGGGCCACACATCTCACTTAGGCCAAATGGGCCATCATGGTTTTATAGCTACATTTGTAAGTATATGTGTTATTGTATGTATATTTTTTATTTTAGTTAAAACGCAAGAGACTAATCTTGTTTATTTGTTTCAAAGCAGCGAAAGGATTATAGTCAATATCCCACTAAACATGAGATCAAGTATGCTACACATTTTGGTTATCGGTGTTTGAGCGAGTATATGCGAGATCATCCGGATGCGTTTGTGAGTATTATTAAATTTCATATAATTATTTTATTTTTTTGGATGTTTTGTATGTTTTACTTAGTTATGATTAATACAGGAGTATTATGGAGAGGTAGATATGGAGAAGGTGGAGAGACAGACACAAAAGGGACGATCTCAATTGTCACAGAGTGCTCGCACCGCTACACATGATGCCACTACAGATACTTCAGATGATCATGATGATGAGGATGATGATGTTGATTAGGATTCTTGATTATGACATTGGATATATATATATATATATATATATATATATATATATATATATATATATATATATATATATATATATATATATATATATATATATATATATATAGAGAGAGAGAGAGAGAGAGAGACATATATATATATGTCTGTATATATATATATATATATATATATATATATATACATATATATATATATATATATATATATATATATATATATATATATATATATATACAGAGTGCATGTATTTATAGAAATTTTTTATTATGTCGAAAAGAGTGGTTATATGAGAGCGGCTTCGAAAAGCATGCGTGAAAGTAAAAGTTGATGACTTCTATAGAAAGCCTTTGCTTTCAATATCAGAAACTGTGGTCTACAATGATTCTTATCCTAACCACTATTTTTACTAACTTTTTTATACTTCAAAAAATAGAACTAATCCTAAAAATAGAACTTTTTCTAAAAATAGAACTACTTCTAAATATAGAACTACCTCTAAAAATAGACTATTTCTAAAAATGAAACTATTGCTAAAAATAGAATTGTTTCTAAAAATAAAATAATTCTAAAAATAGAATTGTTTCTAAAAATAGATCTGATTATTAATGTCCACCCTTTCACGAATTTCACGCCCTCAGGAAGCTTCAACTGCTATATCAAAAACACCAAAACACATTAATACATTAATAAATTAACACTCCAACAATTCCTTGCTCAACACATTCCATAATTCATAACATGCCCCTCAGTTGACAAAGCAACTGACCTCAGTTCATAAAATATAATAAACATGGATAACCAATCACATGTTCCATCACTGAAAGAAAATAAGCATGTTCCATGTAAAAACACATGCATGGAAATGTTCACGGAGGCATTACATTAATATGTATGTATATGATATGTAGAAATTAAGTTATCATAATGGGGCGTTAAATATAAAAAAAGAGAACTAGAGTACAAAGAGATAGTGTAGTGGAAAAACACTTCCCTTGTGAGAGTGAGGTTGTGGGTTCAAATCTTCCCTCCTTGGTAATATAGGTGTAAACGTAGGTGTAAATGTAGGTTCAGGTTTAGGTCAGGAACTGGAACAGAAATAAAAACCAAAAACCAAAATTGGGAACGGAATCGGAATCGGAAATGGAAATGGAAACGGAAATCAGAATCGGAATCGGAATCCCCAAAGAGAGAACAGTGAAACGGAGAGCAATTTCCAAAATGAACAGAAATAGATCCCTCTGTAATGATGCGTGCAAGGCTCTGATACCACTGTTATCAAGATCTTACCTCACACGCACATAGAGTTTACGGGTGCAAAAAACACATAGAAAAATAGACACACCAGGAGACGAGACAAAATGCAGTATTGGGCGCAATCTCCCCGCATGCACTCTGTTTCAACAGTCCACAGAGTGCATGTATTTATAGGAATTTTTTATTATGTCGAAAAGAGTGGTTACATGAGAGCGGCTTTGAAAAACATGCGTAAAAGTAAAAGTTGATGACTTTTGTAGAAAGCCTTTGCTTTCAATATCAGAAACTGCGGTCTACAATGATCCTTATCCTAACCACTACTTTTACTAACTTTTCTAAAAATAGAACTGCTTCTAAAAATAGAACTACTCTTGAAAATAGAACTATTTCTAAAAATAGATAATTTCTAAAAATAGAACTATTGCTAAAAATAGAATTATTTCTAAAAATATAATTCTAAAAATAGAACTGTTTCTAAAAATAAATCTGATTATTAATGTCCGCCCTTTCACGCCCTCACGAACCTTCAGCTGCTATATCAAAAATACCAAAACACATTAATACATTAATAAATTAACACTCCAACAATTCCTTGTTCAACACATTCCATAATTCATAACAGTTCTTGTGCATGTGTATGTGTGTATATGTATTATGTGCATGTATATATGTAAGCATATGTATATATGTAAGCATATGTATATATGTAAGCATATGTATATATGTGTATATATGTGTGTATGTGCATGTATATGTGTGTATATGTATCTATGTGCATGTGTATGTGTGTATATGTATATATGTGCATGTGTATGTGTGTGTATGTGCATATATGTGTGTACATATGTGCATGTATATATGTGTATGTGTTTGTATATGTATGTACGTACATATGTATATGTGCATATGCATGTATGTGCATGTACATGTGTAAGTGTATATGTGTATGTATGTGTACGTGCATGTGTATGTGTGTGTATATGTATGTATGTGCATGTGTAAGTGTATTTGTGTATGTATGTGTATGTGCATGTGCATGTGTATGTGTGTGTATATGTATGTATGTACATGTATGTATGTGCATGTATGTGTGTAAGTATATGTGTATATGTGTGTATGTGCATGTATATGTGTATATGTATGTATGTGCATGTGTGTGTATGTGCATATGTGTGTGCACGTATGTGTATATATGTGTATGTGTGTGTATATGTACGTATGTGCATATGTATGTGTATGCGTTACGTGGAGTATCCTTTATGAGTAAAGGAGCTAGAGGTAGGAACCTGGGAACCACCTCTTAGACATTTAGAATTGGATACTCACATGAGTGCCAAGTGGTACTCATGTAAGAGGCCATGTATTATTACATTTGTGGGTAATTAGAGAGAATGAGAGGGAATATATCGAGATGCTTACATGGCTGGCCGGCTTATCATTTGAGAGTTTCTTCGTGTGTGTTCGACATGGTTGGGTGTGCACAGAGCATACAGAGAGGCCCTCAAAAGTGAGGGAGCTCATCGGGAGTTAAGAGTATGGGTATGAACATATACAAGTGTATGTATATGCATGTGTACATGTTTGAAACATGCATGTGTACATGTTTGAAACATGCATGTGCATGTGGATGCATTTCCATTTGCATCCATGTGTATATGCATGCATGTGAATGTGCATGCACATGGATGTGCATATACGCGTATTTAAGTATGTGTTAATGTTTGTATGTGTATGTATATATGCAATAATGCATGCGTGCAAGTCTTTTTACATGTTTGTAGAAATGTTTGGGCATATGCATGTGTATGTGTGTGTATATGTGTATGTGTGTGTATGTGTGTGTATGTGTAAGTGTATGTGCACATGTATGTGTGTGTATGTGCATGTGTATATGTGCATGTGTATATGTGCATGTGTATATGTGCATATGTGTATATGCGCGAACGTGCATCTTCATGTATAAATGTATATGTGCATATCAATAGGTGCGAGTATGCTAATTACTAAAAATAACACAATTCAAATGATATAGAAAGAATGCAAATTGTACTTACAATAGCTAGCCATATTTTTTGCTTGGTTAACTTTTTGAATAACCTGCAATAAAGAGACCAAACAACAATTCATCAAGCAATTGTTTCCGCTCATAAGCGCAATGCAATTGTGAACATTGGAGGCCTCTTCGATGAGATGCATGTAGATGCCGATCGAAGAGCCTCCAACGCTTTTATTTTTTTCATCGAAAAATATTCATGTAACCAATACTAAACCATTGTAAATTCATCTCCAGACAACATCGCATAGGCGACACTAATTAGCATCATTTATGTGATGCAGTTTAGCATTGCTTATGTGACGCTTTTTTATATCCTCGCTTTAGTGACGCTCAATGTAGTTGTGGCAATGCCCATCACTCCACACGTCGATAAGAACATCGAAGTTTTCATCATTTAACTGATGTTGCATGATCGACGCTTATTGCGATGCTTTATGCAATTATATAGTGACAAAATTGTGTCGCGTTAACCGTCGCTATGTGCTTGCATTCCTTGTAGTAGAGATGTGGTTTTTGCTGAAAATTTAGTTTTCCCTCTACTTGAATGCAAAAAATAGCCAACACTTTAGCTCACAAGATGTGTTCGATACACTCATGCCTTTGTTCCAAAGTGGTGCGCTTGATTATGGCCATGTAGAACATCCAATTGAGGCTCAAAGGGATGGAAAATTCCAAGCAAATAGAGCTAAAAATGGTGAGAATGTCTAGCTAAGCATGGCTAAAATTATTCAGCAAAAATAAAAAGTAAGAACCAATGGAGATTTCTAGCCACATATGGCTAAACATTTGCGATAAAATATGGCTGAAAATGAGCATGAAGTTCAGCCCACGCATGATATACATGTTGATGATGTATTACATAATGATGTTATCAAGAGTGCACAAACTATGCCAAAGTGGCTGAAAAAAACTTTGTAGGATAGCAATCTGAATGCACCTTTACTTAGTAGAACAAGATCAAACTCTTGCCATGCATCAAGTAATTTTTTGGATTATTCTCTTATTGCAACAACATGTAATGAAGAGCCACTTACTTTTGAAGATGCATGTGAAAATCCACATTGGATGAGCACTATGCAATCGGAAATTGATTCCATACATAGCAATCATACTTGGGAGTTATGTGAATTGCCAAAAGGAAAAAATGCCATTGGTACAAAGTGCGGAGAAAGTCAGATGGTAACATTGATTGCTACAAAGCTAGATTGGTTGCCAAAGGATATGTGCAACACTATGGCATTTACTATGAGGAAACTTTTGCACCTACTTCATGCATGAATAGCATTAATACCTTGGTTACATTGGTTGCTCAACGAGATTGGAAAGTACATCAATTGGACATAAAAATGGCTTTTTCAATGATGATTTGCAAGAAGAGGTTTATGTGAAGAAACCTCTTGGATTTTCCATAAAAGGGCAAGAGCATATGGTTTGTCACTTGCATAAAGCTTTGTCTAGTGTCAAGCAAGCTCCATGTGCATGGTATGAGAAAATCCATAAGCATTGATTTCTCTTTGCTTCACATGTAGTCCAATTGAAAGCACACTCTATGTATGCCAAGATGGGGCTAATCTATGTACGCCAAGATGGGGCTAATCTTACTTTGCTTGTCCTTTATGTTGATGGTATACTCTTGACTAGTTCATGTGATGCAAAACTTGAATCCTTATGGTTGATTTGCAGTGTACTTTTGATGTCACTTATCTTGGTCTTTTGAGGTACTACCTTGGCATCTAGTTTGTATCCGTTGAGGGGGAATTGTTATGCATCAAGCAAAGTATGTTGAAAAAATAGTTCAACAATTTGACTTTGAGGATTGCAAGCTAGTTTCTACACCAATTGAGGCAAGATTTAGGTTCTCATTTGAGGGTTCGAGTGATGCATTTGACACTTCTCTTTGTCAACAAGTTGTGGGATGTCTTATATATGCATGCAACACAAGCCCATATATACAGTATGTAGTTTCCCAGCTGAGTCGATTCATGCATAGCCATGGCACTAAGCATTGGAAAGTGGTGAAATGTGTGATTAGATATCCCAAAGACACTTTGAGCTTAGGTCTCTTTTATGGCAAAGATATTTAGCCATGCTTGCATGTTTTTATAGATAGTAATTGGGCTAGTTGTTATGATACTCACGTGTCCATGAATGGTAATTAATTTTTCCTTCGAGACTCATGCATATCTTGGTTGAGTATGAAGCAACCTACAATGGTGACATCGAATTGTGAAGCTGAGTATCGGGTAGTTTTCAAAAAATCTAGCTATGTATTAGGTGGTAGGGCTATAGCTACAGAAGCATCTGTTGAGAAATGGAGATGGGTACGTTGCTACTAAAGATGCAAAGGTTTTATAATTTTTCAAACAATGATGCTTCATTGGTCTTAGAGCTTGTGGTGGATGTTGACTTGCAAGCAAAGAAATAGCATGTAGCTGAAATTACATGTTCCACAAAGTAGGGCACTTGCTGCCATTAGGCAGGTGGAGGGTGCTAAGCTTATATCTACATTAGAACTGTTAGTTGATAATGAAAAGGGTAAGTTGGAAAGGGTCAGCTTTGATTTGGATCAAGCCAAGGTATTGAAGGCACTTGAGTCTAAAGTGAATGCAACAGCCATTGAGATGAGAAAAAAGTTACAAGCAGCTCTAGAGGAATTGAAAGGTGATGTGGGAATGGCTTCTTAGAGGAAGATTCAACTGGAGACAAAAATCTAGATATATACTATTAATTTGGAGTGGTTAGGGGTTGAAACAAATGCAAACACCAAGGTGCCCAAACTAGAGGTAATTTAAGCTCTATTGACATTGGTTAGAGGATTTTTGAAAGGTTGAGTATTGATCTCATGGATTGTTGCATAGACAGACTAAATACAACCTGCAAGAGGATCAGTTCAATAATGTGAATCATCTATCATTTATAAACAACATGTTAAGCTTGCTAGAGTCACATGACTTGTCACCCTCATTGCCATTACCTTCCCCACAGTTACCGTCATCCCTCTCATTTAGTGAGGGATTCAGTGTTTCATCCATGTGCATAGCATGTGCTTTGAGTATTGAGGAGAGGGTGAATTTTTCGGTGCACCTTATGCCATGCAACCATTCATATAACTACATTTGTTTTGCAGCACATTGTCATATGTCAATCAATTGTTTAGATTAATATGGTATTGAAATACCACAACATATGTGGCAAACATTCTTTGGATGCTCTAATGGTGCATTCAAATTTGACAGGGTTATCTTGTCGAGTGGATTAAATATAGCATTGTTACAAGATTTTTAAGTATTAACCTAACGATCTTCCAATAGCTAAATAGGTATCCAACTAGCTGCCTATCAAACCTAAATAGTTTCCTATTAGCTAGTTAGTTATTTAGCTATCTAGATATAGCTACCCAATAGCCAAATAGTTATCCAGCTACATACCTATCGAGCTAAATAGATTCCTATTAGCTAGAAGGTTACCCAACTATCTACCTATCAAGCTAAATAGCTTCTTGTTAGCTAAATAGTGATCTAGCTATCCACCTATGCAAATAGCTATCTAATAGCTAAATGGTTATCCAGTTATCTACCTATGAAGCGAAATAGCTATCCAATATCTAAAAAGTTATTAAGCTATCTAACTATCTAGCTAAATAGCTATCCTACTATTTATCTAGCTAAATAGTTATCTAGCTAAATAGTTATCTAGCTATCTACCTATCTAGCTAAATAGCTTCTTGTTAGCTATGTAGTCATCTAGCTATCCACCTATCCATCTAAATGGCTACCTAATAGCCAAATAGTTATCAAGCTATCTACCTATCTATCTAAATAGCTACATAATAGCTAAATATTTATCCAACTATCTACCTATGAGGCTAAATAGCTATCTGATAGCTAAAAAGTTATCCATCTATCTACCTATCTAGGTAAATATCTATCCAATAGCTAAATAGTTATCTAGTTATCCACATGTCCATCAAAATAGCTACCTAATAGCTAAATAGTTATCTAGCTATCTAGCTATGAATCTTAATAGCTATCTAATAGCTAAGAAGTTATTTAGCTATCTACCTATCTAGATAAATAGTTATCCTACTATCTATCTAGTTAAATAGTTATCCAACTATCTACCTATCTAGCTAAATAGCTCCTTGTTAGCTAAGTATTCATCTAGCTATCCACATATTCATCTAAATAGCTACTTAGTAGCTAAATAGTTATCAAGCTATCTACCTATCTATCTAAATAGCTACCTAATAGCTAAATAGTTATCCAACTATCTTCCTATGAAGCTAAATAGCTATCCAATAGCTAAAATATTATTCAACTATCTACCTATCTAGCTAAGTAGTTATCCAATAGCTAAAAAGTTATTCAACTATCTACTTATCTAGGTAAATAGCTATCCAATAGCTAATTACTTATCCAACTATCCACCCATGAAGCTAAATGGCTATCCAATAGCTAAAAAGTTATTCAACTATCTACCTATCTAGCTAAATAGCTATGCAAATATCTATCTAGCTAAGTAGTTATCTAACTATCTACATATCTAGCTAAATACATTCCTATTAGTTAATTAGTCATCTAGCTATCCACCTATCAATCTAAATAGCTACCTATTAGCTAAATAGTTATCCAAATATCTATCTATCTATCTAAATAGCTACCTAATAGCTAAATAGTTATCTAATTATCTAGCTATGAAGGTAAATAGTTATCCAATAGCTAAAAAGTTATTCAGCTATCTATCCATCTAGCTCAATAGCTATCCAACTATCTATCTAGCTAAATATTTATCTAGCTATACATATATAAACTCCAACCATCCATCAGCTATCTAGCTCTTTCTTACTTTTTAGCCCTCTACAAAAACATTGATCTAGCTGGTTTCATTGTACTAAGCAGTTTCTTGTGCCTGAATCCGGACAATTACCAACAATGGTGATGCTGCATACAAATATTGATCTTGGGACAAGTGAGAATGTTGAACGTGCACCATTGGTTGAAAGTAATACTTATGCCCAGTCTTCAACATTGAAAGAGAGAAACAATACTCCATCTTTCCTCCAAACCCAATCTAAAATGGATGTCAATGTCCATCCTTGTACAGTTGACCACCTGCATGATGCGGAATCCACAAGCATTGAATTTCATAGTGGTCTGGATGGAATGATTGAGAATTGTCTTGATGTAGTTAGCACCTCAGATATTCATCTACTAGTCACAACTTTGTTATAGTTGATAAAGAGGTTCCTCTTTCTATCCACACATATGTCCCTTGTCATTTTGAATCTAGGCTAGGGTCTAGCTATAACCTAGATGACATCCCCCAAGGGGATCTTCCTCCACGGTTTGATCCAAATACTCATCCAAAAGAAGTTCTTTCTTCAAATACTTATCTTTCAAAGAAAATTTCTCTTCCAAGTAATGATCCCATTGTTTGTTTAAACAAGGATCATCAATAGAATCCAACTTCTAATCCTAGTCAGAGTCCAAACAAAGATCTTCTTTAAGTGAATGTTGCAAATGAAACCTCCTTGAAGAAAGACTATTATAAGCCAGTCTCAATTTTCGACATGTCTGGATCCCCAACAAAAGTTGTAAGTGTTAATGTACAAGAAGATGCCACTCTTGTGTAGTTTGTGGAAAATGCAAAAAGTAATTTGAAGGCACCTACGAAATGACAGAAGAAGCCAAGCCATTTACACCCAATTACAAGGAGGCATAATACTTGATCACACCTCAACAAAGGCATTGTACCTGATATAGAGGATCTTCTAAAATAATAGTGTTGAAATAGTGAAGGACTACTTCTACTCTACTCACATACACACAACTAACAAGCTAAGGAGGAAGGAAAAAAAGATAACAAAACATGATGAATTAAATAAAATGGAAATGACTTACATGAGATGCTCTATGGGCATGAAGACTCCATGAGGAGAGTGAGGGCACTCTTGTCAAGAGTTAGAGTGAATGGCTTGTGAGGAGTGAAGGGAGGCCTTGCTTATATGGAGTTTGGGAGAATTCTCTTGCATGTGGGATAAATGACCTTGCATGAGAATGATTCTTGCTTTGGACAAAAGGGTGGAGCATGGAACTCTCAACACCCCCTCCATGTGATGACCCTTTTGTTTTTAATATGGGGGACTAGTGACATATGGGATCACATAGTCCATTGGTTTTAGGATCAAAGGACATATAGGATCCTTAGACATAGCTTGGACATATGGCATCCAAGTATGGGACATATCGCATCCCTTGGTTTTCATGGACATGTGGCATCCTTGTATGGGACATATGGCATTCCTTGGTTTTTAGTTTCATGGACATATGGGATCCATGGTGTGTGGGACATATAGCATCCCGGGGATCTTGGGACATATGGGATCCCAAGACATATACTTGGACATTTGGGATTCAAGTGGTTTTTGGGATCAAGCAACATACAAGAGGGTTTTTGGGATCCCTAGACATACAAGAGGGTTTCTTCATGCAATAGGTAGTGCTCATGGAACAATTTGCCACCTTTTGAGCATTTTTCTGTTTTGTTGTTGTAGTCTTCATGGGATCCATTGACGGGATCTTTGGTAGGGTCCTCTTCTTGTGGACTCCCTTTTTTTTTGTGAGCATGGCCTTTGGTTTTGAGTGTTTTGTATTTAAGCCATAGGGAAGGTCTTACTCTTTTAAAGAGCAATGTCTAGGCCCTTTACAGGGGACTTGAAATGATTTAAAGCTCAATAAGATTAACTTTTTGGTGAGCTAGCACATTTTGACTTTAGGGTATACATAGCTTCAAGACGATGGATTTGGGAAGGTCCCACCATGTTTTCACATGATGTTGTCTAATCCCATTACAAAATGGCCATAAAAATGTATCACATAGGCTATGCTTACAAATTACAAAAAAAGTGTGGAGCGCTTTTCAAATATTACAATTGGAGGGATAAAAATCATGTGCATTTTTCGTCATGGCTCTCTCCTCAACTATTTAAGACCCACTTCAATTATGAATTGCTCAATATGGCGCTCTCTCATTAGAACTTTCTATGAATCATCAGTGACTTGCAATGATCCTAGATAGTGGTAGGTGCTCACCATTATAGTCAAACTTCTCTTGGTTGAGAAAAATCCTTCCAAATATAGGGACTTGAATGATCTACGGTTTGGGAAAAATGATTTACTTGTCCAATTCTGTGCTCGTTAAATAAGAGGCATCGTTGATGTACAGATTCTTATATCATTGCTTGTGTCACAGCATTGGAGAATCCAAATATTCACATGGAAGCTTTATGAGTGTTACCACATAATACAGCCCATCGAGCAGGCAGTTGATGCTACACTTTACTCTTTAGTAGGAGCTTGAGTCCTTGGCAACCTCAGTGGATTAACGTATGTCCAATGGTCTTTATTGTAGTAGCAAAACCTCGTTTGGTGTGTGTGTTTGTGTGTGTGTGAAAGCTTTCACCGTGTGTAGGGGTGCAGCTATTGAATCCACCTTTGATTCTATTGCAAAAGCAGACAATGTCATTGCTTCTTTGATGTTTATTGCAAGCGCTACTGGAAATCGATGGGAATGAATAATCCCTACTTTGATTTGTAACATTGGAGCAGCCACGGGCAAGCACTTCTTGCTTTTGCTCCCTTCAGTGATTGTAGGAATGGAACCCTTTAAACTACACACTAATAATCTTTCTTCACCAAGGCCGATTGCATGATAACTCTGTGCTTCTTCTTTGGAGATGGTTCCATCGTGATGGGAAGCAAAAACAACACCAAATAGATGAATGTCATCTCATCATCATCATTTAAAAAAAAATGATGGTGTTTTCTCAATTGAACTCTCACTCAGCAACATATTTTATCTCTGTAGTGTTGTACTAAAGTAGAGGGTTTTTTAGATTCCTCTCTTGTTTGCCATGAGTGTCTTGTCTATAGCTCAATGTGTTGAGCCTCTAACTATGCAATCTATAATAACCTTGTTCATTGTGCAGCATGATACGGTTTGTTGTAAGATGGCAATACAATAGATATAAAGAAGGACAAAGGTGATGTGATGAAGAGGCCACTAAGATCTTAATCTCTTTGAAGATACAATTTATTTTCTTCATCCCTTCTTCTATAACAATCAAGATCCATCCTATTCGATTTTGATGATGAAAAGAACACCAACACAACCGTCTTTGCACTCTCTATAATGCATGAAAGTATTGTGCAAGATCTAGTGCTAAAAAGCACTTAGTTTTATTGCAAGATTAGTGCTTAAAATCACTTTATTCTGGTAGAACTTTAGAAAAAAAACTAATGAATAAATATTCAACGAATGAATATGATAAGAAAAACAAAAACATGAACAACTTTGAAATGAAGATATGGGAGGGTGGGAAGGATAAGGGAGAATTAAGAATTATCGATATGCTGATGATGAAGATCTAAAAAATGAAAACAATCCTATGTTCAACCTGTGCTCTTATACCATGTTGAAATAGTGAAGGACTACTCCTACTCTACTCACATACACAACTAATAAGCTAAGGAGGAAGGAACAACAGATAACAAAACATGATGAATTAGATAAAATGGAAATGACATGAGATGCTCTATGAGCACGAAGACTCCATGAGGAGAGTGAGGGCACTCTTGCCAAGAGTTAGAGTGAATGGCTTGTGAGGAGAGAAGGGAGGCCTTGTGTATATGGAGTTTGGGAGAATTCCCTTGCATGTGGGATAAATGACCTTGCATGAGAATGATTCTTGCTTTGGAAAAAAGGGTGGAGCATGGAACTCTCAACAAATAGTACAAGTGTTCACCCTCTTGGATCACTCTTCTTTGTAATGGTTACTATGCCCACATGTAGCAGCATCCAAATCTATTAGCTATCATCATATTTTTTTAATCAAGCTATCTTGTATCGATGTTATTAAAATATTTTTTTCTATGTGCTTCATATTATATACCCTTCACATATTTGATAGCTCAACAGTGTCATTGATTGTAACAATGTTTGGCTATAGGTTAGATGGAGAACAAAGTTCCATGCACAACTGCCGCAAAAGATAATGTTCCATCCTTATCAAATCAATGTCAGTCTACAATAGAAGTTGAGCATAAACTTGGGAAAACATTAACTTGACACACATGCCACATTTTCACATAATAAATGCCATTCTTTCATGTAAACAATTCTTCTTTTGGTATTATATGAAAAAAGGCATTGGAGAACTCATTTTACAATGTGACATTTTTCTATAAGTTAATCACCAATTTGGAAATAATTTGAAATTTTAGTGCCATCATAAACATTAGGAACAGATTTGTATGAATTTTACAATTGTTCCTGTCATGATGTCTTTTCACAATGATATGATTCGGACAATAGTAGATAGTTTCAACAAATATATAGTTTAGTACTTTTAGGAATGAAAATGAATATACCTTGATCTATTGAATTATTTATATGTAATTTTTTATGTTGTGGTTGTCCCAAGTTACTTTGTTGGATTGTTATATTTTTTTTCCTAGTTATTTTGGGTTGCATTGTTAAAAAAAAATAGGATCAAAAATAATTTCTAGTTCTTCATTTCATCATAAAAGTAATGGTCAAAGTGAGGAAACTAATAGCACTATTGATAGTACTAATGTTCACCCTCTTATAGCACTCCTTTGTAATATTAATTATCCACACATGTGACATTGTCCAAATCTATTAGCTCTCATAGGATTTTGTATTTAGCCTATTTTGTAACGATGTTATTAAAATATTTTGTCTTATATGCTTCATATTATATACCCGTGTATAACTTTTGATAGATTAATAGTTTCATCAATTGTAAGTTATAACGATGTTTGGCTATAGGTTAGATAAAGAACAAAGTTCATCCACAACTACCGCACATGATAATGCTCCATCCTCAGCAAATCAATGTCAGGCTGCAATAGAAGTTGAGCACAACGATGCCCAAGAATATCAAAAACTGAACAAAGTATTAGTTTCAACTCAAACTGATCATCTTGTAACAAAATTTGAGGAGAAGGGTTCCCAAGATGAAAAATTTAATAAAGTATCACTTTCAACTCAAACTAATCATATATTAGTGCTTACACCACAAGGGAATCAGTAGCCTAAATGGATATCAGGCAAGTGAAAAAAACAAAAGAGGTCAAATCATGTGCTAATGGAACTTGAATTTATTGAGATAGAAAGGGACCCTCCAAAGATTCAACATGGCCTCAACGAGGGGGAGATACAAGAATTGAAACGTGTTCACAAGGATTTTGAGCCTAGGGAACTGATTTTGGAAGTTGATGTATTTATGAACACTTGAATTAGTGAACAAGCTTTTTGTGACAGTAATCCTTTTCGACAATGGTGCCTTGAACATTTCAATGTCTTGATTTGGAGTGCATATGATCTAGATAAGATCAAAAAATATATTGATATTATCTTCTTGAAGTTCAAGAAGAATTTTATGGGTATTTGGGGAAGAGATCATTGTTTATGGAATTTTTCAATCCATTTCAAGAGATGCGCTCATTTTTGGGACAGGGATGCGGAGTACACGCCTGAAAATACATTAAAAATTAATACTATTTCTTACAAGTTATTTTACAACATTAGAAGATGTTGTCACACTGTGAAAGTTGACAATCAATGAAAGACATAACTATTTGTTAGGAACTCTTTGTGTTGTAAATGGTTAATAGCCCAAATCATATTGAGTATGCAAATATTATTTCCGGAGTTACTCCTCTGCAGGAAGAGAGCTTAACTATATGTCATGGAATAGGTCGAGATCATAAACGAAGACACTGAGTATACAAATAACAAAACATTGTATATAATCATTCTTATAGACTTATGTTAAATACTTTGCCTTATAAAGACTTTTATCTATGTTGGTCCAACTATTAGCTATATAGTTCAATTTTTAGTTATTTACATGTTAAATACTTTAATTCTACGAGTGCATTCAAAATATTCTGGTGGTACATAGATGGTATTTCCTTCCAAACTCGTGCTTCCATCCTCTTGATTCACACTTGTTCCACTCGAACTCAAATGCTAAATTACTCTGACCATTGGAATTAAAATAAAAAAAACTTTACAACCATCGATTTCATATGTTCAAAAGGTGTGAGTTTTGTTCCAAGGGGGCTGAGCTGCCACCTTTTTTTTTAGAGAGAATAAAAAAATTAAATATTAATACAGAAGAGTTACAAAATGTACTAGAGGAAAGAACTCACCAAATACAAATAAGCACTCAAAATCAAAGGGAGGCAACCATAAGGAATCTCATGTCAAATTACACAAACAACAATACAGATCTCCTATTAGCAAGCTTAGAGTATATAACCAGCACATGAGAGCTATAGTTTTTTGGTAAAGCCTGAACAATAGAATTGATGCAAAAAGTAGTTGTTTTCTTCTAAGAAATATGAACGAACTTGTTCTAAACCTTAAAGATTGTCCACCTTCACAACTTTCTCTAGTTTATCCACTAGGACAATAGGGATGTAGTTTGCAAGTGGTACATTTTTTCCTTTCAATCCCTCTACCACTTGATTGAACTTCTCAGCATAAAAAAGTGTAGGCAAAGAAGCAAAATGCATAGCTTGTAGCACATAAGGAAATTTCAAAAATTGGTTCCACGAGCTCAAGTCCATTCCTTAGCAACATGCTCATATGTAGAAAAATATTTTTTAGCGGTCTCAACAAGACGGTTAGTCTATAAGTCTGAAACAATAGGTTTCAAAACTTTTGGAACCTATCTAGCCACACCATATGCCTGAGATGTCACCTCTTTCACGTTTTGAGACGCCGCACCCCTTATTTTTCCAACTGCATCATTGACCTAGAAATAAAGACAAGAGCATAAACATCAGACTGCTAAGTCATACACACTGTCAAAGACAGTATTTGTCTTAATGAATATGCAGAGTGAAAAATAAGGATGAAAATCACCCTTGAAAACAATAAAATTAAGAACCAATTTTTATGAGACAAAACTTTTGTTTGAAAACTAACTTTTCCCAGAGAGCATAGTTCATAATACATGATGGAAAACACGGAGGCCAAAGCCCACATACGAACCAAATGACGTGAAGAATAACATATAAGACTTCGCATCATATCTATAACATCTATCAGTTTGCTTGTATAACTCGAGTGGATACTAGAAATTACTCAATGTTAATTCCTCGATGACAAAAGAGCTTGCTATCAAGAAGGAGAGACATTAGTGTTATGTATAACATATATATGGTCTTAGGAAAACTTCACCCATATCAAGTGTGATTGAACCTCTTTGAACTCATTTTGGATACACACATATCATATAGTGAGCATCTAGCTTCATTTATAACACAAGAAAAAAACAAAAATGATATCAATGAGTTGTATACTAAATAAGCCATTCCATCATCTTCAAATGTAAAATTGGAAACCGATGAGTCTTCTACTTCATCTAATTCATTGATAGGAGTCAAAGTATGGTTTGCCCAATTTTGGAGGCGATGTTTCTTGATACGTCTTTTCCACTAGCCATCGATACAATGAAAGAAATAACACATTAGTTTTTTGACACCAATGCAATGTACATCTAGCCTTGAATAGCCACCAATCGAATGCAAGGTTCGAACTTGAGATATCCCCTTACAATCCCAAGCCTTCTCTCTATTCACTTCGTCAATCTTCACTTGCCAGAAGACTCGTGTGACATCTCTCCCTTTTGACCCAGACAAATGTCCTCTAAGAAATTCCACAATATCTACAGCACACTTTAACATTGCACCATCAGGTTTAAGTTGTTCATGGGTTAGCACCCTTTTCATAACTGCACCTGCAACATCATGTTCTCCCTTCCCGTGCCCTGACTCAAAAAAGTTCCATATCATAGTCATGCATGCTAGCCCTATATATCTTTTATTAAGTAAAATGGACGTTTAGCTTTAAAGTGAGAAGTTGCACCATCAAATCATAACCAATGTTGGCTTAAGTCAAGGTCTAGCTCTCTCAACAATTGCCAATGTAATTGGAAACAATGTTACACAAAAAGGGTGTCATGCTATTGGTCATCGCATATGAAGAAGTTCATTACCTTTTTAGGAATGCCCTCCAAATGAAAATATGTGGCATGCAAAAAATATTTATATGTACAAACCACCAATGCATATATTGTATTTCATTTTGCTCATAGAATGTATAGTCTGCAAAAAATCAACCATTGAAACCACAACATCACCTCGAAATTCAAACACACATCTTAAACTGGTTTTCTTGCCATAAACAAATGAAATTGTGCTTGATAAGTTTCTTTAGAGTCTTCTCAAATAATCATATTACAACCCTAGGACTCATGTCCCTCTTTAGCAATTCTTTCCTTTTATGAACTTGTCCTTCATACATTGACTCAACATCTTTAAATATCTTTACAAGAATATGATATTCCTCAATGCTAGTCTCTCCCAAAGACAACTTAAAATGTTCTACTCCGCAATGAGAGCACTCACCCATCCCACATTTGTACTGGTGGAATATGGTATCATTCTAACGTGGACACAGAATACTCTCTATAATTCTGCTAAATGATCAAAATGTAGTTGTTGAGGCATTGCACCTTGATGTCTGCCCTACTTAAAAAATAGAACAATCACAATTACAAATACAACTATGCATGACAAAGCTTGATTGACATAGGAGATTAATTGCATCCTTAAGATACGACATTTGAACATGATAAATGCAGCAACATGTGAATCTATCTTTCAATCCCTTAACAAAATATGGCGTCAATGATTCAAAATTTCGAAGCTAATACTTATCATTGGATGGCATTGTTTGAAACCTATAAATAGCTCCATCTACATTACACAAACAAGTGGCTATTCGTAGTCATTAATTAGCTTGTTAACACTTAGTTATTACTAAGTAGGTGGTTCTTGGTTAGTTGCTACAAGGCGTTAGCTTGTTACCAATTAGCTATTACTAAGTAGCTAGTTCTTAGTTAGTTGTTAGTAATTAGCTATTACTATTTATCTTGTTACCAGTTAGCTATGACTAAGTAGCTAGTCCTTGGTTAGTTGTTTGTAATTAGCTATTACTAATTAGCTATTATTAATTAGCTATTATTAATTAGCTATTATAAATTAGCTTGTTACCAGTTAGTTATTACTAAGTAGCTGGTTCTTGGTTAGTTGTTTGTAATTATTAGCTTGTTACCAGTTAGCTATTACTAAGAAAATGGTTCTTGACTAGTTGTTTATAATTAGCTATTACTAATTATCTTGTTACTAGTTAACTATTATTAGTTAGCTATTACTAGTTAGTTATTACTAGTTGGCTATTACCAGTTAGTTATTACTAAGTAACTAGTTCTTAGTTACTTGTTAAGAATTATCTAAGATTAATTAGCTTGTTATCAGTTAGCTATTACTAAGTAGCTGATTTTGGGTTACTTATTAGTAATTAGCTATTACTAATTAGCTTGTTACTAGTTAGCTATTACTAAGTAGTTGGTTCTTGGTTACTTGTTAGTAATTATCTTATGACTAGTTAGTTGTTACTAGGTAGTTGGTTCTTGATTAGTTGTTGGTAATTAGCTATTTTTAATTAACTTGTTACCAATTAGTTATTTCTAAGTAGCTGATCCTTGGTTACTTGTTTATTATTAGCTATTACTAATTAGTTTTTTTACTAGTTAGCTATTATTAAATAGTTGTTCTTAGTTAGTTGTTTATAATTAGCTATTACTAATTAGCTATTACTAATTAGCTTGTTACCAATTATCTATTATTAAGTAGTTGATTGTTAGTTAGTTGTTATTAATTAGCTATTACTAATTAACTTATTACGAGTTAGTTATTACTAACTAGTTGGTTCTTGGTTAGTTGTTTGTAACTAGCTATTACCAATTAGCTTGTTACTAGTTATCTATTACTAAGTATCTGGTTCTTGGTTACTTGTTAGTAATTATCTATTACTAATTACCTTGTTACCAGTTAGCTATTACTAAGTGGTTGGTTCTTGATTAGTCGTTAGTAATTAGCTTAGCTAGTTGTTACTAGGTAGTTGGTTCCTAGTTAGTTGTCAGTAATTAGCTATTATACTTGTTACTAGTTAGCTATTTGTACTAAATAGCCATTATTATTTAGCATGTTCTTAGTTTGTTCATACTAAGTAGCTTGTTACTAATTAGTTATTTCTATTGAGTAGCTACTACTATTTAGCTTGTTCTTAGTTTGTTGATACTAAGTAGGTTGTTACTAGTTAGCTATTTCTACTAACAGCTATTACTAATTAACTTGATCTTATGCATTTATTATTGATTAGCTATTATTAAATAGCTTGTTCTGAATCAACTATTACTAATTCACTTTTTACTAGCTAGTTAGGTATGAATAGTTTTCATTATTACTTATTAACTAGGTATGCATGACTTCTACTATTAACTATTAGCATGTTACCATAGTAGATATCACTCACTACCTTGTTACTAGCTAAATTTTATATTAGTTAGTTTATGTTTAGTTAAATATTACTAATTAACTTTTCACTATGTCTATTAGCTAAAACTACAAACTAATAACTAAAAATAGGATTATACATCAAGGACATGAATAGGGTGCTCCAAAGATTGATTGTGCCAAGCCAGGTCCTGCTTATATCCTTCTTATTTGGTGACAATATGCTCTCTATTTTCCAAAACATGATAATCAAATCCTTGATCTCTTGTGTGATACATATGGTACATGTCGATCTACTAATTGTCTTCAAAAAAACTGCACTTAACCATCCAATCGTATCATAGACGACTTTCTTACTTACTCCCAGTATCCTAGAAAGTCTTGAAATATTTATCTAATTTACTGATGAATATGCATCTCTTTTAGAATCATCATCAATGTTGATCTCTTCAACACAAGTTCATCATAATTCTTTCTCATACTTTGTAATGTATTTTGAAGATTGGTGACAAGTATAGATGTTACATGACCTTTGCTTCTACCCATTGCATAAAAAAGTTGTCCAATACATGGACCCAACAACATCCTATTTAGTCCCCTGATTTTAACTTCACAACATAGGTGTCTAGTTTGATTGTGAAAATACTTGATGATCTTATCCACAATGCCATCCAAGTTCTTTGAATTGCAATTAGCATTACCCTCCACATTAGTGTCCAACCTTGATGTTATTGTGTCTCTATATTTCCTTTTCGTTTTCTTCCAATAGCATACTAATGCTTGCTGATCACTATCCACTATTGGTATTGTATTAGCTTCCATGAGTTTTCTTGTCCGAGATTTCCCTGTACCAACACATTACAATGAGGAAGAAACCATAAATACAATAACATCTACCAATATCATTAGTCTACTTAATTATATTGATTTTACATTAGGTATGTTCATCTGATATCAATATGTGCTCCATATCTTACATATGTAGACTTGTTATACTAATTTTAAACCTACAACAATCATCCAAAACCTCAGATCTAGTATACAATGAATGAACAATGAAACCAC